>JAJOZX010004115.1:55000-115000 GCA_023014485.1 Bathynomus jamesi
CGATTCTGGACGTTATACTAAATTATTAAGTAGTTTAAAAAGGAATAATTTACCAATTATAAAATAGAAAACAAATCAAAATTTTATCCAAACTTGTGTTAGCGTTATACAATTTTGGTTTTTATATGTCAAAATGAACATATGAATAAGAATATAAGGATTATATAAGTATACGAATGAACATAAGAATTATATGAATGAATATAAGAATTATATGAATGTAGGAATTATTCATTGTTCACTTTTACATTTGTATATAGCACAGCCACCTCTTCGACTTTGTTCTGTTAGTTCGTAGTATGTTACAACCATTGATTTGTACGTCTTTTCTATTTACAGTATGTAATACTTGCAGTTTTCACAGTATTTCTGTGAGGCGTGCGAAGTCATCCCTAGTTTCAACCATGAATCTTTTCAGGTTTGTAACTTTGTTTAACGAGTGTCTCGATTTTAACGTTTTATCTTTACCAGGATCATTTGTATGTTTTAAATTTTACGTTGCCCTTTATTTTATTACAAATTCATTATCTTTCTGTGCCGCGTATTTCGTAGCCCTGTAGTCCTCCAAGAAAAATCGGTTTTCGTTTACCTGCTCTGGGAGCTTATTGCCTGAAAACGGCTCAGCTCGGAGGTTTTTAACTGTGTCGATTGTGTGGTGGTGTATGAAATTTAGTTGCCATATTGTGTTGGCGACATTGAAATTTTTTTCGTGGTTTGATATTTTTGCATTATTCCTAATCCTTTGAGTTTGTTGGATGATGATGATGATGATGATGATAACAATAGAGCTTTTTCCAAACTTGCAGCTTCTACGTCTTTGTTATTATTATTTTTTTTTTTTTTTATTGGGTTCAAAATCCCAGCTGAGCCGTGAACGGACAAGCTCTGAAGGGCCAGTTCAACGTACAGCCCAAGTTAAGCTAGAATTAAAAACTTACGGACTTGGCGGTCCTATTAGGTCCTACCTCAGGGTTGCTGACTCGATGTGGGCCCACCTTAGGCCTCAGTTGCATGAATTTAAGATAAAAAACAAAAGGGGCACTATTTATGGTCTTCTTTCTAAACCTTGCAACAACAACACAACCTACACTATTGCACGATGCAACAATCTTGTATCTAAACAACCAAACTGAATTGCAAGAGCTCTCTATAAGACCACACCCTGTAAGTACGGCATTCCACAAACGAGTAGAAAAAACGCGCAGCGCCCCAAAAAATGATGCCACAAGTGTGCCCAAACAATGATGCCACAAGAGCCCAAAAATGCTAGCTCTAAATTAAGTGAATTTTTCACTAACCTTACAATTATGAGATGGATATATACACACCTTAACTTAATATACACAAGCAATGCTGCATCAATCAGCTTAGTCATCATATCGCCTTGGGGAAAACAATGGTTCTTCCTCTTCTAGATTTTCTAACAGTCTTGTATAATTTTTGCAATTGGTCAGATGGCAAAATCTGTCATTGTCTCCGAATTTACAGTAACCATTATTATACTGCAGTAGAATTTACACAAGGTTGGGTGCGTACTGTATATAAATACTGTCCGTCTCTCTGTCTGCAATTACCCCTTGCATACCTGCATACAGAGGGTTTATAAAAGTAAATAGACACCATAGTTTTTGATTTGATAATAAAAGACAATAAATAATAGATTTATTGGATCAGTATGTTCAGAATCGTGTTGCTTTCCCCTTTGCATTATGTAAAGCTGACACACGTTCTGGCATTCCATTGATGAGCTTTGCCATTTGTTCTTCAGGACAATAATCATGGTGTCTATTTTTGTGAACTCTGTTTAGTCTTTGATTTTGGTCTTGGTTTCATTTCATTATTGAGTGATTGCCTCTGTATATCGAGGTTGTCTTTTTGTTCTTCGCTATTTAAGTTTTTGTTCCCTGTCTGTTCTTCGTGTGTTATTTCATTTATTTCTTTTTCTCTCATTTTCGCGTGTTCGGGTGGTTTTTTTTTTTTTTCTCTCTCTCTCTTTGGCTGCCTTTCCTGTTCCTCTCTGCTTGACGTTTGCATTTTCTCCGTTGGTTTCTTTTTCAATGTTTGTTTTAAATATCGCAAACGAATCTATTTCCATTATACAGTCATCGCAGGAAAACTTGATTCCGTCAAGTTATTCGACACTTGTTTTAAGGAAATAATATCATCTTCCCATTTCAAGCAGCTAAATTCAAGAAGAAATTGGCAGAGATAGCACTTACTCCCCAGTGGGGTTCTTTTAGTGGTGATGGTGTGGAGGTTGATGACCACCTTTTCTTTTGCATTAAATTTAATTATGCAAGAGTGAAACGATATTCATTTATTTTTACAAATTTACATACCTAAAGTGACAATTTCCTGTCTTCGTGTTTTTTACTGAGCTCATCCAAAACATTATATAGCATTTTTTATTTTATTTTTTTATACAAAAAAATGCAATCTAATTTTGGAGCGGGGGCCTATGCCTGGCTGCACCTTCCCTTTGGGTGGCCACTTTCTTTGTCTTGTCTGATACAAAGTTGCATATTTTACAGAATTGTTGAAATCATTTCCCATTTCTGTAATAGCGTTGGGTGTTAGACCCCGTTAGATTTAGATTAAAAGTTGAGCATAAATAATACTTACAGGTACTTTGCTTCAGGTTTTCTTCGGGACCTATAGTTTCTTCTTTCGGTGACCATTACCGCCAGCGACAACAAAACCTCACCAACCTCGTTCTACTTTACCTAATAAGCTATTGGCATTTACCCAGACATAATAATTAGACGACTTAACCTACAACTTTCATCACTACCTCATCGTAATTTAGGCACAAAATAGAATCACGAGTCATTGATTTAATAGAATATAGGAATGCATGCTGCTTTTGCCAGCCCATTTCAGTATTTAGTGAACTTTTTCATTCGGTGGTTTTGGCCATATATATATATATATATATATATATATATATTAGGGTGCATCAAAATCACCAATGACATAGTTGCACTTTGTCCCTAAGTTAGAAATGTTCCAATGGTTAAGAAAACCTACTATGTGAATTATTTTTGGATTTGAATGCCATTTATGGGGTCCACACAGACTTCCTATATGCACACCAACCCCACAGTCATTCTGTGATTTGAGATCCAAATAGTAGAAGTTTAAAAATTTTGTTCACTACAAAAATCAGCCCAAGAACATGTAAGTGATATTTCTAAAGGTCATATATACTTCTAAAAAGTGATAGAAACTTCTATAAAGTGATAGAAACTTCTATAAAGTGATAGAAACCTCTACAAAGTGCTAGGAAGTGGTGGAAAGTTATAGAATATTCTAAAAGGAACTGCAATGTATAATCTGATATGCAAGTATTTATGATAAATGTGATTTTTATGTGTTTATGTTAAATGTTTATGTGCAAGTGTTTATGTTAATGAATTTTGTGTTCTCTCTTTACACCTGTCGTGCATTATGGCCAGTTCAGATAGCACAAATGATAAATATGCTGTTAAAACTCGTCAAACTGCTGCCATTTATGGTCTTGGTACTGGAATCAGTGATGCAGATGCAGAGATAACAGGATCTAGGCTGCCAACATGTGAGCAAGTGTTGCAATGCTACATGTTTCATCAGCAAGAAGGTCTACTGTTTAACCATACAAAATGGAACAATGCTAAATTTGTCTTGCAAAAAATTACTCCATTTTATCAGAAAGGCAACACTGCCATGATTACTGAGAGGAAAGCTGTTGAAAAAATTATAGCACTATCCGCAAAAAATGCAAAACTTAGGGAACTTCCAGTGGATCGGCGTTCTTCGCCTGGTGCAGTTGCGAAGCTTAAGGGGATTGAAAAGGAGTTACAAGAAACATTTCAGTTGTGGCCAAGGAATGCTGAGCAACTCATAAAAGATCCTGAAGATCTGGAGTTCTTGCAGTCAATGAAATCAGACAGAGTCGCATCATTTGGAAGCCATGACAAAAAGCTCGCATCAAAAGTCCAAAGAAAGCAGGAAAAGGAAATGATGCAAGCAGAACGACAGCTTAAAGCTCATAAAGAAGCACAATATCTACAAGCAAAGTTCAGATTGAGCACAGTGAGGAAAGCAACAGTGATGTTGAGGATAAAGAGGGCAATATAGAGGATTACAAACCAAAAACACAAAAATCTCACCAAGCAACTTGTTTAGGAACAACTGCTTTTATAAGTCATGACATACTCAAATCCCATAGGATGGTTTCCCTGTCTACATGCATGAAGATCACACTGGCCCAATAAGCAGCATTTACCAAAGCCATCATTGAGGAATCAGGTGACAAAAAAAGTTTCACACTCATATTCTACTGCCGACAGAGCAAGACATAAGGTTGGTGAAGAGCTTGCATCATTGGTCAAAGAGTCCTGGGTTCCACCACAGTTCCTGTCTCTTCACTGGGATTCTAAACTGATGTCAACTCTGTCATACCAAACTAAAGCTGAAGAGAGGCTCACCATAGCAGTTGGCAATTCCTATGACATCAAACTTCTTGGTGTGCCTTCCTACAAGCCAAATACAGATCAGCCAGCTGGTCAAATCACTGCTAATCTCACCATGGAGCTTCTCCGATAATGGAATTGTGTTGACTCAGTAGTGAACATGACTTTTGACACAACAACTAGTAACACTGGTCATGTGAGTGCTGCATGTGTTAGTCTGCAACAGGACATAGGTTGAGCTTTACTGTGGTCAGTTTGTCAGTATCACATTGGCGAGGTAATCCTTACACAAGTCTTCAATGATCTGAAAATAGAACCACCAATGTCACCAGAAGTTACCATATTCTGTTGGTTCTGAAAGCATTTTGACACAGTTCTGCACAACAATAATCAGGCACTTAATTTTTTGGATGGTACCTCTTATTCAGATGATGTACAAACCATAATCCATGACTATAGGGCCAGAGCGATTTCATGTGTGCAGTCTGTTGTGAAGCATCAACGTGATGACTACAAAGAATTTTCTGATCTTTATTTGCTCTACTTGGATGGGACAAGTAGAGAGTTTTCATTTCAACATCCTGGTGCTGTACACAAGGCTAGGTGGATGGCCAAGCTTCTCTACTCCATTAAGATGGTGCTGCTGGAGGAGCAGATCAGCTCTCTTCCCTCTGGAACCATTACCACGGAAGCACGACCCAAACTGCGTGAGTTTGTCAACTTTGTTTGCTTCTGTACAGCTGGTGGTGGATCACCTGTTCAAGCGCGGTCGAGGCTCCATGGAATGACCTCTGTCTTTACCAAGACATCCTCAGATATGAAAAACTCAGCCCCAGCATATCATCTAGTGCGATAAAAGCTCTCAAGCATCACCTATGGTACCTGACTGCTGAGATGGTACCTCTCACACTCTTTAATGATGCAGTCCCTGAAGCTGACTGCCGCTGTCTGGCTGAGAAACTTATAGCAGTAAAGCCAGCACAAGATCAAGCATCTTTACCACAACATCAATTTGGTACGGGATTTGGGAAACCCAAATTTCCAAACTCCATTTCCAGCACGACAAAGCTTGGCGACTTAATCAACGGAGATTCATGGTACATTTTCTCTGTTCTGGAACTTGACAGTTCTTTCCTGACTCATAATATCGAAAATTGGCCAGAATTAGCTTCCTTTCAAACATCCAGAGAACACATCTCAGCAGTTAATGTCATAAATGATCAGGCTGAGTGTGGGGTGAAGCTAAGTTCTGATTTCCTCATGGCTGCCAGATCAGAACATTACCAAAATGTTCTACAAGTTGTTGAATCTGACAGAAAGAAGCTTCCTAATCTTCGAAAGAGGAAAACTAGGGACTAAACTAATTGTTCATGTTCATGTTCATTTACAGTTCTTGAACATTTTTTATTAAAGTAGTGTTCTTTTGACTCTGACTTGCTTGTATTACCAATAATGTATAGTATCAATAATGTAATGTATAAACCAGAATGTAATGTCAGATGTCAGAATGTAATGTAGAAATCAATGTAATGTATCCCTGTTTTGATTATTTAATACATTTTTACTGGTTCTGATACTTTTGCAAACACGGAAACTGGGATATAAAATGTTTAATTTTTGGTCAGTTTAACTCCAATACTAAATATTGCATCAATGATGTGGACCCCCTAGATGACGACATAAATCTTTGAAATTTGACCAAATGTGCTATTTCAGGCATTGGAACACAGTAATCATAGGGACAGATTGAAATAAAACTTTTTGAAAAATCATGGGAAATTTGATGCACCCTAATATATATAATATATATATATATTATATATAATTTTCTCTATTATTTAACCGTTTCGTTGTGTAGTTCAACTTCGGGGGGAGGGGGTGGGTCTCCCAGAATTGTCAATTATCCAGGAGAAAACTAACGTTGGTATATGTTGTTTGTTTTTACTTTCCTGTTACTTATAGCCTTATGTGTACAAATATGACAACATAAATGTTCTGAAACAATATTAAATCATGAAAAGTACAATTTGTTGAGAGTTCCGAATGTCGCAGTAAAGAGGCCATTCAAAAACCACGTGGTACTTAAAGGGGGGGAGGGGGTTCCTTATTTGACCACCAAGGGCCACATGGGGGAGGGGGAGCCTTGACGTTTAACCACATGGCCACGTCCCAGAGGACCAAAGAAGAAATATAAATACGTACGCTACACTATATGCCCCAATTAATACTCGTATGTACACATCCAATATTTAGTATGTATCCAGTATGTATGCTCCAATAAATAATTTTTTGAACATTCAAAATTACATTTTTTAGTCAAGCTATTATTTTCAATTAAAGAAACAAACAATTAACACAGTTTATTTAGATATGCCTTTTAATTCTTCATTTATCTCATTACCTCTCAGTAACATAAGAAATCTAATATGGCACCTTACATTTCACATAATATTAAGAAGGGGTGGGGATGACATCGGAAGACCACGTGGTTTTGGAGGGGGTTTAAGTCAATGGGCCACAAATAACCACAAGGGGCGGGGGAGACGGGTTTGAAAATCACCCGAAAAAGGACCACGTGGTTTCTGAATGACCCCAAAGGAAAAACTTTTTTTGACGCCAGTGAAGTAAATTCGAATTTAAAAGCACCCAATGGACATAAATGTTCGTTCGGATATATCTGAACTCCGCAGTGAAAAGGTTAAGATAAAGACCGATGAAATAAGAAGCCGTTTTAATGATTCAAAATGTTTCAGTGGGGAAGTGAAAGAGGTTGCCTCCGTTACTCTTGGAGATAGGGGGTATTGGGTGTTGTGTTCTTGATTGGTGAACGGGAAGGAAGCCCGTTGGGCAGAGCTGCAGCTGGTGAGGGGGGGAAACAATGCTTTCTTTGTTTCAGTCAATATAACGAGCAAGGAGACTTCAGATGAATAATAATTTCAGCCCAAGATTAATTAGCTTTTTATGACACATACTGTGACTTCACGACTTAAGGTATGTCACTTCGCGTGCACTCGATATTCATATAGAGTGACCCAGCGGTCTTCAACCTGGGCGATTTGAGCTTTTAGGTGGGCGGCAAGAAAATTTATAAAATTCTTGTAAAATTCAACAAAATTTACAATATTGTATGCAAAAAATGATCGAATGTTTCGTCAGTTGTGTCATGACAATGATGAACAATTTGTTAGGTTATTATTACACACAGAGGTCCGATGGCTCTCGAAGGGTGCATGTTTAACTCGTTTTGTTGAACTATATGAGAGCGTAGTGCAGTTTCTAGAAGACCAAAATGAAGTTGATCTTAGCCAAAAGTTAAAAATGATAAAAAATGATGCGTGTTATTTGGCAGGAATATTTAAGAAATGCAATGATTGTAATTTGCAGCTTCAAGGAGCCAATATGACACTCATGAACTGCCAGAAAGTTATCTCATTATTCATTGAAAAGCTGGATTTATTCAGTCACAATCTTTCAAAAAGGGAATTTCACCAGTTTCCAGAATTGTTATCTATTAAGGATGACATCATAACAATTGATACACAAAGGTTTATTGATCATCTCGATAAACTTGAAACGGATTTTGAAACTCGATTCAGTGATGTTTTAACCATGGAAGTATATGATTGGATGGTAAACCCGTTTACTGCAAATGTTACTGAAGCTGATGTAACATGTCAAGAGGAGCTATTAGAACTCAGACATGATGAGGAAAGCAAGGGAAATTTCAATAACGGTGGTTATATGCAGCTTTGGCAAAATAAAAAGATGTCAAATGTATATCCCAATATGTGGAAAAAGATTTTTAAATTACTGATCGCTTTTCCTACTTCGTACCTAGTTGAATCAGGTTTTAGTGCTGTGAATCACATTCTTACCAAAAACAGGAATGCTTTAAAAATCCCTGAAAGAGGGGACATTCGTTTGTTCCTCACTAAATTCGAGCCAAACATTCGGAATTTAGTTTCCAAGCATCAAGCACAAGGATCTCACTAAATTAAAGGTAAATGCATAAGGTTTTATTATATAATATATATATAATGTACCATACATAATTTTTAATATATGTTTGTTGGATTTTTAATTTTGGTGGGCGGTTGGCTAATTTATCTGACATAAAAATAGTAAAAGTGGGCGGTAGGCATAAAAAGGTTGAAGGGCACTGATATAGACACTGGCAATTTTCTGTTTTTTAGTTACAAGATTCTCACTGTATTTCAACTTTTATCATAGTGTAATACAATTACCAAATCTTACCATAAATTCTCATTTCATTCTTACATATTCATACTAAAACTGACTCGCAGTGCCCTCCCATGTGACCTTCACAAATTACAACTATCATTCAACAGTGTTAATTATGAGGTCGAGATAGATGAATGGCGTTTGGAATGGCTCGTAATTTCGAATTAGGGGCAGGATTTATTACATATTGCGCTTCTTACGTGTGTAATAATACACAGATTAGAGGGAACAATAATAGTATAACTTTTTATTACTTTCTGAGTGATAAAAAGTTGTGCAGTATGGTCATTGTAAATAGTAAGCTTATGTCGCAGATTATCATATATTCATTTCAGTACGACAGCTCATGAACGAGAAGACGACTTGATATCTATTAGACCATGCTTTTATTCGGACAGGTGTTTATTATTATTTTTTATACGCAAACGCCTGTCCCACCGCAGTGAGGTCGCGTCAGGAACAGGCAGCGCTTCAATCACTCGCATTCACTTCATCAGCTGACATAACAATAATGCACCTGTATCAGGGCAACATTATCCACAGCTCAGCCCCGCAGACTGCTCCACGGTTTACTCAGACCGCTTCATACACCCCGAGTCAGCACATTGCCAGCCCGTCGCCCCCGATACACCACATCGCTCCACTTTTTCCTATCAAGCGCGCATCTTTCACCCTTCCAGACATCCAGGCCCTGCTGACCCAAAGCCTCCGTCACCCCATCCTTGTATCTCCTCCTCAGTCTACCCCTCTCCCTTTTCTCCGACTCGTAAATCCTAGCAGATCCTCTCCTCACTCATCCTCTTCATATGCCCAAACCATTTTAACACCCGTTCATCTGCTCTCTCCACAAGACTGACTCCCACACCTCTCACGAATAAGTTTCTCATATGATCAATCCGTCTCATCCCACAGATCGTCCTCAAGCATTTAATTTCCAGTACATCCACCCCTTTTCTTTCCTTCGCATTCGCCATCCATGCCTCACATCCACACAACACCGTTGGCATTACTATACCTTCATAAATACCCATTTTTGCATCCAAAGACAATGACCTCTCCTTCCAAACATTGCTTAGGTTACCCAGTACCTTTGCCCCTTCTTCCACCCTGTAACCCACCTCTGCCTCCAGACTCCCATTCCTTGCCACATCCACCCCTAAGTACCTGAAACATTCAACTTCTATTTCCTTACGATACAAACTAACACTCAGTCGCTCACGAACCTCTCTTTTACAGCACCACGTAACCTTACTCTTATTCGCATTTACTCTTAGTTTCCTTCTTTCACACACCCTCCCGAACTCAGTTACCAGTGTCTGTACCTTTTCTCTCGATCCGCCACCAGAGGCGTATCATCCGCATACAGCAACTGATTCACTTCTCAAAAACCTGCCCCCGCTCCCCTCCCCAAGACCCTTGTATTCACCTCTTTCACCACCCCGTCTATAAACGCATTAAACAACCATGGAGATTTCACACATCCTAGCCGTAGACCCACTTTCACAGAAAAACACTCCCAAACGCACACATGCTCTACTCTCTCGGTAAAAACTTTTCACCACATTCAACAACGACCCGTAATATCAACACTACAACACTGCCTTTTTTCAAGAGTTCCACAGCGATCTCATCCACTCCTATCGCTTTTCCACCTTTCATCCTGCCTAAGGCCTCCACCATCTCCTCCCTACGGACCAACCCATTCACCACAACTCTCATACTTTGAACCCTCTCTCTGCCCAAACATACCACATCTGCTTCCCTATCTTCCGACACGTTCAATAGTCCCTCAAAATACTCACTCCACCTTGTCTTCACATCATCTCTCTCTGTCCTCTCATTTTCCTCACACTATTCACTGGTCTCTAAAATATCTTGTTCTCCCTGAAACTTTCTGACACTCTCATACCTTATCTGTCATTTGCTTTCTCTTTCAGCTCTCGCACTTTTCTCTTTACTTCTTGCCTCTTCCTCTTACACTCTTCCCAGTCACCGACACTTCTGTTCTGCAAATACCGAGCATATACTTCCCTCTTTTGCTTCAACATTCCAACATTCACTACCCCGTCGTTTATGTCCAACCCAATCTTCCGTATCCAGCACACTTCGGCACCGCTTCACTAAATATCTGCTACTCCTCTTCCACACCCCTTATTTCACTCTCTTCCGCCCTGCATCATTCCTCATTCAGCATATCCTGATGCATCCGTTCACAATCCCTTTTCCTCAGTTCACTCCCTTTCACTACCTCTCACAGGCACCCTACCCCCTCTTATTCCACGCCCACCACAAACCTTCACTTTCACCTCCACCAAGAAGTGGTCAGACATTCCACCTGCCACTCCTCTCAACACATTCACATCTAACAACCTCCCCCTAGCAGATCTCGTCATCAATACATAATCCATTAGTACCTTATCACTTTGGACACCACTCACCCACGTGTACTTATGTACGAAGGTAATTCAATAAGTATCCGCACTTTTTATTTTCACATCTGATAGATTATAAACACATCACTTCTCAACATAGTCTCCCTGTTTCTCAATACATTTAGTCCAGCGATCTACAAGCTTTCTAATGCCATCACAAAAGAATGTTTTTGGCTGTGTGCGTAGCCAGTCATGCACCGCCTCCTTCAGGTCATCATTCGCCTTGGAATCGCTGACCTCTCAAAGCGTCTTTTAGTGGTCCAAACAGGTAAAAATCCGAAGGTGCCAGGTCTGGACTGTAGGCTGGATGGTCGAGAACTTCAAATTTAAATTCTTGAAGGCATTTTCTAGTCTGTGCAGCGGTATGAGGGCGTGCATTGTCGTGTAACAGAATAACACCTTCCGACAATCTCCCTCTCCGTTTTGTGCGAATTGCTTTATTATCATTATTCGTATTATTCTGACATGCTTCGGAATGAGTTAAAGCAAGCAATTCGCACAAAACGAAGGGAGATTGTCGGAAGGTGTTATTCTGTTACACGACAATGCGCGCCCTCATACGGCTGCACAGACTAGAAAATGCCTTCAAGAACTTAAATTTGAAGTTCTCGACCATCCAGCCTACAGTCCAGACCTGGCACCTTCTGATTTTTACCTGTTTGGACCACTAAACGACGCTTTGAGGAGTCAGCGATTCCAAGGCAATGATGACCTGAAGGAGGCGTGCATGACTGGCTACGCGCACAGCCAAAAACATTCTTTTGTGATGGCATTAGGAAGCTTATAGATCGCTGGACTAAGTGTATTGAGAAACAGGGAGACTATGTTGAGAAGTTGTGTGTTTATAATTAATCTATCACATGTGAAAATAAAAGGTGCAAATACTTATTGAATTATCCTCGAACATCTCTCTTACGAAACCATCAATTCTCTTTCAGCACACAGCTCAACTAACCTTTCCCCACTTCCATTCATACCAGGCACCCCATGCGTCCCAACTATGCCCTCGACTGGCACATCTCCCACTCTCGCATTCAAGTCCCCTAGCACAGCAACTCGGTCCTTCGCATCAAAACTACCCAGACACTCACCCAGTTCGTCCCAGAACGCATTCCGTATCTCTTCGCCCTTCTCACTCCAAGGCCCATACGCAGTAACAATCACCCATTTCTCTTGGCCCACTTTCATTCAAACCCACATCAGCCTTGCACTCACTTCCTTACACTCTTTCACACATTCCCATAGCCCATCACGTATCAGAAGCGCAACCCCCTCCCTTGCCCTCGCCACAACCCCGGACTTTACCCCCGAACATTCCCAAATCACTCCACTTTCAGCTTGTTTCACTCAAGGCCTCTCTCACGAAACAGAGCACCATCTCTCTCTTCTTATCATCTTGACCACATCCACGCACATTCAGACACCCAAACCTGAGCCGTCGCGGGAAAGCCCCCGCTATGCCCTCTCTCTGACCGTTCCTGTTTGTGAAAAGTTACATACAGGCGGGAGGGGTTTCCAGCCTCCCGCACTCGTCCCTTATTTTCAGTCACCTTTTACAACACGCTGGGACCACGTAGGAAGAATTCTTTAAATCCCGTATCCCGAGGGATATTTTATATATATATATATGTGTATATATATATATATATATATATATATATATATATATGCACTAAAATCACAGAATAACACGTGATCTTATTAATAAGCAAACAACCACAGGGAAAAGGAAAAGGAAACACGAAGTCCGAGCGCTTTCGTGATATATTCACATCTTCATCTTTTCTGTTTCTCCTTGAAGATGTGAATATATCACGAAAGCGCTCGGACTTCGTGTTTCCTTTTCCCTGTGGTTGTTTGCTTATATATATATATATATATATATATATATATATACACACAATTAAGATTCGAACCCGCCACCTCTTGAATAAGTGAGGGCGCTAGCCACTACAGTACAACGGGCTTAAAAGTTAACACAACTTATACAGCCGAGGAAACGCAAAGCTTTTGCATCCAGAAGCATTTTGCATGTTAACCATTCCGCACTCGAGGTAATTTAGAGGCAAGTTTCCGATTTTCCTATTTTTTACTCAGCAGCATAAATTATTTCATTCACATTATCTAGTACAACACTAGGGTTCCACAGATGGAATATCATGCATGAATACGGAAACTTTTGCATAATTTACTTTGCTAGTAATTTGCATCAAGGAAAAATTACTTATTGGCTTACAATTTAATTGAATTAAGAATGAGTTATATATGATAATCAAACAGCAAAATATACGTGTGCGGTCGTTTGAGCGAAGACAGTTTGAGCGAAGACAGTTTGAGCGAAGTCAATTTGAGCGCTACCAATCGAGCGAAGATCATTTTGAGCGTAACATTAACAGCGAATGATATTTTAGCGAAGTTTCAGCGCTGCTGTTGGTTTTTTTTTGAAGAGTAAATACATAAAAAACATTTTTCATGATAACACAATATTATAAAACGAAATGATAAAACTGAAATTTATTTTTTATAAAAAAATTATTATACATATATATGGGTTGTTTATTTTTTATGATAAAACAAAATGCTATATCACAGGTTGATGTTATATGCGAGGCCTCTGAGATACTCTGTACCATTCCGATCTTCTCTGGATTCCACGATTGTTCTAATTCTGCGCTCCAGATCTACATACTTCCTCGTCTTTCGTTGAGGCTCGCCTGCCATTATTCCCAAATACCTCGCCCTTTGCAGAGACTCTTCCCGTCTGAGAGCCTCTATGAGGAGCCAAACTGTTGGATGACTGCTTGATAAAGCCCCTTGGAAGGCTGTGTGCCACCCCTCGACGGCATTGTTTGTGCGCGGGGCACTTGCTTGTAATCTGTTAAACGCGTTCCATGATGGTATCGGAAATCTCGGTTGTCTTCTACGATTATTTGCTAATGGACGACCGATATAATTGTCCTCGAAATAATCAAAGATAACGTCAAGCGCATCATCGTAGTTCTCCATCTCTCGTACGGCTTGGAAACCGGCTATGACGTCGTCTACTGGAAGGAATGCTGTACAGGTCATCATTTTCAGAAGTATTCGAAAATTTTCATCTTCAATATATTTTCCCGCGGGCCTTCGTTGTTAACCTTTCTCCAAACGCTCTGTCCCAAGTGGAAGAAACATCCTGCTCTTTCTGTGTCGGGGAATGCGCGTGTTATGGCGTTGCGAGATGCTATTTCAAAGTCTGTTAGGACGGAGACAGGATCTAACATAGGTTCCAATTCCTTCAGTTTTGAAAACACTTCAGTGTACGGGGTGTCAGGAAATGATTGCCCCCCCCCCCCATGTAGAGCAAAAACTAGAAGAGATAGATAAAAACCGGCGAGACCACTTGAAAGAGCGTTAAAATCTGAATAAAAACCATTATATTCTATTCCTGTGATTTTAATTCTTTCCATTTTTTTCCCCACAGAAACCATGGCATCATCTATTTGAACGATTCAGAGAAAAAAAGCGAGTTCTTGACCGCATTCGAGCTGTCACATTTCGTGAACAAAGGAAGCTGGTGCAACTTTTATAACTCGACACTGGGTGGCTGAGAGATTAAAAAGATCAGAAGACTTTGTCAAAAGGAATTGGAATGAGAATCCTGAAGATTGTGAAACAGAATTTCGAGGAAGAAGACCGGAAAAATTATCTCAAGAATCGAAAGACATTGTGCTTGCTGCATCACGGCGCCGAAAGAAGAGCTGCTCTGAGGTAGCGAAAGAGATACTTATCCGTCGTGGTAAGATAGTCAATCGGCAACTTGTGCATCAATTTCGAGTTCGCCAAGGCTTGAGTGCTTGGCATGAAATAGCTAAGCCACGGAAGAGTGATCTTAATATTGAAGATCGGCTATGGTTTTGTGATTATCTTGAGGAATGGACGGAAGACGATTTCCTTCACTTGGTTGTCAGCGATGAATTCTTCGTTTATGTCTCCAGAAAACCAAATTTTCAGAATGATCGGGTTTGGGCAACAACTCCTGATGAAGTCCCAGACGACCAGAAGTATCGAGAAATAGTAAAAAATCCAGCATGTGTGGGTGTTTTCATTATGTTCTCTATTCGGAAGCTCATCTGGGTTATCAAACCAAGAGGAACCAGTTGGGATGGGCCTTATTTTCGAAATGTAATTTTAGCCCAACATGTAATTCCGTTTTTGAAAGACCCCGAGTGTGTTCTGGATGTTGAACAGGCAACCTTTCTTCACGACAAAGCCCCCTGTATGAAAGCACTTGCGACTCAACAACTGCTTAAGGACAATAACATTGATTTTTTCGGAAATAATGAATGGCCTGGCAATTCTCCCGATCTTAATGTCTGTGAACATGTCGGATCCATCATGAAGGATCGGGTGGAGTCCTTAATGCTGGAACAACCCATTCAGAATCGGTATTTAACAGAAATTATGACTGCAAAGATCAACGAAGTCCTTGAAGAAATGAGTCATGATACCGATCTCTTTGAGACACTTCTGGGATCATACTCCCGTCGATTAATGGCCGTCAGAGCTGCAAATGGGGGCAACACCCGATATTAAAACAAGTGTTTTTTATTCAAAATTAAACCCTCTTTCGCGTGGTTTTGTGTTTTTTTCTATTCCTTTCAGTTTCTTCTGTACAGGGGGGGGGGAATCATTTCCTGACACCCTTTACAGGGGTTAGACAAAATAATATGAACACCTTGATAAATGGCGGTTTTTATTCTTAATATGGAGTTGGTCCTCCTTTAGCGGCAATAACAGCTGCAATGCGTCGGGGAATTGATTCATACAGCTTTTGGACAGTGGCTAGAGGAATCCTGAACCATTCTTCGAGCAAACCCTGCTCCAGTTCCTCCAAAGACGCCGGCGGTGGGAATCGGCTTCTGACCTGCTGCTCCAACTGACACCACAGATGCTCGATAATGTTAAGATCCGGGGATTGTGGAGGCCAATCCAAGCGTTCTACTTCACTAACATGCTCTTCAAACCAGTTTTTAACGACCCCAGCGGTGTGGATTGGTGCATTATCATCCTGGAAGACGGCGCCGCCATTGGGAAACAGCGTTTGGACCATGGGATGGACCTGGTCAGCCAATATTGACAGATAAACCTGGGCGTTAACCCTACCATGCAGTACTACAGCTGGGCCAAGAGTATTCCACGATATTGCTGCCCAAACCATCACAGATCCGCCTCCATGCTTAACGGTTGGGGTCAGGCAGTCGGGGTCATAAGCATCTTTAGGCTGTCTCCAGACGTAAACTCGACCGGAACATGGAAATAGCGTAAAGGAGGATTCGTCGGAGCAGACTACATTTTTCCACCGGTCCATTGACCAATTCTTATGGTCATTACACCATTTTCTGCGCCGCTCAATGTTGATGTGCGAAAGGAAGGGTTTGGCAATTGCAGCCCTCCCATGGTATCCAGCTCCATGGAGCTCGCGACGTACAGTTCTGGTCGATACCGGGCTTGCAAGATGCTGGTTAAGCTCTGCAGTCACTTTTGGAGCTGTGGTCTTATGGTTCTTTGTCACAATGCGCTTTAGCACCCGGCGGTCTCGATCACAGCTTCTTCTTGCGTCCACTATTGCATTTGTCGGTGCTTGTCTTTCCATGGTTTTGGTATGCAGACATGACCATAGAGACAGTTCCTCTGGATACATTGAACATCTGAGCGGTTTTCGTCACCGATGCACCAGCCATCCGCGCTCCGACAATTTGGAAGTCCGACAGGTCTTTCATAACTGCTAATTCATAATTCACTCAGATCTGTAAAAACAACGTGAGGGTTATAACATGACGTATACACTCTCTGTTACGCATTTAAATAGGTTTGCCAGTCATTTGACCGTTTACTTTGTGTCTGAGCAGTCCGTAAAGATAACCGGTGAAATCGGCGGGTGTTCATATTATTTTGTCTAACCCCTGTATGTTGCCTCAATTTTATTTCGCATTAATACGTACACGCAAGGAAGAACACTTTCCTGTATCACTGCATGCACTGTAAAAACCTGTAGGAAAATAGTCGGAGCAGTTTTAAAAGTTCCGTCAGCCATCCAGTGACGATTATCTCGCAGCCAGTGAAGACTTTCATTAGTGCCGAAAATGATCAGTCGATTAACGTCTTCTACTCCACTGTCATGCAGTACAAAATTTGCACCGGTAAAAGTGAGGCGCAGGGATTCTGGAATGACAATGTCCGCAGCTGTCCGAGGAGGTGGAGGGTAGTCCCCTATAGCCTTTCGCTTCCTAGACACGGCGCGCTTCAAATTTGTTCCTGATCCAATCCTTGCTGCAAGTTCATCGGATAGACCAACAACTGCATCCTGGAGTATGCGTCGCGGTGGGTCGTGCGTTGTTTCAGCCGCATGGCGGACTGTTTCTTTCACTCTTTCCATGTCGGCTTTCACAGGATCGGGAGCATGCGAATGCTCTCCTTTTTCCATACAGTTTCTATCTTTTCGTAATCTAATGATGTTCTCAAACGTCCTTTGCAAGCCTTCATCTCGCAGCGCCATGTGATCGTTCTTTGTGTGGCTTTGTCCTTTCTATAGATATATCCATTATACGCTACTTTGTTTTGGCCACGTTTCGACAAAATAATTTCCATGATGGGTTATACTGAAATGTAAATTAAGCGCTCAAACGATCACACACGGTAAATAAATGTTACGAACTGAGTTAAGAGACGCTTCATTTTTTGAAGTAGATGCGCTATAAGTTAGTTGGTTGTAAAAGATAGTTGTTAGAAGTAATTGGTCATAAATTAGTATGTATTACTCCCAAATTGTTAGTTGGTTGTAAAAGAAAGTTCTCTCTCTCTCTTTCAATGTTTCGCTTAAAATGAACTGGTTATAACTTCGCTGAAATATCATTCGCTGTTAATGTTTCGCTCAATTGGTAGCGCTCAAACTGACTTCGCCCTACCGGTATACAACCAAAATATATTATGTTAGATATTTGTAAGATCATAATACGAAACTCCTGCATTCGATATATATAAATTTACTTTGTACTTGCAATCATTTAAGAGAAATCATGGGCAAAATTAATATTTATTTTTAATTTTTACTCATCAGCATAAATTACACTGGGGAACAAATTTCAACTTTTTGTCTATTGAATTAGATTTGACAGTTAGTTCTAGGTAATTTGGGTGCGCTGAGCACGAATCTTTACTCGGTTTTGCTCTATCAGGTCCTGATTTTGCTCAACACCCCTCCTCTTTCGTCGTATTCATAAAAAGGTTTTTTTCTCAATACTCGCTAAGTCTTTTTGCAGTTACACATTATGCAACTAGGTTTTTATCTAGGTATTTGTACCTATTGTTATGGTATTGTTGTATTATGTATATTTTTATATGTAACACCCTAAAAATATTTTTAATTTTGTCATTTTTAACCCATTTTAATATTAGTAAATTAAGCTAAAAATATCATAGAATTCTAAAATTTTCTCGAGCGTTCCTGTTCTCTGTAGAGTATTCTAGAGGGACAACTAAAATATATAAAAGCGACTCGTTTCCAGAGTTAATCAGTCAATTCAATCAGTCAGTCAGTCAGTCAGTCAGTTGAGTTAGTTAATTAAGTTTGGGCATTAACATAATTTTGAATTGGCATATGATTTAGTGAGTAATTTTGTCATCGTGATTTAATATAGTTGATTTAATTAGACGTAATTTATATTGTACCTACTCATCCGTGTTTCTAGTTTAATTTCATAGATTGTAAGTACCTATTTCATAATAAGTACCTATTTAAACTAATTTTTGTGTTTATATTTCAGATTTTCTTAAATTTATATGAATTAAGGGCTTTAAATACCTTTACAAATTGGCAGAACAATCAAGCAATATGTCATCAAGCACTAGAAAGTTCAAATGCAAAAACAACCCTGATTCCTTCTGTTATATATGTGGAAATTTTACACTTCCACATCAACGAGCAAATATAACTGACTTCGTAAAAAGAGCTTACTTAGCTTATTTTGGCATAAAACTGGGGGACCAAGATAAATCGTAAACTCCACATAAAGCCTGCACTATATGCATTGAAAGACTGCGACATTGGACGAAGGGTTCGGATTCAAAAATACCTTTTGGAGTTCCGATGGTAAGTTTATGATTTCATAAAACTACGTAATTTAATCACTAGTATACTGTAACTTACCTAAATGTAATTGTAACTTAGGTACATAAACAAAAATTTACAGAAAATGTTTATAAGAATCTCAAATATTGCATAAGGTTGAAACACATAGAAATGTTAAATGTTTGGGTGATAACTTTTGATAAAATTCATAAAAACAAGTCTCTCGTCGCTTTTGTTAACGCTTTACAATTTTTTTTCCATATCAGGTGTGGCGAGAGCCTACTAACCACGAGACCGATTGCTACCTTTGCTTTGTCAAGACTTCGGGCTTCACTAAGAAAAATAAACATTGTATCGAGTACCCAAATTTCGACACCGCGATACGACCTGTGCTACATTCAAATGAGATCCCCATTCCAAAATTTAAGGGTCTGCCAACTCAAGAATTAGTTGAAGATGTTCCTGAAAATATTGTTATGCACTTTGAGGAGTCAGACACCGATTTTGACCCCAGCGTATTTGAAAGTCAAAACGATCCGCAAAAGTTTAACCAGGCCGAGTTGAATGATCTTGTAAGGGATCTAAATTTGCCAAAAAAGGCTGCGGAAATTTTAGCTTCAAGACTTAAAGAGAAAAACTTGCTTACTTCAAACACATACATTTCATTTTACAGAAAAAGAGAAGAAGAACTTGTTAAATATTTTAGAACAGAGGATAGTTTAGTATATTGCTGCGACATAGTTGGTTTGTTAAAGAAGATGGGGGTTGAGTCTTACGATGCAAATGATTGGCGCTTGTTTTTAGACAGTTCGAAAAGAAGTCTTAAGTGTGTGTTGTTGCATAATCGCAATCTATACGGCTCGATACCGATTGGGCACTCAACAAAATTAAAAGAAAAGTATGAACATATAGAAAAGGTTTTAAATCTTATCAAATATAGGGAGCACGAGTGGATCATATGTGTTGACTTAAAAATGGTTAATTTTCTGCTAGGACAACAAGGAGGGTATACTAAATATCCCTGCTTCCTTTGCTTATGGGACAGCAGAGCCAAGGAAGAACATTATTTCAAACAAATCTGGCCAGCACGAACATCACTTACTGTCGGAGAAAAAAACGTAATTAATCCACCTTTAGTGAGCAGAGATAAAATCATATTTCCTCCTCTGCATATAAAACTAGGCCTCATTAAACAATATGTAAAAGCTTTAGATACGAACGGCGAGTGTTTCAAATACATAACTTCAAAATTTCCAAGTTTAAGTTATGAAAAAATCAAGGCGGGAATTTTCGACGGTCCACAAATAAGAACAATGATTAAAGACAGCAATTTTCCTAATGTCATGAATGAATGCGAAAAAAATGGCTGGTTCTCATTCGTGGACTTGATAGAAAACTTTTTAGGCAATTATAGGGCAGATAACTACGAAGAAATCGTAAAAAAACTTTTAAGGGACTACAAAGAGTTAGGTTGCAATATGAGCATAAAAATGCATTTTTTGAATAGCCATCTTGACCAATTTCCAAGTAATTTAGGTGATGTAAGTGACGAACAAGGGGAGAGATTCCACCAAGATATAAAAATTATGGAGGAACGGTACCAAGGCCGCTGGGATTCCCACATGATGGCTGATTACTGCTGGTGCTTGAAAAGAGACCTGCCATCAACAAGCAAATACGCTAGAAAGTCTTACAAAAGAAAATGTTTGCCACAGTGAAAGCTTCATATCTGTTTGTTTTTTTATTTTAAGTAATTTCTATCGTTATAATGTAATTTTACTGTAGTTTGAACTGCTTGTATTCATGAAACTTGAAAAAAAATTTAACACATGACTTAATTTTTTAGTCCTAATTTGAAAAATCTGGAAAATGGCACATAGGCTGTCGACAAGAATCAGGACCTGATAGAGCCAAACCGAGTTGAAATTCGTATTCAGCGCACCCAAATTACCTAGAATCAAGTGTCAGATATCATTCAATAAAATACGTGTTGCCCAGTGTTATTTCTTTAAACCTAAAAAGAAGCTGATAAAGCTAATTTCCATATCAGTGACAAGACTGGTAAATGAATGTAGAAGATTTTCATTTATTCTTTATCGCAGGGCGTCAAGTTCCTATTTTTTTCTACTTTTCCCTATTTCAAAAAATTCCCATTTACTCCTATTTTTTTTCCCAAAATTTTCCTATTTTACAAGTCCTACGGGTGGGGCTTGTGCTTCGCAAACTCACCTACGGCGAAGGCACGCGAGGGTTACCCTTTGGGGGGAGGTTATTCTCCCTCCCCCCAAAACCCCCTCACCCCCCTTTATGCAACTTGGGGATTAACCCACCCCTCTTGTTGCATACCCCCTCTCCCATTACCCCCCACCTCAGTTGCTCCTCTCGTTGATTCAATAAAACTATAGAAAAGAACGCAGCCATGAAAATCTTAAGCTTCACAAATCTTGACACAGTGTGAAGCTCAAGATTTTTGTGGCTGCGTTCTTTTCTAGAGTTTTATTGCGGTGCTGGGGGCCTACGGGCCCAGTAATTACAACGCTAGAACCCCCTCTCCCACCTTCATGGGGGGAAGGGGGCTGGTACCTTGCAACAATTAATCAACATTGCAATTGCATATGCACTCGAACAGTTTGCGGTCATACTACTACCTTGGAAGATTGTGTAATACTGTTTTCATATTTTTTATATTTTGAAAGGATTTTGAAAGAAATTTTTTAAAAAATGTAAGAAAATGAAGGTGCTTTTTTTTAAAGTTATAGATCAGCTATAGAACTTGGAAAAGCTGAGAAAACTGTACCAAAAAGTTCCAATTACAAGAGTTCATGCCTTGCTGACTAATGAACAAAAAAAGCCGACAAAACTGCAGCTTGAGTTTTGAAAGGGATGTGCCCCCTTTGTGAAGAGGTTCTGATTAATTTCCAGAAGAGCAGCCCAGTATTCACTTACTCTATGACTGTGTGTGTGTGTGTGTGTGTGTGTGTGTGTGTGTGTGTGTGTGTGTGTGTGTAACTCTCCTGAAGCTCCTGCGCAGGTTCATGAAGCCAGAAGCAGTGAAAGGAATATATGGTGTTAACCTGTCATCGGTTCCTATTCAACATCGAAATCTTCAGCTTGCTGATAAGGACCTAGTCATCGGTAATGCCACAAGAAAGGCTCTAGCTGCAATGAAGCCTGAGCAACAGAGGGTGCCTATTCTCGGAATGAGATCATTCTTTAAAAAATATTCCTATTGTGCTCCTATTTTTCCCCCCATTTTTTCAGATGCAAATTTTTTATTTTCCTATTTTTTAAAGATACTGGGTGCTTGACGCCGTTATCGAGATTCTGAGAGTGACTCGTCTATAATTTTAAGGTATTACCTTTATCAATGGATAAGTTCCCCCGTGCATCCGCTAATCCGCTGCTACAATTACATGTTTGGCCACAGTACACTGATCTGTCACTCTTGGGCCTTGTAACGGTTTTCATGCCTCTGCAAGCTGAGAGAATTCATACTTGCTATTTCTGTAATGAAACGTACACGGCAGCTTCCTGTTCGTATCGTATCTACCGCCGGGCTTAGATTTGTAGAAGCCATACAATCGGGGCCCAATGGACTCTGAGCTCAACCCTCCATCGAAGAGGTCGTCTCCTCCTTTGGCCGCTACTAGCTCCCTACTGAAACACTTACCTCTACCATGCATTAATGAAGGTGTTACAGTTTTCGATTTCAATAATCTTTCACCTTCTCTGCGCCTGAACTAAAACTTGTTGGTTTTAAATGATTAAAATTTGGATTGTTCTGCATATAACACTTTTGTTCAGTCTCGTGTCATAAAAGTAGCATAATTTTTGGCTTATGCAAGCCGTTTAGCTTGGCTACTTTTCCCAAACAGTAAGTATACATCCATATAAAAGCCAAATGTTTTAAAATGTTTATTCAAATTAAAATAAGAAATATTTCCGACATAAAACTTTAAATTATTATTTAATGTCGATGGAAAGAAATACTTTAGCCAACTACTATTGGGTAAATTCTACATATTCAGCAATTTCAAGATGATAAATCTACTTCATTTAGGAACACAAAGACCTTCCCAGATGAATTTCCTCCAGCTAACGCTCTTTTATGAGGATGGAAAGAATTTACGCTAGTGACAGACCGAAGCTCTTCACTCTGAAAAGTGTGCACCAGACTGCCACTGACGTCCCAAATCTCGATCTAGGAGTGTAAATAAAATAAGATCTATGATAACTTTTCAAGAATACTTAAAATGAATTATAGAAATTATGATGTACATAATAAACGCACTTTAAATGCTATTTTAAACATTTTTGAAAACAAGCGACATGCTAAAACAAACATCAGTTCTTTCTTAATGCGATATACGATAACTTAAGCAAAACATCCTCATACTGCTATTTTATCAGTTATTTTAATCAACTTCGAGAGCCGAGAGATACCTTTAACCCTTCCCAGCCGGCTATACTTGTTAAAAACAACTTTCACAGACGGCTATATCATATCCTCGCAAATGTTAAAATAAATATAAAACTTCAATAATATATGTAGACGGATACCATTTGGTAACTCCCGGAGGGAAAGGGTTAAAGGGTCTAAAATTCCAAGCCTTATTAACATTCCTCCAGTCACACATTACTATTAAATTATATGATAAAATGATTCGATAAACTGACCTCACGAGGGTAATTCATTGATCCTATCACGAAGTGGGTGTCAGATCCTGGCAACCAGCTGGCTTTGAAAGTTGTCAACCACTGTCCCGTTTGATTGTTATGTCGAATTTGGTTCGTCACTGAGTGAAGAATAATTTACTTAAATATAAAAATTAATGAATGAAGGTAAAAAATTTCTTTCTCCGCGTTGTCATTCAATTTTCTTGGGATTTAAAATTTTTAATGAAATTTTCAGAATGAATGAATGAATAGCAGTGCTTCACCGGCGCTTCAACTGCTAAGGTCATATCGCGCCGAAACTAAAGTAGAGAGAGAGCACAAGGAGATGGGGTAAGGAGGACTTTGAAGGAGTAACAGTTAAATAAAAGTCGTGAGAGAGGAAAGTAAAGACACTATGAACAATAAAGGGAGGAAGAAATTACACCGAAGTCATATTAAAGAGAGAGAGTAGAAGGCCAGTTTGACGAAGGAGAGAGAAAAGCGTGTCCTTTGGTACAGGCGTGGAGTCACCCAACAATAGTAGGGATGGGGAATAATGAATTTTTTTGGAAATTGCTAACAAGACGAGTGGTTTCTATTGCCATTTTCGCTGCTGAATACGAATCTAGCTGGTTCTTGGACCTAAAATGAAGTTTTGACCTGGTTCAGTGGATTTTTTTTCAAAATGGCAGGCAAAAAAATAGTTTTCACTTTTGATGCTTAAGAAAACCGCTACCCCTCATATGTAATATGCCTTTTCATATGTTTTCAGGGTTGGTCAAGTTGAAAATGAACAAATCAGAGACATTCGATGAATGGTTTAGCGGTTATAGGCAAAAAATGGAAAAGAAAGGCATTATTTTATTAAAAAATCATGTATAGAAGAAACACGAGGCATTCATATTAGTTCAATTTGTAATTCAAATCATGAAATCATCATATTTACAACATATTGTTCAATAAACTATCATTATCACTAGTAACATTGTCCTCTGGTCGTAAGGCATTCTTAATAGAATTTCTCAGTTAATCTACACTAAATTTTTCCATTTTGAATTTCCCGTCTCTCATTTTAATAAGTCTCATTTGATGAATATCTGGTGTGATGGTGAGTCTCAAATAGGTAATTTCTGTGGAGCAGCTTTTCGTTCAGTTTGTACAGAGTATCCAGGTTGTTTGTAGTCATAGGGCCTCCATGTTTCTTACAATTTTCTAAAACCACCAATATTTTGCCAGCTTTTTTCTTTTTGAGCTCTTCTTTTTTCAGTAGGGACAATTTCTTTGCAGCATGCACAGTAGGGCAGATTCATATTTTGTATTCAAAAGTGACACATTGTGGGGGTTTCGTGGTTACAGTAGTCACCCAGTAAAATATTTCGCGTGTCCTAAGTCTCCTACCCCCGGCACAAATTTTCAGTTTTTAGTTTCAATTTGCCAAAATGTACATTTTTCAGTAAAAACTCAGATAAAAATTTTCAGCTGTGTTAAACTCGTGTTTCTTATTTTTTTTACTCAGGCTCAAAGAAAATGACATTTTTACGTGTTTCTGAGTATATACTATACAGGGTGTCCCATAAGTCTGGAACCATAGGATAAAATAAGTAATTCATGTTTTTCCGTTTATGCCAAGTGCCCATGATGTCTTTGACTAAGGAAGAACGCATCCAGGTAATTCTGCTCGTAGGAAATCGGAGTCAGAGGGAGGTCGCTGAGGAATTTAACAGATTGCATCCGGAACGCGCGCCGATAATAACACACAGCTGTGTCGGCAAACTTGTAGCAAAGTTCAGGGAAACGGGATCCATAGATAGGAGATAAACCACTCAGTGGACCTCCGAGGACATCCACCGACGATGACACAGCCGCTACCATCCTCGCTCATTTCACAAACAGTCCCCAAAAGTCTCTTTGGCGGTTGTTCGCTGAGACAGGAGTGTCGAAAAGCAGCACTTGAAGGCGTTGGTCTACGCGGAGAAAATTCAGTGTTGCACATATGCGGGAGCGCATCATCGACGCATGTAACACCATCACTCCTGATACCATTCGCCGTGTGCTTGCTGACTGGATATCTCGTCTGCAATCGTGTATCAATAATAATGGTGGACACAGTGAACACGTTCTGTGAATAAAAGCCGTTTTTATTGCCGTTTTTATCATTTTGCCCTATGGTTCCAGACTTATGGGACACCCTATATATTAAGATAAAAAATAAGGAACAAATTAATGAATTACATAACATTTTTGAAAAATTAACCAACAGAACTTGTCTTCTACAAGAAAAAAAAAACATTACCTAATGAAGTGCTCTTTTGCACGAGGCATAAACTTAAGCTATTTTGAAAGCAACACCATGTTTATTCCACTGTCCTTTCCATTTAAATATATGCAATCTTTGCCGTGATCCCAGTAGGTTAAGAATATATTTTTGGCGATTATCGTAGCCAATTCGTATATAAGATGGATTCGTAACTAGATTCACAGCGCTTTCTACTCCTTGGCTGTGACAAGGAAAGGCTGGTATTTTGAGTGGTTCTTGTCTTGCTAGCAAAAGTTCTTTATTGCTAAAGTTTCTCAGAAGTGGAGGCGGATAAATTACCTCTTTCTGCCAATCAATCATTTCAGTGTAGTCTGAAGAATCAAAATTAAGAGTTCAAGGTAGGTCAAAGGTTCTTCATCCAGAAAATGTAGTTCTTGAGAGAATGATTCTCTGGATTGTAACCTCTCTAACTTCTCTTCTTGAGTCTGTTATCATCGATAGTAGAATATTTTTGGGGTTTGCAAAGTATGAGTTATTCTGAAACATCGGTTCCATGATCAATCTGTATTTCTCCTTCAAGTCGCGCAGCAGATACCCTAAGTACCAAAAGTTAGATGATCCGTCAGATGCCAGTGGATGTGACTTAACCCAAAACCCTCCTGGAGCATAAGATAGCATAATAATTTCTACTAGATCTTTGAGATCTTGGGTTGGATTTGGTGTTGACACATAGAGTCTAAGAATTCTATTTGCTCTAATTAGCCAACGAGCATGATGAATTGTACCAGGATATCTTTGGAAACATTTTCAGATTGAACAGCTAGGCACATATTGTAGAGATACTTTTGGTCACTGCTTAAAGCATTGACATCAGATGGAATTTTATGAATGTTTCCTTTAACAGGAGAAAAAGCACCCACTTCCAGTTTTGTTAGAGCAGTTTTCAATTTATTTCCAAATGAACCCTTGAAAGTACTTGGGCTTGTTGTTTTTCTATCTATTGCCTTGTAGACGTGCCTGAATGGTAGTTCGTTCATATGAAGAAGGCATACCAGCCACTGAACAGACCTATTCAGATAGATTTCACCAAGCTTTATTACTCCACCGATTCTTCCAGTGCTCACAGCAGTGCAATCGCATAGTAGAGCTTTTAGAGTGTCTGAACTTTCTGAGTCCACTATTACAGTAATCAGCTCTTCTGCTACACAACGAGCATTTCCATGATCAGGTGTTACATGATCTATATAGATATCTCCAGGCTCTTTAACAATGACGTAGTGCTCTTCTTTGATCTTGCCTGCCCTGGTTAATGTGTCATCTCTTCTCCCATCAAAGCCAATGCATTCTATTCTTATATTCTCCGATTTAACCCTAGTACTCGATTTTTTACCTACTTGTGCTCTTTCCCTCTCCAGCTTCTTTCTATCAATCACGTTGCCCTGATCCAGGATTCCCATATCTTTTAAAGCAGCATTAACAATTGCTGCTGCTGCCCTGCAACTCACTCTGTAACGATCTGCGGTCACTGCCAACTCTTCATAGGTGTATCTATTCTGCTCATTCTCTATTAACTCTCTATCAGGCACGAAGTCTTCATCCTCTTGGTCGGTCTCTACCTCCATGCTCTCAGCACCGGCTGCATCCTGTGATTCCTGTAATGTTAAAGGGACAACTCTGATAGCTTTAGTCAAGTCTGCTTGTGATCTCATTCGGCGTTCGTGTTCTTTTTGAGCTCTAGCAATAGACCTTTTCCTCATCAAAACAGCTTTTCTATCAATTGGCCACAGTTGGTTTAATCTTTGCTTTTGTCCTACAAAAGAATCCCACTCAGGAATTATTATTTTATCCTTGCACTGGCAGGCATTTCTATCAATCCCTTTATCGTAGCAATCACAGGTACATACATCAAACATAGCATCATACTCGGAAACTTTTTGTTCAAATCTCTCATCTCTTCGGTTTATAGGAACCTTGTTCAACTTTGAGCTGCTTCTATCACTCTAACAACTTTCTGAAAGATTCTATGAGTACTTATTGTAGGGAAAGAGAACCTTCTCCATATGGTTTCAAGGTCTATTGCGACTATGTTACAACATTCATTAAAAGTAATCGATTTATTTGATTCAACCTCTTCTCGTCGTCGCATAAAGTAGTTGTGCCTCACAACATCTGCTTTTGTTGGTGTCATAGCTGCTGGAAACTCGGAAGGATGTCCAAAGGCTATATTTGACGACTTTTTTCTTGTTGTCATGATTAATTTGACTTAATAACCAATAATTTAACTTAAAAACCAATAGTTTGAATCAATAATAATTTCACTCAATCAATATCTGAAACAAAAATATAATAATTTTTTGCAAAAGTACTCAAAACATTAAGGTTGCCAGACTTTTTTGCACATTTGTGAAATTTGGCAATCTGGCAACCCTGCATAAAACAAAAAAAGTATCCATAAATAAAGATGATACCCATTTGATTTAAATAAGGGCAAATAAGGCCTTCTAACTCATTTTT
This sequence comes from Bathynomus jamesi, assembly GCA_023014485.1. NCBI lineage: Eukaryota > Metazoa > Arthropoda > Malacostraca > Isopoda > Cirolanidae > Bathynomus > Bathynomus jamesi. The sequence continues at coordinate 83,660 of JAJOZX010004115.1, forward strand.
AACATATCTTAAATTGATGTTCAGAATAGGTTCAAAGATTATTATGAAATCTCAGCTAGAAGAATGGGGAAAAAGGGGGGACTATGTGCGAGGGGTACAGGGGGTGGCACATAGCTCAACTTTTTGATATGTTATTTGTTAACCCAAATGAAAACCCTGACATAGCGTCGTTTTAAAAAAAAAAGCAAAAAAAAAAAACTTGTTTTGACCCGCTCTAAATTGCACAGTAGCTAGAAAATCTTCCTCTAATTTCTTCACTTTCTCTGAACCTCTGGCCCATTTCCAGGATGCTTTCCTATCCTCAAGAGACTTTGATTCGAACGAAAAGTCTATCAGAAGTCCGTTAGTCACAATAACATTTTTTTTCGAGTGTCAAGTTTTGAAAATTCTGATTCGCATCCTAAATTTGTCAGAGGTGCATACATCAAGTCTGGATTAGCGTCATCGTCTGATCTTATTAAATAGTCCATACAAGACAGCTGATTATGTACAGTATCAATGACGACTTCTAGAACTAGAGCTTCAAGTTTATCCTTACCAGATCTGGCTTGTTCCTCCCTTACATCCATCAAGTTATTCAATTCAACCATCTTACCTTCAAAGAAACGTTTTACTCCAGACCAAGTTCTTTCAATTTTCTCGTCACCCTTCTTGTCAATTCCAAGAAGCTCCATCATAAGGAAAATCATCACTTCACCCATCATTGCGTAAATTTGGGAACACCACATGAACCACTGACTTTGGATGAAAGTTGACACTGCGAGAACTAGCTTGTTACTGTTGACATCTACTACGGCATCAAAGAAAGCTTGGATGGAGTCTCCCTCGCCAAATATTCTTTTGCTAACTCGGCGATTCTCCCAAACCGGTTTGCCACGAATCCCTTGAATCCATCACATCAGAGTCCATTATCCGCCATCCAAAATTTATAGGCATTATATAGGGATACGATACCGAATGGGAGGCGTGGCTGGGAGAGAGCAATTTAGCAATTGCAATGAGTCCTAAAGTATGAATGGAAGAACCAGGAGAACAGAAAACTTTTTCTCCTTCCGTAACTTTAAGTAGATTATGTACTCCGATTTTCTGTTCCGTGTTTTTAAACACTTTGTCTATAGCGTGATCTACTCCTAAAATGATATGGGTGCAGCACTTCAAGATCTTGTTTGATTCGATTCCAAGATGCTGTAAAAGTATTCCACATTCACTAGCTCGATCAGACATCCAGAAGTCTTATTTGAGATTTGAGTTCGTCAGTGGTAGAATTTGCTAGTACGGCTAAACAACTCAATTTGAATTCGTAAGCTCTGGCATCATCATCTCCGGAATGGCTGACGTTTTCCAGATAGCCAGTTATCAGCGACTTTTTCATGCCAGATGGACCAGCGATGGTGATGTGGTCAGCCTTCACGTCGTACAGCCGGTGGCCGGCAGCCTTGGTCGTATCGTCAAGTCCTACACTCACAATGCTATCCTCTTTGTTGAGGATTTGTTGAGCGACATACTCTAGATTCAAGCATGAAGCATCTTCCAAGTATTGCATTACTGATCTGCGGCTCGGAAATACATACGTCAAGTCTGAATACTGGTGACGGACTTGTAACTCTTCGTCTTCACTTTCCATCTCACCCTCACAATCCTTCTCATTATCATCTGCCTTCAGCTTCCAATCTTGATAAAAAACCATGTTAGCTACTCTTACGATTATTCTCGAAAGCTCTTCAGGAGAAGTTCTTGTCTCGGCAAGACACTGGACTATACACCGCATCAAGTTTTCGTTCAGACTTTTTTTTGCCAGTTCTGATTTTCACTGTTGGAAATGCAGCTTCTTGTTTTTTACTCTTCTCCTTGCTTAGGTCTTCTTCCGATGAGCGAAGTTTACGATCAGTAGAAGGAACTGTCTTTGCCGTTGTTGGTTTTCAAAACTCGAATCGTTTTCAGAATCGACTGAAGTTGCTAACATTTCGATGATTTCTGATCCCTCTAGCTCCCTTTGCTCTCTCAAGTTGCTTTCTGCTTTTTCTCCGCTGATCTTTCACGAGTTTCTTTCCTCTTTTTCTGTCTCACCCAATCTTTTGGTACTGCATTTGTACATATGGCCTTGTACACACCAAAGCAATTATCCCAATAAAAAGTCTTATCCTCATCAGTCATTTTGACCCCAAATTCTTCTGCAAGTTCTCCTTCGTAATCCTCATCGTCAGTTCTAATGTTGTAGGCGTTCTTTGTGAGCTGATCATTAAAGCCGTTAGCTTTTTGGTACCATTCGACAATTTTAGGTTTTGTTGGCAGCGTTCATTCTTTCTCAGTTTGTTAAAATGTTCATAACACTGTGTAACCAAAAAAAAATATTTCTTTGTTTCTGGGCAATAACCTTTATTTTCTGATTCATTATGCTTCAAATCACTGGAAAAAAGCTGTCAGTGATTTTAAACTTCGGGTTTGTTGTCAGTACATCGATTTTGTTGAAATAAGAATATTATTATTTTTTAACCCTATATGGACATCTGCGACAGATCTGTAAACGCTTCAAAATTTACTATATATTTACCGAAACAAGTACATTTTAACTTAAATGACGATATCGTCAAATTTGTAACGGTTCAAGGAGTTTATATCACGAATTGGCAACTCCTACTGCAGAAAACCGAGCTTTAATGAAAAAAATAAGTTAGTGCGTCAGTAGAAGTAAAAGTGTATGGTTACGCAGTTCGTTTTTTTTTTTATCACTTTATTTGATTAAAGGTAAGTTGAATAATTTTTTATTGCTCAATATATGTTGTTAGAGTGGCTGAAGTAATATAAAACAATTCTGATAAACTGAGCACTAGAATATTTTATTGAAACGTAACAATATTGATGGCTCTGACATCCATGCCTTCTTTGCCACGTGGTATAAGGTTGTCCAATTTGTATTATATATATTACATTATATATATATTATATATATTATTATATATATTATATATATATATTATTTATATATATATTATTATATATATATATATTACATTAAAAATCACATATTTATGTTCAAAGTACTCTAAATGAATGTTTAATATAGGTAAAAAAAATTTTAAGACAAAAATAAGAATTATGTCCATATAGGGTTAAATTAATCCATTATTTTTACTTTTTCAGACGTGTGACGTGTGACGAAGTTACTGTTATGGCTGCTCGTGGTTGCAAATACCCAGCGGATTCCTTCTGCTACGTGTGCGGCGAGTTCTTCGCAAAGACGGCTAAAAAACACTGCTTGGACAGTTGCACCCGTGCAAAGGAAGCCTATCATGCCTACTTCGGAATGCCAGTCGGTGACCAAGACAAACGCTGGGCACCACATGTCATCTGTGACTACTGCCGCCGCACTCTTGAAGGTTGGTTTAGAGGAGAGAAGAGGGCAATGCGTTTCGCTATCCTCCGTGTCTGGCGTGAGCCCTCAGACCATCTCACGGACTGCTATTTCTGTATGGTGGACCCAACAAAACGAAGAAAGGGGAAGAATGCGCCTCCCATTGAGTACCCTGACATTCCGTCATCTATTGCAGCTGTTCCCCATAACGCGACGGACCTACCTGTGCCACAGCCTCCCTTGAGAGATCAATCTTGTCCAGCAGAAGAAGCAAGCTATGATGATTCCAAGGAGGAGCAAGGTGCGTCATCTGCTGCGCGCCGTCGACGCCGGGTGGCCGGTGAAAGGTGCCCCTACTACCCCAACCAAGAGGACATCAACGACCTCATCAGGGAAATGGCCTTGACAAAGTCCAACGCCGAGCTGCTCATTTCCAGACTGAAGCAGTGGGACTTACTGGACGACAGCGTTCGAATTACTTCCCAGAGGAAGCGGCATCGCGGCTTTTCAGTGTTCTTCACTCTTAGAGATGGGTTGTGCTACTGCCATGACATCAGAGGACTCTTCGACGCTGTGGGCATTCCCTGCAACACCTCTGACTGGCGGCTCTTCATCGACAGTTCATCTAAAAGCCTCAAGGCTGTTTTACTGCACAACACAAATCAGTGGCCCTCGATTCCTCTGGCTCATTCAGTGCACATGAAAGAAGAGTACCAGAACGTCAAAATCCTGCTGAGTGCACTGAAGTACGACCAATTCAGCTGGGAGGTCATTGGCGATTTCAAGATGGTGGCCTTTTGATGGGGCTTCAGGGAGGCTTCACCAAGTTCCCTTGCTATCTGTGCCTCTGGGATAGCCGAAATACAGCCCTTCACTACGAGAAGAGGAACTGGCCCCTCAGGACCGGCTATGAGGTTGGGGCCCATAACGTGAAGCAAGAGCCGCTGGTGGAGCCAACGAAAGTGCTGATGCCACCCCTGCACATCAAATTGGGCATCATTAAGCAGTTTGTTAAACAGCTGGATCCAGAGAGTGAGGCCTTGAAGCACATCCAGGAGCTGTTCCCGAAGTTGTCGGAGGCGAAGATCAAAGCAGGAGTATTTGTGGGCCCTCAGGTGAAGCGACTTATTGACTCCGACAGCTTTCCTGAGAAGCTGTCTGAGGTTGAGCGGGCAGCTTGGACAAGCTTCGTTTCTCTAGTCAAAGGTTTCCTCGGAAACCACAAGGCAGAGAACTACAGGGAAATCGTTGACGAACTTGTGGACACGTACCGGAGCATGGGCTGCCGGATGTCGCTGAAACTGCACGTACTACACGCCCACCTTGATGAGTTCAAAGAAAACATGGGAGACTACTCAGAAGAACAAGGTGAAAGATTTCACCAGGATGTCAGCTCTTTCGAGGAACGCTACAAGGGACAGTACAATGAAAGTATGATGGGGGACTATATCTGGAACCTTTTGCGTGAGAGTGAACTGAAATACAATCGCCAATCTCGTAGACAAACTTCTTTTTGATTAAACTATAACGCTAGAATTTTTGTATCAATTCTGTATCAATTCTCCGTAGCAATACTCTTTATCAACGCTCTGCATCACTGCACTGTATCACTGTCTGTGTATTAACATATTATAATACATAATTATTCCCTACTCGTTTCCTTCTTTTTATTTTCATTTCTAAAGACGGGGCCTGGAGAACTTCATTTTTCATCATTGATTTATCATAATAATCGTGTTAACATCAATTAAAATTATACTTAACAGGATTCATTTGATTTAAAAGCAGATAGTGTGAAAAACCCTTAAATTAATAAGCAAAAATGGCAAAAAATCAATAAATCGATCTCATGAACTCAGAACCGAAGTCTGAACTTGGTGACTGCTCATTTTTACTTATTTATGCCCTAAAAAATCAGAAAATAATAGTTTTAACTCATGGACAAATTTTGTGTTACACGGTGATAATCGTCTCTTATTTTTTTCGCTACTTTTTTTTCATGCATGGGACAGACATTTTTATTAATCCAATCTCGTCTTAGTTCATCTTGCTGACATCATCTCGAGTCCTTGACTTTTTCTGTCTTTTTACTCCTTTTTTTGCAAAGTGCAAGCATCCTACCAATCACAATTGTCCCTGGTGGCAACTTTCCAGTCGGTTTAAATTCGTCCACACTAAAGTAAGCCTAAATAAAACATCAATATTACGACACACGAGATACTTAACATTGAAGAATGAACATAACCATGATTAAAAATATAGCAAGCATTTATCAACTAATTATTTTTTTCTATCAGTTATCAAGGTTTGGAGGTGGGAGGCCTCATTTATCATTTATGTTCGATACGGATCGGGCATTTTTTTTAAATTTTCGTCATCTACCTGCTTAACCACAATCCTAATGTCTCTCATTTGTTCATTTTCGAGTTCAGCGACCATGAAAACATGAAAAGACATATTACATGTGAAGGGCAGCGGTTTTTTTTATCATTAAAAAAAATCGATTTTTTTGGCAGCCATTTAAAAAAAAAAAACACTGAACCAAGTCAAAAACTCATTTTAAGTGCAAGAACTAGCCGGATTCGTATTCAGCAGCCAAGATGGCCATAGAAACCACTCGTCCTTAAAAAAAAATGTTTGATTCCCCACCCCTAACAATAGAGTAAGAGTGGAGCCTCAAGGGCAAAAAGGGAGGAACTGAGAGCGGGCAAAGGCAAGACAAACCAAAAGCAAATGTGAAAGAGAGAGAGGAATGCCGCATGGGCAGGAGGGGAGCAATATTTCCTGTCATAAGATGCCCATGCGTGAGACGAGCATGACCGATGCGGAGGCGCATGAGAGCGGTCTCTAACCGTCGGTCACGCTGACAGGAGGAAGGCCACCGTCGAATCGTGTGCTTCAAACGCCCTCAAGGAACTCCCGGACACGTCCTCCCACTGGTGCTGCCACCGCTGAAGGAGTGCTTCCCGGAAAACCCTCGTAAAGTCCGGGAGAACACATCCCTCGCCGCGGCGTCCGCGCGTTCGTTGCCCGGAACACCAACGTGGGAAGATACCCAACAAAAGGAGACTACCTTATGGCGTGATGAAAGAAGGACCAGCCAGTCCTGGCTCTGTCGCACCAATGGGTGCGGAGAGACAAGAGAGGAGAGGGTCTCAAGAGCGCTACGGGAGTCAAAATAAATAATAAACAATGTAGAAGGGAGCTTAGAAAGGTACCGAAGGGCCAAAAGAATAGCCGATAGTTCCGCTGTAAAGATGGAAGCCGCTGGGGGGAGGGATAATGATTTAATTTCCGATGGGAAGACGGCCGTGGAGCCCACTCCAAGTGAATAGCGAGAACCATCAGTGAACAATGGGAGAGAGTCAGCATGGGAAGAGGAATGGTATAGGAACAGATGTCGAAAGGCAGATGGGTGGAACTGGGACTCTGATACAGTGAAAAGGAAGGAGCAGATACGGAGGGTAGTTAGATTGGGGAGTGGAGAGCACTCACCCTTCCACCCGAGAAGACAGGACGGGGGCGATTCGGAGACCAAACGGTCGGGTCAAGTGGGGATGACAGTCAAAGCGTGCCACAGTGGAAGAGCCGAAGAGGAATTGGAAGACCAGGGTGGGAGAAAACTGCTAACACGAAAGAGGTATTTTAGACCCTCCAAAGTACGATGGACATCCAACGGGAGATGGCCACTCTCTGCATACAGGCTAACGATTGGAGAAGATCGGAATGCGCCAGTGCTGATGCGCACACCCAAGGAGAGAATCGGGTCCAGCATACGGTGAGCGGAGGAAGGAGCGGAGGAATAGGCCTGACAACCATAATCCAACTTACTTTGGACCAGGGAGAGGTAGAGCCGCCAAAGAGTATGGCAGTCAGCACCCCAGTCAGTATGAGAGAGGAACTTGAGAAGGGTACAAGTCTGAAGGCATGAAGCCTTCAGAGACTTCAAGTGGTGAATCCAGGAGACTCAGAAATCAACGAGGACTGGTGATCCATATATATATATATATATATATGATGAATAAAACCACGAAGGAAAGGAAACACAAAATGGTGCTCAAGCGCTTTCGTCTAATGACATCCTCAGTGTTCCTGAGGATGTCATTAGACGAAAGCGCTTGAGCACCATTTTGTGTTTCCTTTCCTTCGTGGTTTTATTCATCATAAATATTTTTCACGTGTTACTTTCGTAAGTAACAGGGGTTAGACAAAATAATATGAACACCCGCCGATTTCACCGGTTATCTTTACGGACTGCTCAGACACAAAGTAAACGGTCAAATGACTGGCAAACCTATTTAAATGCGTAACAGAGAGTGTATACGTCATGTTATAACCCTCACGTTGTTTTTACAGATCTGAGTGAATTATGAATTAGCAGTTATGAAAGACCTGTCAGACTTCCAAAGAGGGCAAATTGTCGGAGCGCGGATGGCTGGTGCATCGGTGACGAAAACCGCTCAGATGTTCAATATATCCAGAGGAACTGTCTCTATGGTCATGTCTGCATACCAAAACCATGGAAAGACAAGCACCGACAAATGCAATAGTGGACGCAAGAAGAAGCTGTGTGATCGAGACCGCCGGGTGCTAAAGCGCATTGTGACAAAGAACCATAAGACCACAACTCCAAAAGTGACTGCAGAGCTTAACCAGCATCTTGCAAGCCCGGTATCGACCAGAACTGTACGTCGCGAGCTCCATGGAGCTGGATACCATGGGAGGGCTGCAATTGCCAAACCCTTCCTTTCGCACATCAACATTGAGCGGCGCAGAAAATGGTGTAATGACCATAAGAATTGGTCAATGGACCGGTGGAAGAATGTAGTCTACTCCGACGAATCCTCCTTTACGCTATTTCCATGTTCCGGTCGAGTTTACGTCTGGAGACAGCCTAAAGATGCTTATGACCCCGACTGCCTGACCCCAACCGTTAAGCATGGAGGCGGATCTGTGATGGTTTGGGCAGCAATATCGTGGAATACTCTTGGCAGAGCTGTAGTACTGCATGGTAGGGTTAACCAGGTCCATCCCATGGTCCAAACGCTGTTTCCCAATGGCGGCGCCGTCTTCTAGAATGATAATGCACCAATCCACACCGCTGGGGTCGTTAAAAACTGGTTTGAAGAGCATGTTAGTGAAGTAGAACGCTTGGATTGGCCTCCACAATCCCCGGATCTTAACATTATCGAGCATCTGTGGTGTCAGTTGGAGCAGCAGGTCAGAAGCCGATTCCCACCGCCGGCGTCTTTGGAGGAACTGGAGCAGGGTTTGCTCGAAGAATGGCTCAGGATTCCTCTAGCACAGGGGTGGGGAAACTTTTCAGTACCAAGGGCGAAAATCGATAACATAAACACCTCCGCGGGCGTCTGGCAAATTTTAAGCTTATATAATTATATAAGCCTTATATAATTTACAATACATCTATTTGTGAACGCACATCAATGTAATCAAAATAGTTACCTTTAAATAGCAATTTCGTAGATATGTAACTCTCAAGCAAAGACTAATTTAAAAAATACCAGGATATATATATATATATATATATACTGTATATATATAGTTTATTTTTATAACTTTGAAGCAATAAAAAGCAATCATAAGGGCATATTTTTTTAATTTGATGAATCTTACCTTTCAATTTTTTAGTGAGAAGGATGGTACTGCTTTTCCTGTGAAAGTTTGGAAATATTAACTGGCATTGATGAGACAGCAACTTGGAGTTGGTTAGCAAGATTTTCGTCTGTAAGTCGTGTACGTAAACGACTCTCTGCCAAATTTAATTTTGAGAAAAACTGCTCGCATTGATAAGTTGTAGAAACTTGTGAAGCTATTTTCAAAGCATTGTTTCTCAGAAAAGGAAATTTCTCAAAATTAACACATTTGTAAAATTCCAAAATAGGCTCACTGTTATATTTTGATTTCAAAGTATTATCAGAATGTAAATCAATTAATTCCAATTGCCAGGATTCCGGAGCTTCATCAGGCATTACATCAAAAGGGGTTTCGCATATTCGTAGCTCGATTCTATGATTTTTCAAATCTTCAAATCTATTTTGAAATTGATCCAAAAGACTTAAACACTCGTCAACGTACTCAACTGTCGACTTTGGATTTTGTTCTCTCAACTTTGGAAAATGTATAAAGCAGTTCCTTTTCAGTTGGGTCACAAATAATTGAAGCATCGATTCAAAGCTCCTGATATGGGTGAGCAAAGAGGTAATTAGCTGATTGGGCCCTTGCAACTTTAAATTTAGATTATTTAAATGACTAGTTATATCTACTAAAAATGCCAAATCACTTAGAAACTTTTGGTCCTCCAATTCTTTAATGGGGGCACCTTTAACGTCCATAAAGAGTCTCACTTCATCTCTCAGTTCATAAAAGCGCTGAAGCATTTGAGCTTTACTTAGCCATCGAACTTCACAATGGTACAATAGGTCACCATATTCAGCTTCAAGGTCATGCAAAAATTCTTTGGACACTCTGTTGTTCAACCCTTTACTTTTTATAAAATTAACAGATTTTGTCAACTTTCATTATGCTGTCCATCTTAAAAGAATGTGCACATAAATTTTGCTGATGAATGAAACAGTGGCACACAATTAAAGTATTTGGGTTTAATTGACGTTTCTCAAATTCTTTCTTAATCCGAGTTACGAGTCCTTTTTCACAGCCTACCATGGATGGTGCACCGTCTGTAGCGACACCGCTCAGCTTTTCATAAGGTAGATTGAAATCATTTAATACTGAGTTGACCATTTCAAATAGATCTTCTCTGGTTGTCCCATGCATTGATTTTAAGGCAAGTAATTCTTCTCGTATCTTAAAGTCTGCAGTTATTCCACGTATAAATATAGCTAGCTGTACAGTATTTGATAAATCAGTAGTCTCATCGACAGCTATTGAATAAAACACAAATTCTGCTGCGTCTGTTTTTAAAGAAGTTCGAATATCCTCAGCCATTTCTTTAATACGGTCAGAAACGGTCCTTCTCGATAAGCTAATTTTTTCAAACAAACTGAGTTTTTCTGGGCATAAAATTCCAACGGCAGTAATGATGCAATCTTTTACAAACTCACCTTCATTATGCGGCTTTAGTTTTTTTGTAATTTGTTCAGACAATGCATAACTGGTTTGAGTTACAGATGCCTTTTCCTGAATAGGCTTTTTAAAAAGAGATTGCCTTTTAACCAAATTTTCTTTTAAGGATGTTAACTTGTCTAAACGCTCTGCTCCTTTTAAATTTTCATATTTCTTATGCTTGCTTAAATAATGGCGCTCAAGATTGTACTTCTTAAAAACGGCAACAAATTCGTTGCAAATAAGACAAATGCACTTCTCATTCATTGCAGCGAAAAAATATAATTCCGTCCATTTTTCACAAAATGCATCACTTTCACCAGCACCAGTTTTCCGTTTTTTCCTACAACTTGCCATTATAATATGGGTATTTTAATTAAAAATTTAAAATAACCGCCAACTAGTTAATCACTGTGCCCGCTCAAAACCTATAATTAAAACTGAGGTCTGGGGTATAGCAACAAGTTGATTCGCTGCCTCTGCGCGTCAGCTAGAAGTTGCCAAATACCTACGTTGTACATAATTATTTCAATATTTGGATCATAAGATATATTATAGATTTTTTTACGAGAGATGTATTTTAAAAAGCTATTTGCTGGGCTGTAAATAAATAATTTTTAGTAAATAATAAATACCTAAGCGGGCGAATTGAAATTAGCTCGTGGGCGAAATTTCGCCCGCGGGCGAGGGTTTCCCCACCGCTGCTCTAGCCACTGTCCAAAAGCTGTATGAATCAATTCCCCGACGCATTGCAGCTGTTATTACCGCTAAAGGAGGACCAACTCCATATTAAGAATAAAAACCGCCATTTATCAAGGTGTTCATATTATTTTGTCCAACCCCTCTATATATCTATAAGTGACAAGAAAAAGAAGTACCTCAAAAGGCCTTGCGGCCCATACCGAGGTGGTACCAATGGCAACGGGTGCCAGGGAAAATTTTCTACACCCTCAAATGGTGTGCAAGATTTGGTCTAACCTTTTCTTGAACTGATCCACAGAGGAACTGTTCACAACTTCTGAAGGTAACCTGTTCCAGTGTTCCACGTGTCACAGATCTTATCCGTAAAGTAATTCACACACACACACTACTCCTAAACCGTTTCAAGTCCAACTTCTAACCATTGTTGCAAGTTGGTTTATTATTTAAACTAAACATGCTTCTAAAATCGACATCGTTGAACCCGCGTAAGAGCTTGAAAACCTCGATCAGATGACCGCGCAGCCTCCGAGTTTCCAGCGAAAACAAGTTCAATGCGCGTAACGGTCGATTGTAGCCCATATGCCTAACGGAAGGGATTAACTTTGTGGCCCTCGCCTGCACTCGCTCCAGCCTCTCAATATCTTTCCTGAGGGTGGGCGACCAGAACTGCACAGCATACTCCAGGTGCGGCCGAACCAGGGAATTGTACAGTGAGAGCACAATCTCCTTGTTCCGAAACTGAAATTGCCTCCTGATATAACCCAACAACTTCTGGGCTTTCTTTTCTACCTCTACGCACTGTTTCGTAAACTTAAGGTCGCTGCTAATTAGCACACCCAAGTCCTTTTCCAAATCAGTCGCCTCGATATTACTCCCCAACATCGAGTAGTCCGACTTGGGATTGGCGTAGCCAGTGTGCATCACCTTGCATTTACCAAGTTAAACGACATTTGCCATTTTTCGGACCACTCTCCTATCCTACCTAGGTCCGCACGCAGTTGCTCGATCGCCTCCGGCGTCCCAACATTGGCCCCAAGCTTGGTGTCATCAGCGAATTTGGCGATCCAACTGACGATGCCACCGTCTTTATCAGGGCTGTCCAACTTGCGGCCCGCGGAATGGACGTTTGTCAAATTTCATTTCTTAATTTTCTTCCCTATTTTGTAATTTCTAGTAGGGAGAACAACATTCAGCGGGTTCCTAAGTCGTATTAACCAACAGTGTATGATTATAGGCAACATCTTGGCCGCGCTTTATAGAAGTTGGACAGCACTGGTCTATTTCATTTATGTAAATGATAAACAGCGGCGGCCCCAAAACGGAACTCTGAGGAACCCCACTAGTGACCGAGGCCCAACCCGAACTAACCCCTTTAATTACAACCCTCTGCCGCCTATTCTTCAGCCAGTTTTCAGTCCACCTACCTACTTCCCCACCGATACCCAGCGCGAGCACGTTCGCCATTAGCCGGCGGTGAGGTACCTTATCAAAGGTACTCTTATCATACTCACTCAACATGACATGGAAAAACTCGAGCAAGTTGGTGAGACACGACCTATGCCGTCTAAACCCATGTTGGGAGTCCCCAAGCAGCTTGTACGAATCCAAATGGTCAACGATCCTATCCGCTATTATCCCCTCTAATAATTTACCGACAACTGAAGTGAGATTAATGGGACGATAGTTCCCTGGACTTTCGTGATCCCCTTTCTTAAAGAGAGGGGTCACGTTGGCTTCCCTCCAGTCACCAAGCACCTTGCCCGTCTCCAACGATTTATTGAAGACTGTAGCCAAGTGGGGAGCCACCTGGTCACGCACCTCTCGCAACACTCTGGAGAGAAACTGGTCTGGCCCAGGAGCCTTAAACGCTAGGGTGTGACCGTTGCCCTCCAAAAATCAAAAAATGGTCCTACAATGCTGTTCAAAGTTTTAGTGTTGTGTATTTATCTAGGAAACACCCCTGTAAATTTTCTTGGAGATCGGTGCATGTTTGAGCTAGCACCGTCGTACCAGCAAGTATTGCTATTTCAGCTTATGAACTTCATAAATAAGTGTGAAAATAGCACATTTTATCAGATTTTCATTTCCGGGTCTGGAACGCTGACCCACAAATTTTCCACGTATTATTTTATTGCATTTAATTTTAATGATGCTCTTTTCTTTTCCCTTGACAGTGATTTGATGTTGTGAATAGAGAATTTAATCATGGATACACGGCAAGATGATGAGTATGTCAGAAGGTTATTGGGCACCGTACCCCGAGAAGAAGAAAAGGAAATAAAGGGCTGCAAACTGCCAACTAATAGGCAGGTCTTACTATGTCTGTTAGCAAACCTTCGGGGTATGCAATGGGACCAGGCTTTATCTGCCACCATTGACAATGTGCTTTTGCATTACCAGAAGGCGAATGTCCCGACCATTACAGGCAGGAACAATATTGGCCGAGTGATTAAAACTTACTATGACAAAGACTACATGATGCTTATGAAAAAGAATGAGGATAGAAGACGGGCTGATGATCCTGGAATTATGAAGTTTAAATCAGAATTGAGCCTGACGATGAAATTTTATAAGAACACATTGTTGAAAGACATGGCGGCTGCGAAAAAGGGGAAAACTCAGGCCGAACAAGATGCCATCGATACTGACATACTCTTTATGAAAAGCATGCTAAGTGACAGAGTAGCTACCTACTCTGGGGTAAACAAAGTACTCACAGAAAAGGTTCAGAAGCGACAGAAAAGGCAGATGCGAGAAGAGAAGCGACAAGAGAGAGAGCAATGTGATCATGCTGAGAATGTACAGGCTGATATTGATTCACCTATTAGCTCTGATGAGGACGATGACATTGATGAGGCCAGCACTGCTGAACCAAAGAGAAAACATCGGAGAACAGTGAAAGAGGGAGTTTCAATTTTTGTGCCCCATGATATTCTGAAGTCGGCAGAACTTGTTTCATGCAGTGTTCGAAACAACATCTCGCCGACCCAACTGAGTGCAATTGTGTACTCCCTTGTATCTGCATGTGGTGGAGATACATCAAAGCTGAGTCTAAATGCAAGGACGGCCCACCGATACCGAGCTTCCATCGTGTCAGAAATAAGTTTAAAAATCATGGATGAATGGCAACCATCAGACAAAGTACTGGTGCACTGGGATGGTAAACTTATGGACACGCTGGATTCCAAAGGCACTGATGACCGCCTGCCCATTCTTGTGTCTGGTGTCAATGGCACAAGGCTTCTTGGAGTCCCACCTCTTCCGCATTTGACTCAAAAAGCTGGCCTGGTTCAAGGAGACTTGATATCAACAGCAACCAAACAACTTCTGGTAGATTGGGAGTGTGAACAGAATGTCGTTGGTATGGTTTTCGACACAACTTCATCCAATACAGGTAAACCTATTTCAAACATCAGCGTGAATTTATCACGACATTAATACCAAAATACAGTGAATGATTTAACAGAAATCTGCAAAAAGCACGTGCCTGAAATGGTGGCCTTAAACTACAATTTTTTTTTCAGGACAAAAAACAGCTGCTTGCGTCTCCCTCCAAAAGGAATTAGAGCGTGCCGTATTCTGGTGCGCCTGTCGCAGGCATGTGGGCGAAGTCGTCCTAGGTGTTTGCTGGGATTGCTTGAAAGTGGAGGGCTCTTCAAGTCCAAACATAATGGTTTTCCAGAGGTGAGTTATAAGCTTTACAAAATAACAAGGAATATTATTATCTAATGAACAAATTTAGTGGAATTTCTTTTATTAGACTTATAAGATATACTAACACCAAGCAAATGATCGATCATATCAATCTTAATACCCCTAAAACAATATTATAGATTAGTACGAAATACAATAATCCCAATAATTGCATTTCTAGGTTCAAGAACCATTTCTCTCAACTGGCGTACAATGAAAAAAAGAAATACTACTACCCCGCAATGCCTGGAGTGTTTGAGGAGCGCCAGCAGGAGATGGCTGACTTCTTCCGTGAATCTCTAGCCCAACCATTTACACGTGGCGACTACAAGGAGCTGGTAGAGCTTTGTCTGCTGCTTGTAACTAAAGGATCCGAGCCAATGAATTTCACAATGGTCTACCCCGGCGCACTTCACAAAGCAAGGTGGATGGCTAAACTGCTCTATACCCTCAAGATTGTTCTTTTGTCAGGCCAGATCAAAGAGCAGTTTCCCAAAGCCGAGGTTGTGACTAAAAGTCAAATCAGCAAGTTAGAACGGTTTGCTGTGTTCACAGTCGCTGTTTATGTCCCATGGTGGATTGTTTGCCCCGTTCCAGCAAGTGCGCCACTGAATGATTTGAATTTGGTCGAAACCTTGACTGAATTTGCCCCATATGACGCCACAATAGTTGACAAAGCACGTGTGGCACTCGGTAGACACACTTGGTACCTAACTGAGGAGTTGGCCCCATTGGCTTTGTTCTCGTCCCAAGTACAAGAAAGGACAAAAGAGGAGATGAGGAAGGCCCTTCTTTGCCATGAAGGCCCTTCTTTGCCATGAAGGCACTGAAGTTAATAAGAGAGTGGGGCTCAATCATGGGGGCTATGGAAAGCCATATCTTCCCCCTGTCCCAGAAAGTGGCACTGCCCTGGTGGACCTAATTGGGCCTGACTCAAGCCGGTTCTTCACCATTTTAGGCATGCCCTATCAGTTTCTCCACAGTCCAGCCAGTGAATGGGCGGATCATGACGACTACCTGAACATGAAACGGGTTGTGGACAAGCTTCAGGTCGTCAATGAGGCTGCAGAGCGTGGTGTAAAACTTTGCCATGACTTTCTTAATGTTGCCAGGGATGAGGAGCGCTTTCAAGAAGTCCTTCAAGTAGTTGAAAATGACAGACTCCGCGTTCCTAATCAGCGCAAACGATCATCTGTTTTCGAACAGAAATCATGGTTTCTTGCTCTAGAGAAATAATACCTTGTGAATATACGATAAAACCCCTTAATGTACCATGAGAGAATAAGAATGATTAATTTTTTTGTGTTAGTGATAACAGCTTTTAATTAAGACAGGCAAATGGTTTGTGTTAATATCCCTTATGATGGTTGTGTAATCTCATATATAGGCGCGTATGCCGTATAAGCAAAATCGCTATTTTTCAAATTGCTGGTGCTCACTCGAATATGCATGAATCTTCAAAATATTGCACGTGGGTATTTTTGATGTCAATATGCAACACCAAAATTTTGAACAGCATTGTAGGACAAAGCTGGGGCAACTGTCACACCCTATTAAACGCGCTTAGTTTGTCTATTCCAGGGGTCCCCAACCCCATGCCCGCGAGCACCATGGTGCCCGCCGACCCTTTTGCGTGTGCCCGCCGCTGACTGACTACGATTTGTAAGTTTTTATTTAAATTTTTAATAAAATGTTAAGTATGTTACATATTTTAAATATTTAGTTACTAAATATTTAAAATATGTAACATACTTAACATTTTATTAAATTTTAGTAGTTAATTACAGAAACAGATGCTCATTTATTTGAAAATAATTATTTCTTTAGAAATAAATTAAGTTATCGTTTTGATAATTTTTCTAAGATTCTTCGTTAGCCCATCCTTGTTTCTTTTTGTGTATTATGTTCATTATTTTACATAGGAATTAAATGTTTTTTTTTGTATTATGTTCATTATTTTACATAGGAATTAAATGTTTTTTTGTGTATTATGTTCATTATTTTACATAGGAATTAAATGTTTCTTGTGTATTATGTTCATTATTAAGTCCAACTATAAATTTGCCTTGAAAAAGTAAATGGTGCCCGCCGCACTACCGGTAGTCTTGAATGTGCTCTTCGGCGCAAAAAGGTTGGGGACCCCTGGTCTATTCTATCGGCAACGACTGTCGCGGTACATCGAACACTATCCAGGCAAGCACCTTCGTGCCTCACGCCTGGCTCGGGGATGACGCGGGTGTCCTCCCTGGTGAACACTCCCGCAAAGTACTCATTAAGCACATTAGCGATGTCCGCGTCGGAGGTCCGCAGAACGCCGCTTCTAATGGGCTTTCTACTATTAACATAACTGAAGAACTCCTTAGGGTTCCCCTTGCAGAGGCTTGCCACCCGTAGTTCTTCGTTACGTTTCGCTAGCCTAACCTTCGCTTCAGTGTTCTCTTCTCATGGGAACGATTGGCCTTGAGAGAGAGAGAGAGAGAGTTACAAGGAGTTACAAGGAAAAGAAGTACCTCAAAAGGCCTTGCGGCCCATACCGAGGAGGTACCAATGGCAACGGGTGCCAGGGAAAATTTTGTACACACTCAAATAGTGTGCAAGATTTGGTCTAACCTTTTCTTGAACTGATCCACAGAGGAACTGTTCACAACTTCCGAAGGTAACCTGTTCCATGTGTCACAGATCTTATACGTAAAGTAATTCCCACACACACTACTCCAAAACCGTTTCAAATCCAACTTCCAACCATTGTTGCGAGTTGGGTTATCATTTAAACTAAACATACTTCTAAAATCGACATCGTTCAACCCGCGTAAGAGCTTGAAAACCTCGATCAGTTGACCGCGCAGCCTCCGAGTTTCAAGTGAAAACAAGTTCAGGGCGCGTAACCGTCGATTGTAGCCCATATGCCTAACGGAAGGGATTAACTTTGTGGCCCTCGCCTGCACTCGCTCCAGCCTCTCAATATCTTTCCTGAGGGTGGGCGACCAGAACTGCACAGCATACTCCAGGTGCGGCCGAACAAGGGAATTGTACAGTGAGAGCACAATCTCCTTGTTCCGAAACTGAAATTGCCTCCTGATATAACCCAATAGTTTCTGGGCTTTCTTTTCCACCTCTACACACTGTTTCGTAAACTTAAGGTCGCTGCTAATTAGCACACCCAAGTCCTTTTCTAAATCAGTCACCTCGATATTACTACCCAACATCGAGTAGTCCGACTTGGGATTGGCGTAGCCAATGTGCATCACTTTGCATTTACCCAAGTTAAACGGCATTTGCCATTTTTCGGACCACTCTCCTATCCTACCTAGGTCCGCACGCAGTACCTCGATCGCTTCGGGCGTCCCAACATTGGCCCCGAGCTTGGTGTCATCAGCGAATTTGGCGATCCGACTGACGATGCCACCGTCGATATCATTTATGTAAATTATAAACAACAGCGGCCCCAAAACGGAACCTTGAGGAACCCCACTAGTGACCGAGGCCCAACCCGAACAAGCCCATTTAATTACCACCCTCTGCCGCCTATTCCTCAGCCAGTTTTCAATCCACCTACCTATTTCCCCACCGATACCCAGCGCGCGCACTTTCGCCATTAGCCGGCGGTGAGGTACCTTATCAAAGGCTTTCTGAAAGTCATTCGAGATAAAGTATATCAATCGCCCTACTCTTATCGTACTCACTCAACATGACGTGGAAAAACTCGAGCAAGTTGGTGAGACACGACCTATGCCGTCTAAACCCATGTTGGGAGTCCCCAAGCAGCTTGTAGGAATCCAAATGGTCAACGATCCTATCAGCTATTATCCCTTCTAATAATTTACCTACAACTGAAGTGAGACTAATGGGACGATAGTTCCCTGGACTTTCGTGATCCCCTTTCTTAAAGATAAGGGTCAGGTTGGCTTCCCTCCAGTCACCAGGCACCTGGCCCATCTCCAACGATTTGTTGAAGACTGTAGCCAGGTGGGGAGCCACCTGGTCGCGCACTTCTCGCAACACTCTGGGGAGAAACTGGTCTGGCCCAGGAGCCTTAAACGCGCTCAGTTTGTCTATTCTATCGGCAACGACTGTCGCGGTACATCTAACACTATCCAGGCCAGCACCTTCGTGCCTCACGCCTGGCTCGGGGATGACGCGGGTATCCTCCCTGGTGAACACTCCCGCAAAGTACTCATTAAGCACATTAGCGATGTCCCCGTCGGAGGTCCGCAGAACGCCGCTTCCGTCCTTTAACGGACCTATCATGCTTCTAATGGGCTTTCTACTATTAACATAACTGAAGAACTCCTTAGGGTTCCCCTTGCAGTGGCTTGCCACCCGTAGTTCTTCGATACGTTTCGCTAGCCTAACCTTCGCCTTCACTTCCCTACACAGGCGGACATACGCTTCAGTGTTCTCGTGGGAACGATTGGCCTTCGCCCTCCTATACGCTACTTTCCTATTTCGGATAGCCGAAGCGATGTCACGATTGAGCCACTTAGGTTGCGTTGAAGCAGGGGTGACCGGTTTTGATGGTATGGCAGCAGACTGCAGCACCATAAACTCGTCCCGGAATGCACTCCACACTCCCTCAACATCGCCGCCAACCTCTAACCCCATCTCTCCTACGCTATCCCTGAGGCTAACAAAGTTCGCCCGCCGGAGATCGAGCTTACTGCCTCTCGAGTTACTACGCTTCACCCGAGGGACGCACACACGGAACCTAATAAGACCGTGATCACTCCCGCCCAACGATTCGCCCAACGGTGAGGCCAGTGACGAGGTTGTCTTCGGTCGTGAATACTAAGTCTAGAACGCTTTCGCCTCGTGTAGGCTCATTGACCCACTGAGTGAGGAAGTTCTCATCAGCAAAGTCAACTAGCCTCCTCCCTTCAGCATCAGCAGTCCTGTTTTCCCACTTTATGCCGCGACAGTTGAAGTCTCCTAAAACTACACACACCCTATCCCCTAGCAGGCTACTGAGTTCGGTGTACAGGGCTGTATCCTCCTCGAGGAGGAGATGCGGAGGTCTGTACACCAAGATTAACCTATAGCTCGTCCCTCCCACATTCAGATCGACGCCAAGCAGCTCCCGTTCCGACCGGAACTGGCAGTCAACCGGACTCAACGTGTCTCTGACGTATATTAGTACCCCACCCCCCTCCCCACGGGTGCGGTCTTTGCGAAACATTCTATACCCGGAATTTCGAACTCCCCAACGTAGTCCCTACGATCAGTATGAATCCAGGACTCGGTGATAGCAACGATATCCTGGTATTCTGATGCTAAGAGCGCCCGTAGCTCGCAAAACTTGTTCCTAATCGACCTAGCATTAAAAAGCATTGCACGGAGGGAGCCTCCCCTATTCTGACCGCCCCCTAGCACGACCCGTTTCCCGAACAGCCAGGGCTGTCGGGAGTTGAAGAGCCCCTCACTAACGAGGGGGCAACTTCCGCAGGAGCCTGAGCCCCCTCCAACGTGGAAGGAGGGTCACCCACCTGTACCTGGACGCACCCTTCAGTTGAAGGTACGTCCGCCACCGGCTCATCATCATCCCTCCCCGGTGGGGGCCCATCATCTCTCCCCGGACTCGACCTCACCATTTTGTATAGGTGCCGGTCGAGCAGCGCGCCTAGCACACCTTTACCCTTGTTATTGAGGTGGACACCACACCATCCCTCTGGTAAAGGTTCCACCTACCGAAAATGCGTCGAAGGGGTCAATAAACCTCACGCCCAGCGGGACGCACAAGTCTTGCACCCTCTCGTTGATGCCAATGACCTTACTGAGGGCGTGGTCACTGGCATTCATTCGTGGTAAAATACCCATTAACATTCCCCTGTCTGTCTTCAGTTTTCGATCATCCGCAAGAGACATGATCTCGGTGATGATCCCCTCTGAAAGACCTACCCTACCGCCTTTGAGGAACAGGTCGTTGCCACCAGCGTGGACAACGATCGCAGTCCTCCGACTAGCCACGCGCACCTTCTCTACCTCCTTCCTTAAGTGCGCCGTTCCCCGCCCAGGTAAGCACCTTACCTTCCTCCCATCCCGGTTTGCAGAAGCAAAGTACTTCTCCTGGCCCCTGATCTGCGAGTCCCCAATCAAAACGGTGTCTTCCTCCTTCGAGCACAGGAGACTAAAGCGGTTAGAGGTCCTGACAGGGGCAACTGGGGTCTCAGGCTTCGGCTTCGCAGCCTTCTTGCCCGAGACCTTTCGAAACCCGTCGCCACCCATACACGCAGTTACACCACCCGACCCACCCCGACCGGTAGCTACATCCTTCGGTTTCTTTGGGCCATCAGTAGGCCCCTTCCCACCCTTCTCTATCGACCCCTTCCCACCCTTCTCTATCAGCCCCTTCTTTACGCCCTCCACCTTACGCCGCGGTTCCAAGCATTCCACGTGGGTCGCTGGCGATTCCTGACACTGATTTAGGACCCTGGCCCCCGGTTGCACCTCTACCCTTTCTCCGCGGTCCCGAGATCTGTCCATTCCATCGCTGGACCGCCTTTCCACGGCAGCTATCCTATCCTGAATGAGCTCCGGGTTAGGCGGGGCGCAGCCTCGTCAGTGACCGCCGCACCTCCAACAACCGGTCTGGACGACTCGAGCCGCCGGACCCTCTCCTCTAGCTTCTCGTAAAACCGCATGAGTTCGCAAAAGCGGCACATGCTGGAGTGGTTGATCTTCGCGAAGCAGGCTTCTTTGAAGTTCGTCACCCACTGGTTTACTTCACACCTCGCACATTCAGCCTTCAGTTTCTGCGGTCCAGTCATTGTAACTTTTTTTTTTTTTTTTTCGAATTCTGAATAAGATAAAGCGTTCTAGCAATGAAAACTATCAAAAACGTTCTGACCAGTATATAAAAAAGGAGGGGGGGGGTGAATTCTTCCCGCGCGTAGACGCATCCACCTATTTGCAAGTGACGTTCATCCCTTCCAGAAGACTACACCTCTCGCTGCTGCCGCACCGACCAAAGGTCTCCCCAGGGCCGGACAGTCCCAAACGTGTCGCAGCTACCAACTGACAAACACTCGCGACGCAGGCGTCACGGATTTCCCGCCAGGAGCGACAGCGAGATGCAGCCCCTTACTAGTCACTCACAAGCGGCCAGACTCTTAGAATCCAGTGTTCAAGGGATATCCCACCAGACCCAGAGTCTACGCCCGAGACTTTACGCTGGCCTGGCAGCCAGCTGGGCAGTAAAGCTCTCTCACCTCAGAGCAGTACAGCCAAGCACCATCAATTGGTCACCAAAGAACGGTCGCAGGGGGCTGGTCAGGCCATTACGCGTTAGGAATGGGCTTAACGGGGCACTAGCCACACTCCATTCATCGCGCCCCTACGCCTGGGACCCCTCCATCAATGTTCCCTCGAAGGTGTGCGCGTGTGCGCGCGCACACGCGTTGTGAAACCCGCGCACACAGCAAAATAAAATGCGCACAGGCTCAAGCGTATCATGAGTCACTACAGTAAATGAAGTAATTTCAAAAATTTCAGTTTAATGAATTCTATAAAGAACAAATTAAGAAACCGCTTGAAAGAAAATCATTTGGACATGCTCATGCGAATTAAAAGTTACCTGAATGATGACGGATGTATTAATCTTCATAGAGTTTATTTGGAATGGGCAAATGCTAAAGATCGTAGGGAGAAATCATAATCATACTTAAATGAAAGGCACTTTCATTTAATGTTATTTTGATAATATTTTATTTTATTGAATTTTATTAGCTAAATGCTAAAAATTGTTTTGAGAAATGATAACTAAAATAGTCATTTTCAATTAATGTTATTTTAATTTTATTTCTTTATGTTGATGAAGTCTATTTTACTATTTTTTATTTTATTCATATTTTTAGAATGGATAAAATGTTTTCTTTTTTAAGAATATATAATATGGTAAACAATTTTTAATATTCATTTAATAGTACCGTAATGATCAAGCTATCACCTTATGGAAATAATATTTATTAGTATTTAATATTTATATACATTTAATTTTGAAGATAATAGCGCTCAGAAAAGTTTGCACAATTTTTCACCATGAATCTAAATGTATGCAGAACGAAAATTTCAGGGGCACACGGACTAAAAGAAATTAGAGGGAACATTGCCCTCCATCCCAGTCTCTCACAACCTACGAGCGTTAAATGGTGTTATTTATAGAGGTTCCAAAGCCTCTCTTCCCACGCATGAGGTAGCAGTAGGGTCCTAATAGTAAAAGGAGAGAAAAAGACTTAATACTAAAAGATTTTTTTTTTTTTTTTTAAGTCAGAGGAAAACATCCTTAATGTAAGCTAAAAGACAGAGTAGGGATGGGATGGGGTCCTAGTAACCCACGGGACAGGATTCTACAACATACTTTACCCGCCCTCCCGAAAGAGAGAGAGAACCTAAAGGAACTGGCAGCCAATTTCTCTAGAATACCCACGACTCGGGACCGGAGGGCTGTCACACCCCAAGTATAAAGTTTACAACATCCAGAAGAAATGTGCATAACCTTTATACCCCTGCGGAGAGAGAGAGAGAGAGAGAGAGAGTGAGAGAGAGTGAGAGAGTGTGTGTTACAAGGAAAAGAAGTACCTCAAAAGGCCTTGCGGCCCATACCGAGGAGGTACCAATGGCAACGGGTGCCAGGGAAAATTTTGTACACACTCAAATAGTGTGCAAGATTTGGTCTAACCTTTTCTTGAACTGATCCACAGGGGAACTGTTCACAACTTCCGAAGGTAACCTGTTCCATGTGTCACAGATCTTATACGTAAAGTAATTCCCACACACACTAGTCCTAAACCGTTTCAAATCCAACTTCCAACCATTGTTGCCAGTTGGGTTATCATTTAAACTAAACATACTTCTAAAATCGACATCGTTGAACCCGCGTAAGAGCTTGAAAACCTCGATCAGTTGACCGCGCAGCCTCCGAGTTTCAAGCGAAAACAAGTTCAGGGCGCGTAACCGTCGATTGTAGCCCATATGCCTAACGGAAGGGATTAACTTTGTGGCCCTCCCCTGCACTCGCTCCAGCCTCTCAATATCTTTCCTGAGGGTGGGCGACCAGAACTGCACAGCATACTCCAGGTGCGGCCGAACAAGGGAATTGTACAGTGAGAGCACAATCTCCTTGTTCCGAAACTGAAATTGCCTCCTGATATAACCCAATAGTTTCTGGGCTTTCTTTTCCACCTCTACACACTGTTTCGTAAACTTAAGGTCGCTGCTAATTAGCACACCCAAGTCCTTTTCTAAATCAGTCGCCTCGATATTACTACCCAACATCGAGTCGTCCGACTTGGGATTGGCGTAGCCAATGTGCATCACTTTACATTTACCCAAGTTAAACGGCATTTGCCATTTTTCGGACCACTCTCCTATCCTACCTAGGTCCGCATGCAGTTCCTCGATCGCTTCGGGCGTCCCAACATTGGCCCCGAGCTTGGTGTCATCAGCGAATTTGGCGATCCGACTGACGATGCCACCGTCGATATCATTTATGTAAATGATAAACAACAGTGGCCCCAAAACGGAACCCTGAGGAACCCCACTAGTGACCGAGGCCCAACCAGAACTAGCCCCTTTAATTACAACCCTCTGCCGCCTATTCCTCAGCCAGTTTTCAATCCACCTACCTATTTCCCAACCGATACCCAGCGCGCGCACTTTCGCCATTAGCCGGCGGTGAGGTACCTTATCAAAGGCTTTCTGAAAGTCGAGATAAAGTATATCAATCGCCCTACTCTTATCATACTCACTCAACATGACGTGGAAAAACTCGAGCAAGTTGGTGAGACACGACCCATGCCGTCTAAACCCATGTTGGGAGTCCCCAAGCAGCTTGTACGAATCCAAATGGTCAACGATCCTATCAGCTATTATCCCTTCTAATAATTTACCTACAACTGAAGTGAGACTAATGGGACGATAGTTCCCTGGACTTTCGTGATCCCCTTTCTTAAAGATAGGGGTCACGTTGGCTTCCCTCGTCACCAGGCACCTGGCCCATCTCCAACGATTTGTTGAAGACTGTAGCCAGGTCGGGAGCCACCTGGTCGCGCACTTCTCGCAACACTCTGGGGAGAAACTGGTCTGGCCCAGGAGCCTTAAACGCGCTCAGTTTGTCTATTCTATCGGCAACGACTATCGCGGTAGAGCGAACACTATCCAGGCCAGCACCTTCGTGCCTCACGCCTGGCTCGGGGATGACGCGGGTATCCTCCCTGGTGAACACTCCCGCAAAGTACTCATTAAGCACATTAGCGATGTCCGCGTCGGAGGTCCGCAGAACGCCGCTTCCGTCCTTTAACGGAGAGAGAGTTACAAGGAGTTACAAGGAAAAGAAGTACCTCAAAAGGCCTTGCGGCCCATACCGAGGAGGTACCAATGGCAGCGGGTGCCAGGGAAAATTTTGTAAAAGTTTATTTTTCTTTCAACTATCCTAGCAGTAGTAGAAAACTGGATAGAAAAGTAGAAGGCTCTCTCCCCACCCTCCGCTCCCTCCCTGCCAGAGGCAGGTACGGAAAAAGGTTGAAGAAAATACCTTGACCCTGGAAAAGTAGCCAAGGAAATTTACAGGAAAGTGGAGAATATATAAATAGCTCTATATTTAGCTTGCTCACAGAGACACCGTGCAAGCGAACTCCTACAGAGTTTTCTTATGTTTTAGTCTTAAACTATGCGAGTATACAGTACTTTGTCTAGCCTATTTTTAAACACATTTACACTTTGACTGGAAACAACCTCTGAGGGAGAGAGAGAGAGAGAGAGAGAGAGAGAGAGAGAGAGAGAGAGAGAGAGAGAGAGAGACCACCACAGTTTTCGAAGGGGAGAAGCAAAACCCGTGGTCTGCGGCCCATCTGGAGACCGAGTCCACGGCCCGCTGGAGGAGACGTTCAAGAATGGTGGATCTGGAACCGGAGCAATAAATGGCAAAGGTCGTCGACATAGAGGGTGGCCGTAATTCCCGAGGGCAGAGTCGTCACTACATCGTCAATAGCCAAAGCGAAGCAGACGACGCTCAAGACGCTGCCCTGGGGGACCCCTACCTCTTGCGAGTGTACAGAAGAGAAGGAAGTACCCACCTGAACACGAAAGGAACGAGAAGATAAAAAGTTGAAAATAAAGAAAGGAAGACCTCGGAAACCCAAGAGATAGAGTTTACGGCAAATCCACCACCGCC
Organism: Bathynomus jamesi; assembly: GCA_023014485.1. Lineage (NCBI taxonomy): Eukaryota > Metazoa > Arthropoda > Malacostraca > Isopoda > Cirolanidae > Bathynomus > Bathynomus jamesi. Next base: position 109,654 of record JAJOZX010004115.1, read on the forward strand.
AGGTAGTTCATATTCTCTCTCTAAATCAAAAAATATTCCATAGAGATGACGTCGTTCTGCGAAGGACATACGGACCGCAGTCGCCAACTGAACCAAAATGTCAGTGGTGCTGCGGCCCCTGCGAAAACCGGTCCGTATGGAAGAAAGCAAATTGTGACGTTCAAGGTGCCACACCAGGCGCCGTAACACTATCTTCTGAAGGAGTTTCGAAAGGCAGCTAGTGATGGCTGTTGGACGGTAGTTAACGGGAGATGTCGGGTCCTTGCCGGGCTTAAGAAAGGGGGGCACCACTGCCTCCTTCCAACAGGAAGGAAAGGTGCCCTCTATCCAAATCCAATTATAGAGGGTGAGTAGATAAAAAAAAAAGAGCCGGAACATATCAGAATGAATGCCATCGGGGTCGCAAGCAGATTTGCCGCAAGAGGTCAACGCTGAGCGCAGTTCCGACATGGAAAAAAGACGTTGTAAGCAAAGTTATTGGGGTGTGTGGAAAAGATGAGGGGAGCGGGCAAGCAGAGTCTTACGTCGGAGGAAAGCGGGATCACGGTGGTCGTGTCGGGAGATGAAGGCAATGGTCGAGGCCAAGACCTCGGCCACTGCAGTAGGGGACGATACTAGGTTTCCGTCTACCGTAAGGACAGGAGGCGAATGGGAAGAGGATTTACCGGAAATCTTCCGGATCTTGTTTCAGATTCGGGAGGAAGTGGTGCGAAAAATGAGAGAGGAGACATAAGTACGCCAGGAAAGGCGGCGGGCTTCACGGACTGTGCGACGGGCCTGAGCTTGAGCACGTTTGAAAGCTATTGTATTGGCAAGGGATGGGTTTCGGTGAAGACTTCGAAAGGCTGACTTCTTAGCTTAAACAGCTAAGGCGCATGTTGGGGTCCACCATGGGACCGAAGGGGGCGGAGGTGCGGGGAAATGTTGACTTGGGGATGGAGGACAGGGCGGCACAAGTGACGTGATCGGTAAGGTAGGTGGAGGCGGCATCTATTGTTAGAAAATTACTCGGAACTGCAAAGATTTGACTTTCAGATCGGAAAAGGGGCCAGTCAGCTTTGGTAAGGGACCATCGGGTAGGAAGAGCAGAGGAGTTAAGAAGTCTAAGATGTACGGATGATGAGGGGGAAGTGGTCACTACAGTAGAGGTCTGGAGTAACAGACCAGGAGAAATCTAGGAAGGCGGAAGAAGCAAGTGAAAGATCTATAGATGAAAACGTATGGGTCTGGAGGTGAAAAGCTGTGGGTTGACCAGTGTTGAGAAGACAGACAGAAGGAGTTGAGAGAAAGGAGACCACAACGTCACCCCGCTGGTTGGTGACAGTGTCACCCCATAGAGGATGGCGCGCGTTGAAGTCTCCCAATAGGAGGAAGGGGGAGGGAGCCGTAAAAGAAGAGCAGAGATCGTTTGCAGAAACTTCCTGCGACGAGGGAAGATATAATGAACATATCGAATATAATCGGTCTGGGAAACCCGGGCCGCAACAGCATGAAGAGGGGTACGGAGCGGAAAGGGAGTTGACAGCACGTCAGAACGAACTAAGACGGCCGTACCCCCACGGGGGGCTGCATCAGGAGGCGGGGGAAAGGTACGATGTGAACCTGCGTGTGGAGGGGGCGCAAGGGCGAACCCCAAGTTGGGTTTCTTGAAGGCATAGAGACAGTGGGGAAAAATCTTGGATAAGTAGAAGGAAGTCCTCCCAATTAGGAAGTAGGCCACGACAATTCCATTGGAGGATAATAGCCATCACGTGCGGAGAACAGGGGTAGGGGAGAGACTTAAAAGAATGACCAGTGGAGCGAATAGACGAGACTGGGGGGCAGGTTAAAGAGGAGGAGGTCGAAGAATGGGTAAAAGGAGGTTGAGGGGATTGGGTTTCGGGGGGAGTCGGGGAATACGAGAAGGAGGGTGCAGAGCGGGGCGGGGTGAGTCCTACTTCCACTTCCGGGGTTGGGGCGGAGGAGAGAACGCCGGGGGCATCGGGAGGTCAAGAAGGGAGCGGGGCGGAGGAGAAGGGGAATACGAAGCAGGGCGGGGTGAATCCAGTTTCCGGGGTGGAGGTGGAGAAGAGGATGCCGGGGGCATCGGGAGGTAAGGAGGGAGCGAGGTAGAGGAGAAGGGGGGATAGGATGGATGTCAGCTTGAACCCGCAATGTAGAAGCTGCATAATCACCATCATGAATGGAGGAGGGGAGGGGAGGGGAGGGGACGGTCGCGAAGGGAAGCGGGGGATCTCAGAAGGGCCGGCAAGTCGAGAGGGATCCCTGTAGACGTGAGGGATATGGGGGCAGGAGGGGGAGAACAGGTGGGAGAGGAAGTGAAAGGACGAAGAGACAAGGGAGTTTGGCAGAGGGTCCCAAATGCCGGGGGCTGGCGATGGGTCGTTTAATAGAAGAGCGAGTGGGTTTCGATATATATGCTGAAATATCAGCAATGGTTTCAGGAGGGTGAGTAAGCGAGTTAATCGCGACTGAGGTGGAGCAGATGGGGACAGTGGAATGGAAGTTCTGGGGGTACGGGCGGGAGGAATAGTGAAGGTAGAGAAGGTAGAGGACGGGATAGGGGAACGGGTGGATGAGGCCTGATCAGGACTAGAATGATAGGGTGAGAAAGGACAGTACAGAGGTAGTCTAAGTCCGGGGCGAACGGGAGGTAGCCGGGCGGGAAGAATGCAGTGTTTGGGCAAAGGTAAGGCCTGGACGTGCAAATCGGAACCTAATGCGGGCCCTCGCTTCCTGGAAGCTAACGTTGTCAGATTCCCGGACTGACAGGACCTCACGCTTGAATAAGTATGTCGGACAGGTAGAGGAGGAGGCGGCGTGTTCTTCTCCGGAGATGGCGCAGCGGGGAGGATTCGAACAGGAGGAACCATGTATCGGAGACGCGCAGTTGACACAAATACCAGAAGAACTTCGGCATGCCCTACTGACGTGTCTAAACCTCTGGCAAGTAAAACATCGGCGTGGTCTGGGGATATAACGGCGGACCGGAAATTGAGGATAACCGGCCCTAATTTTCTCAGGTAAAACTGGGAACGAGCAAAAGTCAGGATCAATAAGGGAGATGGAGTCCTTACCGCCTAAACCATACGAAGGGGGTGGTGCGGTAAACACGGGTCACCTTCTAAGGGGAGAGGCAGGTGAGAAGATCCGACTCCGAGTATTCCAAAAGACGGGGAGCATGCACTACACCCGTACAAGTGTTAAAGGTAGAGTGGGGGAGACAATCCAGGGTCGAGAGGGACGAAACCTTCTGGTGCTGGGCTCTGAAGGAGACTTCCACCACGAGAGTGCCACATCTATCGGGGATTGCCACAACGGGAAGTGAAGTCATCGTAGACCTCAAAAACATCCTGCTGTGAGTGAGGGGGAGAGGCGGAAGAACCGAAGACAAGAAACCGAGGATAATCAGGGTCAGAGTCGTCGGCCCCTGCGAGGGGGTCAAAAGACTTGCGGGAATAAGACGTGCGAGACGTCTTTGAACGAGGAGGACGCTAGTGTTCCGCTGCCCAGGGGGTTCAACCCCATCAAGATGCAGTCTTCCAGTGGTAGAGGACTCGAGGTCCTGGTTGCCCACCACCCGTGTGCTAAGCGAAGTAGTAGTCCGAGAATTAGAAGCAGAGGTTTAAGCCGAGGAGTAGAAGCAGCCATAGCAAGCAAAAAGGAAGCTTCATCCCCCGCGCACATCCAGCCACCACCAACTCCAACAGGGGAAAGGAGAAACGGGTTTACACTCGGTCCCACCGCCAATAATGTCATGCACGTATCCAGTCCGTGCCAAAAAGGCGGCCACTCTCATCCAACGCGCGGTGAGACATGGCAGGGACAGGACTTGGGTTTGGTTTAACCCATTGACGCCCAGCGTCCTTTTTTGAGGAAACATTTCGATACTACAATTTAGGTTAGAACTTAAGTGAAATTTTTAATATTAAATATTAATTTTTAATTTAGATTTTTATGTATCAGATAACTATTTCAGGTTTATTTGAAGTTTCCGAAGCTGAATCTATTAAGAAATATCAGAAGGAAAAAAAAAAAAATTGGTTTTGAGATATAATGGGTTAAGAGCGACAACAGTGAAGGGCAACCACCACCTCACCCCAAAAAAATGAGAAAGAAAAAGAAACATAAGCAGATCAGCCGGGTCCAATGGTCCACGAAAAGAAGGAGAATTCTCGCATCGAAGGAGATGCATTCCCAAATTGGCCACAGAGGGACGTGCCCGACAGCTCCGGACAGGGAAAAGGGTGAAATTTTCAGATATTTACCCCTTCACTGAATAAGGTACAAATTTTTATTTTTTTCCAGTCAACTTCAGTAATGGCCATATCTCACAATAGACAACTATGCGGCAAGGCATTGAAATTTAATAAAATTATTCTTCCTCCAAGGAAATAAAAAAATGAAGTTAGTTTTGTTCAAATTTTACCAATTTTATTTGTAACGTACTTTCTGCAAGTGAAACCCATTAAATCTATATGAAAACTTCTTACCTTTTAAAGTATTGGACGCTGTTTTCACTAACCGTAAGTAGTTATCGGTACTCGTAGAAAGAAGGAATTGCCCTGAAATAAAAACTTCATTTCAATCCTCCTGTATTATTAGTTCGCCTCCTTAACACCACATGTGAAACTCGAAGACAAAAACAAAAAGGAGTGAGAACTTTTTGAACAATAAAAATCAAAACGTATATTGCAAGCTAAGGTTAGGGACTATCAAAAAATAATTATTCAATTTCAACATCAATGTTCTGGAAACAATTCTTTAAAATTACTGACAAATACAAATTCCATTTTGTAGAATATGCAACATGCATTCTGTCTTAACGTATCATTTGTGTTAAACCACAGCAAGTCAAAGTACTTACCCGATATAGGAGAGAATTCCAGCCCAGTGACGGATTTTTGGTGACGGCTAGCTGATACAGGGTTTTTGGTCATCTTTCTTAAATCCCACAAGCAGACACTCCTGTCATAGTATATATATATATCTATCTATCCCTTATCAAGACTCGAACCAGAGACCTCTGATTTGCAGTTGCGGGCGCTGACCAGTAAGCTACAAGATAAACATTAAAACACTGCCACATTAAATGCCACTTTTTTTCTACGTGAAAGTCACAATATGATGATAAAAACCCACTCTAATAGACAGTTTATTTCCACAACAGTTTCGATGTCCACTGGCATCCTCTTCGGGTGGATACAGAAAAACGAATCACACCATCCACCCGAAGAGGATGCCAGTGGGCATCGAAACTGTTGTGGAAATAAACTGTCTATTAGAGTGGGGTTTTATTATCATAGTCTGCCACATATTTTATCACCGGAGGAACACACTAGTTGCG
>JAJOZX010004115.1:122500-297500 GCA_023014485.1 Bathynomus jamesi
AAACTAAGGCTCATGGAATCAGGGGTGTAGTTATAAATTGGCTAGAAGAGTGGTTGCGAGGCAGGAAACAGAGGGTGGTCGTTGATGGAGCGGAGTCGTGCTGGGCTAATGTAGCGAGTGGCGTTCCTCAGGGTTCTGTATTGGGCCCCTTGCTTTTTCTTATATATATTAACGATTTAGATGTCGGCCTAGTCAGTACAGTTTCAAAGTTTGCGGATGACACGAAGCTGGGTGGTAGGGCGATTAATGACGAAGATAGAGGTAAAATTCAGGAAGATCTGAATAAAATCGTTGATTGGTCAGTCACATGGCAAATGAGATTTAACGTTGATAAGTGCAAAATTTTGCATATAGGTTCGCGTAACGGTAAATTTGCGTATAGTATGTCAGGGAAAGATTTAACAAGCGTAGAGCAGGAAAAAGATTTAGGAGTTATAGTCACTGGTGATTTAAAGTAGCGAAACAAAGTACAGCAGCGGTCAATAAGGCGAACAAAGTGTTAGGTTTTATAGCTCGAAATTTTGAGTACAAATCGCGCGATATTATAGTTCCACTTTATAAATCATTAGTTAGACCCCATTTGGAGTACGCGGTCCAATTTTGGAATCCGTATATGCGCAAAGATATAGACAAAATCGAAAGAGTTCAAAGACGAGCAACTAAGATGATTCCGTCGCTTAGGTCAAAGTCGTACGAGGATAGGCTTAAGGAGTTAAATTGACAACACTCGAGACCAGGAGGTTAAGGGGTGATCTAATCCAGGTTTCAAAATTATGAATGGGTTCGATAACGTAGATAGAGATAGCTTTTTCGAAATATCTCAATATAATAGGACTAGAAATAACGGGTGTAAGTTGACAAGTAGAAGGTTCGAGACAGCAGTTGCGAAAAACTTTTTTACGCATAGAATAGTAAATAGCTGGAATAGTTTGCCGGTAGAAGTATTAGTAGTAGCACATCTATAAACATGTTTAAAAATCGATTAGACGCATATGTTGATAGAAAGGGTATAGTTTAAGGGAGTAAAATTAAGGCTTTCTGGGGATAGATCCCACAGCTCAACACAAGTGTTGTGGGATATAGGGAGGCAGCGTCTTGGGTTAGGGATACTCTCTGTCCTTACACACCCCATTTAAAGAGATTCCTCTGCCGAGCGGTGCCCCCCATAGTACTGTGAGGTATTGAAAAACTCATGATCTTGACTTGCCCAACAAACACCTTTAAAGGAGACCCAAAATGGGTGCACACACATTTCTACATTACTGTAGAGTCTTTACAGCCACACTACTCTTTTCTCGTAAGTGTATATATTGTAATGTATATGATTGTAAATTTTGACTTGGTCCGCTATCGATATGGACCGTGACTTGATGGATATCGTAATGAAATTGACTGGATTCTTTGGATCCGATATATTTGCATGTCCTTTATAAATAGATATAGAGTGTAACATATTTGTGGATAGTAGTCTATTATGACTTGATCCTCTGGATCAGAGATTCTATCTTTAATTTTAAATCGATAATTAATTAGTTTTAAATTGATAATTATTTAATTTCGTAAAAATTGGTCGTTGCCAATTTACCGGCAGTTTTTACATAAATTTCTTATGTTCTTGTGGTTCGGAACCCACGTAAAATTGTAGGTCCCCTCCACCACCACGGAGGACATACACAATACACGAACACAGTTACGTAGACCAGCCATGAGTGGATCCTAGGGTCTTTGTTGGTCTGAAACATTATAACATTATAACATATATATATATACACACACACATATATATATATATACACACACACACATATATACATATATATATATATACACACACACATATACATATATATATACACACACACACATATATACATGAATACACACACACATATATACATATACACACACACACACATATATACATATATATGAACACCCGCAGATTTCACCGGTTATCTTCACGGACTGCTCAGATACAAAGTAAACGGTCAAATGACTGGCAAACCTATTTAAATGCGTAACAGAGAGTGTATACGTCATGTTATAACCCTCACGTTGTTTTTACAGATCTGAGTGAATTATGAATTAGCAGTTATGAAAGACCTGTCAGACTTCCAAAGAGGGCAAATTGTCGGAGCGCGGATGGCTGCTGCATCGGTGACGAAAACCGCTCAGATGTTCAATGTATCCAGAGGAACTGTCTCTATGGTCATGTCTGCATACCAAAACCATGGAAAGACAAGCACCAACAAATGCAATAGTTGACGCAAGAAGCTGTGTGATCAAGACCGCCCGGTGCTAAAGCGCATTGTGACAAAGAACCATAAGACCACAGCTCCAAAAGTGACTGCAGAGCTTAACCAGCATCTTGCAAGCCCGGTATCGACCAGAACTGTACGTCGCGAGCTCCATGGAGCTGGATACCATGGGAGGGCTGCAATTGCCAAACCCTTCCTTCCGCACATCAACATTGAGCGGCGCAGAAAATGGTGTAATGACCATAAGAATTGGTCAATGGACCGGTGGAAGAATGTAGTCTACTCCGACGAATCCTCCTTTACGCTATTTCCATGTTCCGGTCAAGTTTACGTCTGGAGACAGCCTAAAGATGCTTATGACCCCGACTGCTTGACCCCACCCGTTAAGCATGGAGGCGGATCTGTGATGGTTTGGGCAGCAATATCGTGGGAATACTCTTGGCCCAGCTGTAGTACTGCATGGTAGGGTTAACGCCAGGTCTATCGGCAATATTGGCTGACCAAGGTCCATCCCATGGTCCAAACGCTGTTTCCCAATGGGGCGCCGTCTTCCAGGATGATAATGCACCAATCCACACCGCTGGGTTCGTTAAAACTGGTTTGAAGAGCATGTTAGTGAAGTAGAACGCTTGGATTGGCCTCCACAATCCCCGGATCTTAACATTATCGAGGCTCGTGTGGTGTCCGTTGGAGCAGCAGGTCAGAAGCCGATTCCCACCGCCGGCGTCTTTGGAGGAAACTGGAGCAGGTTTGCTCGAAGAATGGCTCAGGATTCTCCTAGCCACTGTCCAAAGCTGTATGAATCAATTCCCGACGCATTGCAGCTGTTATTGCCGCTAAAGGAGGACCAACTCCATATTAAGAATAAAAACCGCCATTTTATCAAGGTGTTCATATTATTTTTGTCTAACCCCTGTATATACAATATATATACACACATATATACAGTATTATATATACACACACACACACACAAACATATATATATATTTTTTTTCTCATCTGATTACCGCCGATTCGTACCTAAAGGAGCGGAACATATCTCGGCGAGGCGGTGAGTGGGTGATATTACTGTGTTGGGGGTGGTAGACTAGGGGAGTGATAAGGGTCAGTCGCTGATAGTGGTAGGAGGGTACGGTTTAAATGCGATGGAGCAGCTTGGATGTGAGTAAAGAAGAAAAGAATCGCTTCCGTTGAAAAAGTGGGGGCCGTCGGCGAGTATGGATCGTAGCCGGTCGGGTATGGGATCTTCGGCGAGAGAGGGAAACACCTGCGACGAAGAGCAGACACTTTGTGCATTCCACCAGGAGGTGTATGATAGTGATAGGGGTAGGCAGGTAGGCAAAGCGGGGCTGGCGATTTCGCCATAAGGTGTCCGTGGGGTGATGCGGGTGTGGCCTAGGCGGAGACGGGCTAGGATTACTTCCTTATGGCGGGACTGTGGAATGAGAAGGCCCAGTATCCTATTCGTGGCTTGATCGTGTGGAGTTTATTTTGTGTGGGCCTGGTCCCATCCCGCTGCCATATGGAGCGGAAGTGGAGCGGAAAGTCGGGAAGAAGTCGGAGAAAGGGAGGGTCGGGAGGAGGCCGGCAGTAAGCAGGCCGTCTTTGCTGTGCGATCCGCCGCCTCCTTACCCTGGATGCCGAATGAGCCGGGACCAGCAGAAGGCGATTGTCTTGTGTTGGAGCGTCGTTAGACAGTGGAAGGTTTGCTGGAGGTACAGACGAGCGGGTGGGGGGGAGTTAATCTTTCCAGGGAGAGGAGTGCACTTTGGGAATCCGAATAAATGACGAAGGAGCTGGCAGAGTGGGTGCGGACAATATCGAGGGCCTCGTAATGGCGAAAAGTTCCGCCGAAAAACGGAGGCATCGCGGGCAGGCCGACGCCCCGGGAAAGCGACTGGACAGAATCACCGCTGGGAGGCCACACCGGCTTCCGAGCGGGAACCATCCGTGTAAATGGCGACTGCGTGCGGGTTGTTGGGGTGCGTGTTCGTGGAAGAGTGACCTGTATATCATGGCGCTCGTAGTAGTCTCGGTAGGGTACACAGATCTTTGCAAAACTTGATAGGGGTGAGGATCCAAGGGGGTAGATGCGATGAATGGGGATAACTGAGGGGGCGGGCATGTTAAAAAGATCAAGGAAAAGCGGACCGCTTCAGTGAAGTGCCAGCTACGTCCCTGAGGTGGTAGTCTGAAACCACCGTGCCAGAAACGAAGAAGGTAGCCTCTGTGCACGGAGGTATGTTCCTCATGAGGAAAGACCCCATCGGAGGGCGAGAGGGAGATGATCGCATTCCACATGGAGGGTGGAGGCTGGGGAGGAGCGGAAGGCAACCGGTGGCGAGTCGGAGGCCTCTATTAGTACCGGGTCTAGGATACGGATGCTGGCGTGGAGGCTGAACCGTAAAACTGCACTACCATAGTCCAGCTTCGACTGCACTATGGAAGTTATAAAGGCGAAGAAGAGAGCGTCGATCTGCACCCATGTGGTGAGAGAGGTGATCCAGGAGAGCGAGGGGGCGTCGAAGGATTGCTTTAGGTACTTGAGATGGGGAACCCAATTGTGAGCCGTCCGGTCTAGGTCATGCCCAGAAAACCGCGTGGAGGGTACCACCTCAAGAGGCCTGCCGTATAATGTGACAGAGGGTAGAGGAAGGGCTGTGGGTCTTCTTCTACTGAAGATCATACACTTGGACTTAGGGATGGAGAGGCGGAAACCCACCGACGTCGCCCACCTTTCCACCCGGTAGATGGCGAGCTGCATCTGTCGTTGAACAACAGACGGTTCTCGCCCTGCGAAGTAGATTGCAAGGTCATCCGCGTAAATGGAAGAGCGGATGGTGGGTGGAAGGCATTGTGAGACCGTGTTCATCACGACGGAGAAGCAGAGAACACTGAGGATGCTTCCCTGTGGGACCCCGTCCTCCTGCACAAAGGTGTCAGAGAGGACTGAGCCCACCCGGACTTTAAAAGTCCGGGAAGAGAGGAAGCCTCTGATGAAGGTCGGCATGGCTCCGACGAGGCCCAGATGTCGGAGCTGACCGAGGATCATTGCTCGACGGGTGGTGTCATAGGCCTTCTGGATGTCAAAAAAAATTGACAGTACGAACTGTCCATTGTCGAAGGCATCCTGTATGTCTCGGCTGAGAAGCAGGAAGGGATCAGTAGTGGAGCGGAATTGTCTGAAGCCGGACTGGGTAGACGGGAAGGAATTGTTATGTTCAAGGACGAACGATAATCGCGTGGCAACCATTTTCTTGAGGATCTTGCAGGCACAACACGTCAGGGCGATTGGTCTGTAGTTTGTGGGGTCCAGGGAATCTTTGCCGGGTTTGGGGATAGGGATGACGTGGGCCTCCTTCCACCTAGAGGGGAAGGCGCCCTCTATCCATATGCGATTGTACAGATCCAGCAGGAAAATTTGCAAGTTAAAGTGGATGTGCTGGAGCATGCCGTACGGAATACCGTCCGGACCGGGACAAGGGGATCGTCGAGAGGCCAGTGCCGCCTGTAGTTCACGCATGGTAAACAGTCGGTTGTAGGTGCTGTCTATGGACGGTGGAGAGTGGCTATCGTCAGGGGCGGGTACGGAATTGGCTGTAGAGGAAGAAACGGCGGCGAAGGTAGAAGCAAAGTGGTCTGCCACCGACTTGGGTTCACATAGGAGTCCGTCGTTAGTCCGGAGGACAGGGGGTCGGGAGGGGACATGTCGCCTCTCGACACCCCGCACCTTCTTCCAGATGGTAGCCGAAGGTGTGTTGGCGGTGATGCCGGACACAAAGGCACGCCAAGAGGTTCGGCGCGCTGTCTTCATTGTGCGGCGGGCGATGGCCCTGACCCGCTGCATCTCCGTGCGATGGATGGGGAGTCGCGTCCGGTAGAAGCGCCGAGTTGCCTTCTTCTTGGCGCGCACGGCCTCCGCGCACTCCGGAGGCCACCAAGGCACCCGTCGGGCGCGGGGGTAGGCGGAGGATTGTGGTACGCTAGTGCTTGCGGCCGCTAGAACGACGGACTCGAAGTAAGCGATGCACTCGTCGATGGATGGGAAGTGGGCAGTTGTAAGGGTGGTATAGGTGTTGTCGCGGAAGCGGGCCCAATTCGCGTTGGTAGTAACCCACCTTACCGGTACCCGAACAGTCTGGTCGGGTCGATTAAGGGTGAGTTGTATGGGGAGATGGTCACTTCCATGGTCCTCTCGGAGGACTTGCCACGTGAAGTCTAGGAGGGCATCAGTTGAAACGAGGGACAGGTCTATACAGGATGGAGTGCAGGTGGTGGCATGGTAAAAAGTAGGAGAGCCATTGTTGAGGCACTCGAAGGAGAGTTCGGTCATGACCAATGTTCCCTCTAATTTCTTTTAGTCCGTGTGCGCCTGAAATTTTCGTTGTGCATACATTTAGATTCATGGTGAAAAATTGTGCAAACTTTTCTGAGCGCTATTATCTTCAAAATTAAATGTATATAAATATTAAATACTAATAAATATTATTTCCATAAGGTGATAGCTTGATCATTACGGTACTATTAAATGGATATCAAAAATTGTTTACCATATTATATATTCTTAAAAAAGAAAACATTTTATCCATTCCAAAAATATGAATAAAATAAAAAATAATAAAATAGACTTCATCAACATAAAGAAATAAAATAAAAATAACATTAATTGAAAATGACTATTTTAGTTATCATTTCTCAAAACAATTTTTAGCATTTAGCTAATAAAATTCAATAAAATAAAATATTATCAAAATAACATTAAATGAAAGTGCCTTTCATTTAAGTATGATTATGATTTCTCCCTACGATCTTTAGCATTTGCCCATTCCAAATAAACTCTATGAAGATTAATACATCCGTCATCATTCAGGTAACTTTTAATTCGCATGAGCATGTCCAAATGACTTTCTTTCAAGCGGTTTCTTAATTTGTTCTTTATAGAATTCATTAAACTGAAATTTTTGAAATTACGTCATTTACTGTAGTGACTCATGATACGCTTGAGCCTGTGCGCATTTTATTTTGCTGTGTGCGCGGGTTTCACAACGCGTGTGCGCGCGCACACGCGCACACCTTAGAGGGAACATTGGACTCCCGTGGAGGGGTGGAGAAAATGGCACCAAGAGGCAAGGGCAGATCCATAAGACTCGTGGGCGCGGCCGAGCTTCCCTCGGTCACACCGTGCAGCTGCGCCAGGGCCGCATCCACCGGATCCCCGGGGGAGAGGATATTGTTCGGACTGGGTCCCGTCGTCCGGGGCGGGTCGTGGATCTCAGCCACTATTGCCAGAGTCTGTGGGGGTAGAGTGGTGGAACTTCTGCGATGGGGAGAGATGGACATAGTAGACGTGGTGGGCGGAGTGAGGATCCGATCCGTCTTTTTGGTCCGAGGGGAAGAGGTAGAGAGACGTTGGAAGGCCGGAGGGTCCGGTGACACGCTCCGGCGTCTCCGCCTCGACGGCTTGCTCCGGGCGGCAGGTTCGGGCGTATGCAGGAGGTACTGGGAAGGCGGAGTTTGAGGTGGATGGGACCTGGGTGTCCTGGTTCCAGACACCTGGGGGATTCGTGGCAGGTGAGGTGCGGGAAGAGGAGGAATGGTGGGGGGACAGGAAACCGTCGGGTCCTGCGAGGGTTTCCTTTGAGGGGAACAGGGAGCAGTGGCTTGGGGGGTTTCGGCGGCAGGCCAGGGCGGCGTGCCGAGATGATAGAGCCGAGAGCAGCGGCATAGGACACCCCCGGCCTCACCTCCCGACTCCGCACCCTGTCGCGTGCCTCACGGGGGCTAAGGAAGTCCGTCACCTGTAGGCCTCGGACCTCCTTCTCGAACCTGAAGAAAAGGCATTCGCGGGATGAAGAGGGGTGTGCGCCTTCACAGTTGGAGCATTTGGGTGTGTTGGGGCACCTGTCAGGGTGAGCGAGTCGTCCACAGTGAACACATAATTGATGCGGCTGTCGACAAGCGGAGCTAACGTGTCCAAATTTATTGCATTTGAAGCAACGGGTCGGGTCTGGTACGTATGGGCGGATAGAAAACTCGCATGAGGCGCGGTCTCCCATACCCCATACAATGCGGCCGGGGGGGATTAGTGTGTTGAAAGTAAGGAGCAGACGTGGGGAGGGGGTGCCTCCCTGTCGGGATGTGAAACGATAGATCTTAGTGACTCCTTGGGGTGCGAGGTCCTCCAGGAGCTCGTTCACTGCGACCGACAATAGGCGGGTGGCGTAAATAGTGCCATGACTCTGGTTCAGGCGAGGGTGTGGGGAAACGGACACCGAGCATCCAAGGACCTCAGTGACGGAGAGTAGGGCTTTCGTCTCTGCGGCTGAGCGTGATTTTACGAGGAGGGAGCCATCCCTCTGTGGGCGTACGTCATAGCGGCTGGAGTTGCTGTGGGTTCGGATCGCCTGGAACGTCCGTTCAGAGTTGTTCGGGAGGGACCCAGATGTAGGCCGAATCACCAGGAATTTGTGAATACTTGGGAGGGAGAGGGAGGCTGTAGAGTCGAAATGGACTGGGATATTCAACGGTCGATAGGACGGCCGTGAATGCCGGCTTCCCCGTCCGCCGCGAGGCTCTCTCCGTGGGGAGGTGGGCTGACGGCGGGTGAGGGGGCATATGGGGAGAGCAAGAAGCCGGGTTGGGGGCAAGTCCTCGGTGGAACTTGACTTGCCCGAAGGTGGCTGAAGTGGGCTGGGGCGAGACCCTGCTCCAGAGAGTGTAGGTCCAAGGGCGTAGTCGAGGGACGGACTGGGGTCGGCAACGGAAAAGGAGAGTGCAAGCGTTCCGCTTCCACAGGGGGGTCAACCCCATTAGGTTGCGGTCTTCCAGTGGTAAAGGACTCGAGGGCCTGGTTGCCCACCACCCGAGTGTTGAGAGAAGGAGTAGTCCGGGAATGAGAAGCAGTAGTCGTAAGCCGAGGGGGAGAAGTGTCCATAGCAAAACAAAAAAGAACTTCATCCCCCGCGCGCATCCAGCCACCACCGATTCCAACAAGGGAAAGGCGAAGTGTGGGCACACTTGGTCCCACCGCTGATAGATGTCACGCAGGGGAGATACACCCGCACCCAGTCCCTATGCCTGAAAGGCGGCCCCTCTCATCCAACGCGCGGTGAAAAGTGGCAGGGACAGGGTTTGGGTTTGGTTGGAAAGCGACAAGGGTGCAGGGCAACCACCTCCCACACCCAAGGGCCAAGGAAAGGGTCAAAATCAAGGTCCAAAGAACAACGCCAAAAAAACAGGGAGAAGCCAGAAAGAATGGGTTAAAGGAGAAAGAAAGAAAAAGAAGCAGATCAGCTCAGCCGGGTCCCCAAACGGGCTCAATGGTCCACGAGGGCAGAGAAAGCCCTTACACCGAAGAAAGGTGTATTCCCACATTCGCCACAGAGGGACGCGCCCTATCGCTCCGGACAAAGCAAAGGGATATACATATATATATATATATAATATATATATATATATATATAATATATATATATATATATATATATATATATATATACAGGTCGTCCGATAAGTGAGTGGCGATGCTATGTCAGTTAGCATAGTGTACTAATATCTTTGATATCTAATAAATGTCTATGCTTTTTTCAATTAAGCTAGCTTCACACGAAATCCAAATTTTTTAATAACTGCAACAATTCAAAACTTATGCGATTGAGATTTTGCACACATTAACAGATGCATATAGTCTATAATTGCTGGAATTTTCAAATATGTAGGTTCTATAGTTTTGTTCTTACAGTGAACAATTTAATAGCATATGTCTAAAAATAGCATGCCTGGTGTGCATCTGACACGTACGTGCGCTAGCGTAGGCTAAACCTAATGTAGCGTAGTATGACGCGCGCTGGCGTAGGCTAAACCTAATGTGAATTTGCTTTCTTTTACTTTTCCGCTAAAACCCCGCTAGCATGACGTTAAGTAAAAGTGATAAAGCCATCATAGAAGCATGTGTCAAGGAAAAAGGTTGGAATGGAAATAGGATTGTCCGAGAATTCCCCGCAAAGAACTGGACTCGTCAAAGTGTTTATAACTTAATAAAAAAGATAGAGGATACTGGATCAACAGCTAGAAAACCCGGCAGCGGCAGGCCCAAAAGTGTTTCAACAGAAGAAAATAAGGCTGCCGTGGAGGAACTGATTCAATCCCAGGAGAATACACCAGGAATTCATCGCTCCCAGAGACAGATTGCGTACGACCTTGGGATTTCTCGCTCCTCTGTACAAGGGATTGTAAAACGTTTGAAATTGAAGGCCTACAAGAGAATTCGAGTTTCTCGGCGTGATCAGAATGTAATGTAAGACAGCGTAGAAAGACCCGCTGTAAATCCCTATATGAATGCTACTCAGCTGAAGACGTGCAAAAAGTTGTGTTTACAGACGAAAAGAATTTCACGTTGGAGGTGGCCAAAAACAGGCAAAATGACAGGGTTTATGGTTCAAGGAAAAAGGACATTCCTCCCTCCAGGCTTTATCATGAAACCTCACGATTCAGCAGAAAAGTAATGGTATCGGCGGGAATTTCATGGAAGGGGAAAACACGAATTCATTTTATTGCCACAAACGAAACTAAAGTTAACTCTGAGCGCTACATCAACCTGTTAGATAATGGGTTACTTCCTGATTGTCGTCAGCTGTATCCTGATGAGGCCTACATTTTCCAGCAAGATGGGGCACCCCCATACAAGCCGAGCGACCCAAAATCATCTAGAGCAAGATACCCCTAATTTCATCAAAAAGGATGAATGGCCGCCTCAGTCTCCCGACTGTAATCCGATGGACTATTCAGTATGGGATTCCCTCATGGTGAAGGTTTACGGCAGCCAGAAAGACAAATTCACCGAAGATGAACTTAAGGAGAAACTCAGTAGAGCATGGGAGGATATCACCTTAGATGAGGTTCGAAAGTGCATCTCCTCGTGGAAGAAGCGATTGAGGGCAGTTTACCAACAGGGAGGTGGTCACATTGACCATTTGTTTAAGTAAATTTTGTTAAGTTCAAATTCATTTTCTTCGGCATGCTATTTTTAGACATATGCTTTTAAATTGTTCACTGTAACAAAACTGTAGAACCTACATATTTGAAAATTCCAGCAATTATAGATTATAACCATCTGTTAATGTGTGCCAAAGCTCAATCGCATAAGTTTTGAATTGTTGCAGTTATTAAACTTTGAATTAAGTAAAGTTTTTTTGTGGCCACCCGATATATATATATATATAGTCTAAAAGTCACTGAATGGAAAAGTCACTAAAAGGAAAATAAAGGGCAACAAAAAAACATAACATCAAGACGCGGCCTGTTCGGCAGCATGTAATTTTGTACCTGAAGCAATCATTGATTCTAAATCCTATTTGCTGTCTGATCTACGTAAGATGACTAGTTCGTGATTTGGTTACGTTGTCTAATTATTATGTCAGTTAGCAAGCCCGTAGCTACAGGGAGCTCGATCGAGCTCACCCCTGGAAAACATGTTGGTGATATTTAAGTTTTTTATTTTAAGTCTACTTTTTTACACATCTTCAACCTAGGAATAAATTTTTTTAGCTTATTATTAACAGTCAAAAGTAAATACTGCTGGAGATGTCTGTGTGTAACTTCTTCATTTATGACCAAAGTGTGTGCGATATCATATATAAAATAAGATCTGATTCATGCACGAAGGAAAGTGTTCAAAGGTCTCCAGGCTCTGACGATCTTTCTGTGCGGCATATTGTACCCTGGCTTCCTTCTCTGTACGTTCCCACTCCACATTTGCTACATTACCATAAAATTCGAGCCCCCCCCCCCACGGGAAAAGTTGGCTACGGGCCTGGTTAGGAGTAATGTCTATAGCTTCTAAATTTGTAAAGTAGGATTGGGTTGGTCGAGATTTGTTGACGCTGGAGCAAATAATAGGCCCCGAAAGAAGATCTGAAGCAAAGCACCTGTAAGTACCTTTTATGTCTAATTCCTAACTTAATACATGACGGGGTCTAACACCCAACGTTATTACAGAGACAATGCTCAATCCACCTGGTGGTCCCACTCGTATCACTAACATATGTAAAATTACCATTAGCTACACCTAATGCTTCTATTTCTACTTAATTTAGCAGTCTCGCAAATATTACCCAATTCTAAATAAAATTCCGAGTTCACATGCACATTAAAGTCCCCCATTATTATACAGTGAGAATATTTGGGTGTCACAGATTTGTGACTATGCTGCTCCAACCAATTAGAATTGTGATCCCATAGAGCTGATGTGACTTCTCAATACTACCCCAGGCTAATAATATACAAATAGAAAAATAAATTTATATGACAGAACACTTTAATACTAAATAAGCCATTATTATACGAGGTTGCCAATCCTTTAATTTTACTTTGGAAATGATTTTCTTATGACTCAATTTTACTCACACATTCAAATTTAACTCAATCTTAATGATTAGCATCTACAATTTAGCAATTAGAACTCAATACCTAACTTAACTTACTTAACAATATTATTCCCGAGATTATACCCATATTAAATGTGTACACAATTTCTTAATAAATTGACAGACCAGTGAAACAGATTTGAGAACTATAATTAATTAACCTTACACCTTAAACTGCAATAATCCATATAATTATCATGTACCCATCATCAGGATCTAAAAATACACTATTGGGCCCAGGGCCGTTGAGAGCTGCCCCGGGTCCCGGGGAAGGATTAGTATATGGGCCCCCCTGTTTACTCAGTATTTTATTATGAATGTTTTTTGTGTGCATAACAAGCAAACTGATTATATGTCCAAGTCACTATTCAAAACATACAGTATGACTAAACAACTCGGAGGAAAATGACCATTTTATTTTTCGAATCAATTATATTAATTCCATCACCATACAATTTACAAATGCAGTACCAGTCCATGCAGACAAGACAATTATTTACTGCAAGATTTTCATAATTAGAAGTGTACTTTCTTTGCCTTCTCTCTAGCAAAGTGGTAAATGATTCTGATGAAATTTAAAGTCATGCTAACTGGCTTTCAATTACAATGGTTCCCAGATCTGTCAGTCGGTCTTGGGCATTGGTGGACCGCAGATAATATTTTATCTGTTTCAGTTTGACTATGATAATCTCTATAAAATGTATGTTCATTAATTATATTTTCTCTCTGTCATTTAATCAATTGCTTTATTAATATTTTTAGATTTTACCCCCCTTTTTCCAGGCCCTTTAGAGATCCGGGCCACGGCCGTGGGATTTATCCCGGCTTCCCCGCCCACTCGGCGGCCCTGATTGGGCCCTCATCATCATGCAGGGCCATACCAATGTTAACTTCAGTTGTAAGTATTTTATTTATGCTTAACACTTTATATACCAGAAACTCTTTTTCAATGCTACACTGAGTTAATAAACCTTTTCTCTGCACCTCAAGCCCTTATGCTTAGTCTCCAGATAAATTAATTTTCTTTCATTGGGCAACCAACAATTGAAACGGGTTGTTCTATTTGCAGATACTCCAGAGAAGCCTCCAATGCTCTTGACTTTGGAACTTTGTACTTGAGCCAGCTTTCAATTTTTCCCAGCGCCTACTGGAATTCCTCTTGTCTGGTTATTTCTCACTTGTCCATGGGTGGGCCCTTCTGTCCTCTACACCCATTCAAACTGGAGTAAATGGCAAACCAACAAGCTGTTCAGTGCCTCCACTGATTCTACCTTATGATGTGCCCAAACAGCATTTCGAACTTAGCGACACAACACTCAATCCCATGCTAGAATGAAGGAATTTTTTTTGTTTACTTTATGTCATACCCCAAATCTATTTTTTCCATACACCAGATTTCTTACTAAAATCCACCAGATCCACTTCTTTCCACACCACACCTATTTTGACATGCTACATCGGGATTATCTGAAAGTGACTTAATTTTATACAAGAAATTAATGTACGGTATTCATTTAGATTCAAGGCTGGATTTAGGACTTGGGGGGGGGGCCCTAGGCTGGGCAGTGATTTGTAGAGGCCCCGGGCATTGTCGGGTTTAAGATGGAGGCCGCTGGACATTGATCGACCAGTCATCTACTTACAATAGTTCTCACTTCTCCATGCCCACTAGAATCTGGACTTCACATCATGACATTTTGTTATTTAAAACCCAAACCCAAAAGTATATCACGTAATTTTGAAAATAAAAAGCCACTCTAATAGACAGAGTTTATTTCCACAACAGTTTCGATACCCATTGGCATTATCCTCGGGTGGATACAGAAAAACGAATGAACCAAAACAAGAGGGGAAAAACAGTCCAAGGACCTACCGTTAAGAAATTTGCACCTAGGTTAGATCCCGTTCTTCCGACACCGGAAAGCCATTTTCATTAAAGGGACTCGCTTATAAGTACATTCGCACAAATTTAAAACTATCTTCCTGTTCTAAACATACAGATTCTATTATTTTTTTACATAATTATTACATTTATTATTCAATTTATTACATTTAATATTGCATTATTATTTATTACAGAAATTATAAATTTATTATTACGTTGGTTATTACATTGTTGTTTATTATACAGAACTTATAAACCGAAAAACGAATGAAAAAGGCGAGAAGGAAACAATCCAGAGACCATTGAGAAATTCGCACCTAGGTTAGATACCGTTCTCCCGACACCGGAAGGACATTTTATTACAGGGTCCTGCTTATAAGTACATTCGCACAAATTAAAACTATCTTCCTGTTCTAAACATACAGATTCTATTATTTTTTTACATAACACTGGGGAACAAAAAAAAATGTTTTCCTTGGTGCCTGAGATTTTAGACCTTATTCTGGATATTTTCATGCCACTGATTCAGAAAATATCATCCATTTTGTTGTAGCAGCTCTAGTTTTTGAGATATTGCATACGTCATTACCTACTTTATTACTCTTCTGGAACGGTATTATGAGTTGCTCGTAAATCTAAATGCATCTGTATAATTAAATTGTAGCTATGATTTTGCTGATGTTGCTGTTTTGCATGTGTATTGTACATGTACTAACGTGAATTCTTTCCTGTTACAGGTGTTGACATGGCTTCATCATGAAGAAAGTGTTTAAATCATCCAGATGTGTTTTGTTTTATCTGCGGAGAGTACACGTTCATTGAACAGAGAAAAACTATTACTGATTTTGTGAAAAAATCTTATTTTGCCTATTTCAAAGTACAACTAGGGGACCAAGATAAGCCATGGGCTGCTCATGTTGTGTGTAAAACGTGTACGGAGCATCTGCGGCAATGGACCAACGGAAAGAGGAGGTGCCTGAAATTTGGTATACCAATGGTATGGAGAGAACAGAGAAACCACAGTGATGACTGTTACTTTTGTTTGGTGAATATAAAGGGCATCAATGGACGTAACCGGAGTAAATGGACGTATCCTGACATAGACTCAGCTAGACGGCCTGTTTCACATTCAGATGAGATACCTGTCCCATCATTCAGCCATCTTCCAGAGCTCCCTCAAGAAGATGATGAATCTGCTACTGACAAAGAAAGCATATGTGGGCAAAATGACAGTGATTTCGAAGGACCGTCATCAGTTGCAGAAGGTTTTAGTCAACACGAATTAAAGGACCTCATAAGGGACTTAAGTCTTTCGAAGAAATCGTCTGAATTGTTAGCTTCCAGGCTGGGAGAAAAATTTACTGCTGCCGGGAACCAAAATCACGTTATATCGCGACAGAGAAAAGGATTTACTGCCCTTCTTCTCAAAAGAGAACGATTTAGTTTTCTGCAACAATGTGCGCGGATTGCTGATGAAAATGGGCATATCGGAATACACACCAAGTGAATGGCGGTTATTCATAGATAGCTCCAAACGGAGCCTAAAATGTGTTCTTCTACACAACGGCAACAGATACAGATCAATCCCAATTGGTCACTCAGTCGGTATGAGAGAAGAGCACGGGACAGTCGCCCTAGTCCTAGAAAAGATATCATACTGAGACCACCAATGGGTGATCTGTGTGGATCTGAAGATGGTGAATTTTCTCCTGGGCCAGCAGAGCGGGTACACCAAGTACCCGTGCTTTATATGTCTCTGGGACAGTAGAGCTAAAGATGAACACTGGGTGAGAAGAGAGTGGCCTCTGAGAGAAAACATGGTGGTTGGAGAAAAAAATATCATCAAAGAAGCTTTGGTTGACAGAGAAAGGATCATATTGCCACCACTGCACATCAAACTAGGTTTGATGAAACAATTTATAAAGGCTTTGAACAGAGATGGGGCGTGTTTTGGCTACATATGTAGAAAATTTCCTGCGCTGAGCATGGAAAAGCTGAAGGCAGGTATTTCGATGGACCGCAAATCCGGGAACTCATGAAAGACCCGCGTTTCCAAGATTCAATGGACAACATTGAGGCACGTGCGTGGTCATCGTTTAGTATGGTTGTGAAGAATTTCCTTGGGAACTATAAGGCCGATAACTACGGTGAACTAGTGGAGAATATGCTCTCTTCTTTTTGTAAACTTGGCTGTAAAATGAGCATCAAACTGCATTACCTCCACAGTCATTTGGATCGTTTCCCAGATAACCTCGGTGATCTAAGCGAGGAACAGGGTGAACGATTTCACCAAGAACTAAGGACCATGGAAGAACGGTACCGCGGATGATGGGATACTCACACGATGGCAGATTACTGCTGGAGCACCCAACGCGAATGTCCTGGCACATCTCATCGCAAGAAATCTCAGAAACGCGGTTTATGTGAGATGTCTCAATGAAAGAACTTTTTTTGCCGTTCGTGTCTCAAGCTTGTTTGAATTTAAGAAATATTTTTCGTACCTTATGCTTGTTTGATGTTAATACACTATTTTTGCTGACATTCATCATACTTTTGTATTCAATTGACAACAACAGTGATTGCCAGTCAGCAATTATATAATATTATATACATTATATAGAAATATATAGAGATATATATCATATCTTGATAAGCAGAGCTGATGGAGAAAAACTAATGTCATTTTTAGAATCAGCGACCTCAATATACCCAGAAACAGGTCTAACATCTAAGTCACCAAAAGTTGTGTTCCCCAGTGATAATTATTACATTTATTGTTCAATTTATTACATTTAATATTGCATTATTATTTATTACAGAAATTATAAATTTATTATTACATTGGTTATTACATTGTTGTTTATTATACAGAACTTATAAACCGAAAAACGAATGAAAAAGGCGAGAAGGAAACAATCCAGAGACCATTGAGAAATTCGCACCTAGGTTAGATACCGTTCTCCCGACACCGGAAGGGCATTTTATTACAGGGTTCCGCTTATAAGTACATTCGCACAAATTAAAACTATCTACTTGTTCTATACATACAGAGTCTAATATTTTGACATAATTACTGCATTTATTATTGCATTTACATTTTTTTAACATTTATTATTATTACCTTTACCCTAATTATTAAATTTATAATATTACCTTTATTATATCTGTTGCATTTATATTTATTTCCACATTTATTACTTCCATTATTACATTTACATTTACGTTTATTATTCCATTTACTTTTTACCCCCCCCCCCCCCCAAAAAAAAAAAAACTGGAACAACTTTGACACTTTCTTTCAGTCATTAAATAATCTTGTTCCCTCCATTAAATTTAAATATGAATGGGAGAACGACAAACAATTACCTTTTCTAGATGTTTTGGTCATTAACGAAAGCGGAAAGCCCAATTTCACGGTCTATAGAAACCTACTCATTGTAATTCGTACATTCATTATTTTCATATCATGATGAAGGGGTTAAAAGCTCAATTATTTCTTCCATGTTTCTAAGAGCACTCAGGATTTGTAGCCCACATTTGCTGGACCCGGAAAACTCAAAGATTTGGAACATTTTTAAGGATTTAAAATATCCTGAGTGGTTTATCAGAAAGGCGTATTTTAAAGCCAGAAAATCTTTTTATGCCCCTCGGGAACCTTCAGTTAACCAAAACAATATGTGAGTTTGCCTTACATTGCCGGCTTAGAAAGAGTAAAACCGTTGACGAAAGATTTTAAGTTTGCTTTGGCGTTCAAATATTCGTCTACCGTGAAAAGTAAATTGGTTAGGAATAACGTTGCAAAACAGGAACAAGCCTGTGTCTACAGCATTCCCTGTAAAAGTTGTGATTTAGTATACGTGGGAGAAACTGGAAGAAATATTGAAACCCGTATTAAAGAACACAAATATGCCTTCAGAAGTTGTAATACTAATAATGCCATTTTTTATCACGCCAGCCAATAATCATGCTATAGATTGGGAATCAAGTAAGGTACTTTATAAATGTAATAATTATGTCAAAAGAAAAATAATAGAATCTGTGTGTATAGAAAAAGTAGATAATTTTAATTTGTGCGAAGGTACTTATAAGTTAGACCCTTTAATGAGATTCTTGGCCAAAAAATCCCTTTCGGAGTCGTGGGAACGTGTTCGAACCTAAGTGTGAATTTCTTAAAGGTCTCTGGATTGGATTGTTTCCTTACTCGCTTTTAGTAAATATAATAATGGAAGTAATAAATGTGGAAATAAATATAAATGCAACAGATGTAATAATAAAGGTAATATTATAAATTTAATAATTAGGGTAAAGGTAATAATAAAGGTAATATTATAAATTTAATAATTAGGGTAAAGGTAATAATAATAAATGTTAAAAAAAATGTAAATGCAATAATAAATGCAGTAATTATGTCAAACTATTAGAATCTGTATGTATAGAACAAGTAGATAGTTTTAATTTGTGCGAATGTACTTATAAGCGGGACCCTGTAATAAAATGCCCTTCCGGTGTCGGGAGAACGGTATCTAACCTAGGTGCGAATTTCTCAATGGTCTCTGGATTGTTTCTTTCTCGCCTTTTTCATTCGTTTTTCGGTTTATAAGTTCTGTATAATAAACAACATTGTAATAACCAATGTAATAATAAATTTATAATTCCTGTGATAAATAATAATACAATATTAAATGTAATAAATTGAATAATAAATGTAATAATTATGTAAAAAAATAATAGAATCTGTATGTTTAGAACAGGAAGATAGTTTAAAATTTGTGCGAATGTACTTATAAGCGGGTCCCTTTAATGAAAATGCCCTTCCGGTGTCAGGAGAACGGGATCTAACCTAGGTGCGAATTTCTTAACGGTCGGTCCCTGGACTGTTTTTTCCCTCTTGTTTTGGTTCATTCATTTTTCTGTATCCACCCGAGGAGGATGCCAGTGGGCATCGAAACTGTTGTGGAAATAAACTCTGTCTATTAGAGTGGGTTTTTATTTTCATATTTTGACCTTCACGTAGAAAAAGTGAAGTTTTTTACATTCACATAATTTTATTCCATAATATATGTCTGTGGATACAGGAGTGACTTACAACTGAACAAGAGCATGCCAGACAACTGAAAAAGAACATTACGCTTACTACCAGTGCCATGCAGAGAGCGTTTAAGGAGCAGGGGCTCAGAACCAAAAAAGGGCACCTCCTTGGGGGTCCAGGATAATTTCACAGCCGTCGCTAATCATAGATCACGAAGATATCTGCCGTCAAGCCTTGCTCATATCTGTATGGTACCAACTTCAAGCTGCCCTTTTCCTTCCATGACTTCTGAGTCATGGAGGGAAAAGGGCAGGGGCTCAAGCCCCTGTGCCTCCCATTTTGCAAGGCCCTGCTTATTATGATGTACGTATGACAGAAGCAACAGCAACTAAAATTTACATTACAGTACATCGTACTGTCAATTTTTGTAGACCAGACATTTTGTTGAAGACCCGGCACTGGTAGAATGGGCGCAAAAGGAGAGAGTGCAAAGCAATTGCAAATGTTGCATAAGGTTATGCGACAAGGGGAGGGGGAATGTTGCAAGAACAACAAGGGGTTATGCAACTTGGAGGCGGAGTTATCCCCCAAGAGAAAGGGAGAAGAAGGAGAGAGAGGAAGAGAGGTGTTCGCCTGGAAGGAGCCAAGCGCATATTAAGACTTCAGCCGAGCGGCCTTTGTCTTAATATGTTCCTAATCAGCCAGTTGGCTTATCTGGCTGAGCTGCCAGATTGCGCTATTTATTTAATTAAAGCATATATTCAAGCCAGTTGGCTTAACAGTCAGTTGACTTAGAAGGTGTAAATGGCTTGTTCATGTGTACATTATTGAGTTGCCAGATTGCGTTTATTTATTTAATTAAAGCATATATTCTGGCTTAAACAGCCAGTTGACTTAGAAGGCGTAAATGGCTTGTTCAGATGTACATTATAATTAGGGTTGAGTTGCCAGATTGCGTTATCCAGATATTTTTTACAGTTGGCTTAGAAATCCGTCAGCCGTTTTAGAAGGCAGCCATTTGATGTAATTAAATGTCGTGTACAACCAAAAGAATTAAATAAAACACCATTACATCATTCTGTTTATTTAGACGAATTAATGGGTTCACTTTCACGAAATATATAGAAAATAAATATACAATAGAATATATATGATCAAAAATAATAATAGCATAAGAAATACGAACGATGAATATATACTCAAAATAAATATACAATGAAACGATGGAAAATATATGATCAAGAAACAATAATAGCATAAGAAATACGAACGAGGAATATATATATACAAAACGTTGTAGTATAACCATTAATATAGTAGCACAGGAAAAATATATACAGTTATATTAAATAATTAAATATATTGAAAATAAAAATATAATATACAAAAAGTAGGAATATAATCAGCAGCATATTAGTGCAGGAATATATATATATATATATATATATATATATTATATATATATATATATATATTATTATATATATACACAATTAAATAATTAAATATATTGAAAATAAATATACATCAAAATACTTTATGTTCTACGGTGCAAAACACTAAACTCACACGTGATCGAGTCTACATTCACATCATTATTGTTTGCACCACACGGTAAATCCGTCCAACCATTACTTCACCGCTCAAAGTGTGCGGTTGCCTATATTCGATATAAATGGCTCTTCATATCGTTCAGTACTATTTTTGTGCCCACTTTACATTCGGTTGGCAGGTTATCTTTAAACACAGCTAGAATACAATCAAAAGCAAGCACAAAGAGGTCATCGTTAACCACATCATTATTAAATACAAGTTTATAAACGCTCCTTTCCAATCGAGGGATTTTTCTTACCGTCCCGAGCTTTTCAATCGTGAACTCTTCTTCACTCTGCATAGCGGCAATTGAAATAATCTTCCAAGTCGTAATGACAGATACTCATTATATAGAGATACAGCTCTTCAGGGTGAACAGTGTAGGCGAGCTCTGCCCTGTACCGCTCAAGTGCTTTGTGCCAAAGTTCGGGATATTTCGAAGAGTCTAACCCTTTGACTGCCACAGACCTATTTGTAGCCATTCTGAGGCAACTGCCAAAAACCTACCAGTAGTTGCTGGCTTTTTTACCTTTATTTTCTTTTATTTATTCAAAATTATTTGATATATTATTAATTTTGCTTATCTTTGCAAAGTCTAAATACATTTTACGTTTTAAATATATGTATATACAGGGTGTTTCAAAAAATGTATACACATTGTAGTAAAAAAATTCTTTATTCCAAAAAATGACATTTTTTTTGGTCAGGATAAAATTCTTATCCATAAAAAATTATTTTTTTTATTATTGGAGACATTACTAGAGAAAATGAGGATTTATGAGTAACTAATTCAAGTTGATACAGTGATTTTTTTGGCTCCCGAAAAATGTCGAAACTTGATTAAATTTAGGCCATTTTTCGGCGTGACGTAATTGCATAGAAAACGGATCCTGGCAGTCAAAGGGTTAAACCTTTTAAATATGCATCCAGCTCTAGACCATTCTCGCCTTGTTCAATCCTACATTCGATAAATCCGTCGAGCAGAGCGGTGTATGCGTATTTAAGAACCGCGTTAAAATAAATCATATCCGTAATACGAGCTTCTAATATAGGCTTCAGCTTGCGGAATTCTACGATTTCAAACATTCTGTCGAGGATGAAACGGTTTCGCGTAGGGACAAGAACGTTATTATCAGATGCATTCTTCCACATCAGTCGTATATCAATGCATGGCTGATCGTTATTTATACACAACGTGCAAACAACGGCATATGAGGGGGCATCACTAATCTGTTCTCTTCTTGTACCTACACCTGCAGGTATTTTATAACGGTCCTCACCCCACTTCTCAACTATCACGAAGACTCTATTCATCTCCTCAACACTTAAATAAATAACATTGCGTTTGCTTGCTTGCCTGCAAATCGTTTCAAGTACAGAGTTAATGGTACCGGTTTCACGCCTGAACACGCGCAATGACTTCGTCACGGCACATCGTACGCGGCATTGAGAATGCTTCTCAAAGGAAGTTCCATCGTATTCGCACGTCCAGTCGGTTCAAGCTCTGAGATGACTATGAGCCACAGGTGGGCGGATCGGCTCGACGGGCGGAGTGAGTCATGCCGATGAAACGTGCACGGGTTTGTTCGAGCTCGTATGTTTCGGAGGGGTGATGTACACGGGTAGGCGGCTCGATGGGGGAGTGAGTTACACCATAAACTGCTGAAGCGTGTACAGGCCTGTTCGAATACTTGTGCCCCATTATACTGGGCAAAGAGAATTTTCCGCTACATGAAGCAATACCGGTTTTAATGTTTTATCACTCACCAGACGTTCATTTCCACAAACTAAACATCTTCACAGTCCGGTGCACTATTTGAGAGAAACATATGCCCATATTTTTCCCTTTTGTTTAACAAGCGATACTCGTCTCTAAAGTCTGTTAAAAACTCACACAGGCCATTAGCCACAACCTCACTACAAACCTCGTCATAATATATATTAATATAGTGGTAAAAATACTTAAGATTCTCCATGATGACAAGATTTACATTCTCAACCGTAGGGTACAAGTAGTCGGTATGATGTAACATGACATAATATCGCTTGTCATACCACTCATTAACAAGACTCACTATCCATAACCATTGCTTATCTTCTGAACGTGTTGTTTCTTCTACTTCGCGGTACATGTGAGCTTTTATAAAGGTTAGGTCTACAACATACTTCACTACATCGTTTGTACTACGAAATCCTACAATGCCCTCGCCAGAATAGTCGTAGAGTATTTGAACATCTTGGTCCTTCGCACGGCTCAATGTAGCCTTAAAAGTATCAAAGGAGGGTGGAATAGGGTTTTTCAGTATCCACCACAGCTTGGCACTTTGCTGAATACCACTTCATAAACGTTGAACACGCAATATTAAAGGTAGCCATTACTATTTTTCGTCTACGCGGGAGAATACACGTCTGAGCTCAAGGGTATGCAGAGGTCAACTGAGCACGCAGGGATAGAGATATGCTCAGGTAGTGGCAGGAGCCACGGGACCGATCTTACAGTGGGCGGAGCTTAGCTTTTTTCCTGTGTACACACACACGCAAAGGAGAAAATGAAACCTTAATTGAAGCAAATATACGTGATAAATAAAAATATCGTTAACAATACACATATATATATATATAAATACAATCAAGGATTAAGGTAGCCAAAGGGTACGGTATCATAGATACCAGGCTCCTGGTAACGCTTCCTATAGGTGTTACGGCATGCCTTCGTGCCCCTAAGTTCCTTCACACCCCCAGTTTCTGCGCCCGAAGATTGTGCGTCCCCACAGTCAGTTGGGGTGGCTGGTCACCCTCATCTTCCAAGCACACTAGATCCTTCAATGAGTCAAAGTTAACGACTCGATGGTTCGCATGGTTAAGCGTGATACCCTTAGCCTTACGATATACTTCATATCATCCCCCACCCTCACTCGTACCCCATAGGTTTTTGGTCCTGTTGATACAAACGAGTCTGCGTATGCACCATCACCATACTCATCCTTGATCTCGTCAGTTGGCTCTCCGAGGAATTCCCCTCGCTGTGAATATCACGCTATCTGTGTCAGCGTACAGAACCCTCCGTCCAAGAGAGTGCAGTAGACCCCAAAGTTTGATGCGGGCGTAGGCCGTTGTGAAGCTGGCTACAGGTATGTTTGTAACCCGTGAGGTATCTGTGGCCAGTTCGGTGATGTACTTTATTATGTAAGTATTACCTACATTCACGATCTTCATAACCTCTTTATCGGGAGTGTTGGCATAATCCCAGACTTCACTATAACTTCGTGCCAAATGAACGTTCCCTTTGCCGGTATTCTGTGCAAATTTCCCCCAAAGACTGTTCAGACGGAACTTTGCACTAAAGCGCTTGCCAGGATTCTTAACAGTTTGGGAACGGCCAAGCTGTATACCTTCATGGGCACGGTAACGCTGAATATAAGCCGTTTTTTCATCTTCGGTATCAACCCCTCGCGGGTATCCTGATGCTTCTACTTTACCCTTCAAAAAAGCGTTTATATCATATATGGTGTAAAAAGGTTGGGTAGCTTCTGAAACCCCTACACCTCATGCATGTATCTTCAATATTCTGTACCCATGGCGAACGGCTAGGTCCAGCTCAGGGCTTGTATATACACCTCTGATCTTACGCTGGTTGGTTGTATGGTTACAATCACCGTTGTTCTCCTCTGCGCACTTCACGCAGAGGGAAAACATGAGTTTGTGATCTCTAACGACGGGTAAGATCGGCATCCATAAATCGCGAGGGGGGAGCACGTTTACGAAAGAGAGTCCAAAGTAGCGCTCATTCAAGTTAGCTGAAAACTACTCGTTGGTTGGTATGGTGGGACCCACCATTTTTTCAGGCGCACCTACGAGGTACGGATTGTTCTTCATCACTTAGGGGTATAAAGAGCAGAAGTCGTAGTAATGGAGTTTCACGCCCTCCGTAGGCGGAAAGTATAGCTTGAATGGATTTGTACGCCATCCAAACAAGCTGTCACCGCATTTTAGGGGGTCCAGCACCATTGAACGTTTGATGGCCCTTATTTCTTCACGGTACTGGTCATCTGTTTCCATCCATGCATCATACTCATGCTCCCACACGATTTTGTGAGTGAACTGGGAGCCTATAAGTTGATCGCGGCTACGGGTCCATGCGAGGCTGTCGGCGAGGGATCTTCCATAAAGGTCCCCGGTGACGGCACATTCAAAGCGCGGCCAACCATGCCACCAGCACCCGTTAAAGGAATACACTGTCTTCACACCAGTGGTTGGATCCTCACTTAGGCCATCAACCCACAAAACACGACCACTGACCTTAATGGGTACTTCACCCGTGTTGCGGGCATGGTTTATGTATACCCCGGTCTGTTGCTGTAGGTGTATGAGTCAGTAAATAGCCTTGTGCCCATAACTGCGGGGGTTGTTTCTGTGAATGACTGCTAAGGTGCCTTTAGGCATGAAGTTATTCTTGAACACTGTAAAACATAATGAGGCGACATCATTCACGCAATAACGTTCACATTCATCAGCTATATTGTATGGACTAGCTTCATTAAAACTGTTGTAGTAGCGGTCAAAATCTTCACGCTCACTATCACTCATGTTGGTGTAGTTAAAGTAATGTTTGGGTGGAGGTAGTCTTTCGTAATTCAAAGTTTCGTTAGTGACGAATGTGTAAGGGAAATACCCTTTTGAAACTTCAACGGCTAAGCCCATGACCTTGGGCAGCTTTGCTAATTTACAAAGTGTGAACAGCATAGGGTGTCTTTAAACTGTACATTACCTCTTATCTGCATCTGTATTAGTTTGTTGCCTCTTTTCAAGGGATCACCTGTAAATATCGCAGACGGCTCCTGTTCAAGCAACTCCTTATAAAGAAACTGTGTGTCAAATTTCGCCCCGTTATAGGCAAGAATGTAGTCATTTTTTTAACTTGTCCGCTAATTTGACAATATAGGATACAAAGAGTTTCACAGGGCTGTCGTGTATGGTCGTTTTTAAAACGTTTGTCCGTTTTCCACATTTGTGGCACTCGCCACACTCGATCTCCATGCACTCATCACAGATAGTCTGATTTACGAGTAAATGTGGAATAACCTCTTTGGTTTCAGCGTTCGTGTAAGTTTCTATATCGTAGTACACGGTTATACAAGGGCTATTTTTAGGCTTAGCATCTTTCATATAACATACATGCTTCACTCCATCCGCCTTATATTTTTCATGACATGTAGAACAGTGAATTTTATCGCATTTATGTTTGAAATTCCCCCAGTTATCCATCATGTGAAACATACCGCACTTACAAATCCTCATTTTCCTGCAAGTGCCAATTGATTTATGGAGTTCAAAGCATTTATTATTGAAAAATGTACGTCTACACACACATTACATTCCCTCTTCTCGGTTTCAACTACACGACTTTCACATTTGGGGCTTTCACACTGCTCACATACCATGTAGCAATCCTTACAATGTTTCACCATATCATCAGCAAACTCGAGACATCCCTTAACAAATCATGATGCCTTCCATATTTTCGACTTTTATTATAACTGGCGTAGAGAGCCCTTATGTTACGGATGGGGAGATACGATGTTCCTGACAATCCTAAAATAAGTAGAGGTCTTATACGATCTCTCACGCTGCTTTTTAAAACATACACAGTCCTACGACGATCATCCATTCCAAATACGACTATACGTGCATTCATTTCCTGCTCGACCCTTCTCAGTTCTTCAGGACCCATATTACACTCAAACTCAAACTTACAATCTGAAGCTAGTTTACGGGCACGCTGCACAACCGTAGGCAGTAAAATTTTTTGCGTCCATGTATTTAGCACAGCGAACATATGAGCTAAGACTATTGTTATAAAGCCACAACCACGATCGACGTTTAAATGCTTTCTGTAAATAACCGGAGAATTGAAATTAAGAGTGTAAGGTGTGGCACTATGACCCGCAACCCGGAATACTCTGTCAATATCTACCATGAAGTTGTCCATATTGAAAGCTGTACTACTTTGAGAGGCCTGCATTATACGGCCCAAGATATATTCTATGTCTACAGCCGCCAAACGTCTGAACGGTATTACTACCCAAAAATCATCTACGTCCCCGTCATCTGACCCGAACCTGAAGGACAACCTCGTCCGGACTTCACGTTTGTCGCGGTTCTGAAGGGCAAACTCCACAATACGTTCAACTACGCGTCGCATTCCGTTGGTATACAGGGATCCAGGGTCAACCCTGACCACGTACCGATTTCTAGTCAGGGCAGGGGTAGGGGTAGCAGTGCGCACCAACTCGAATGTTATACCATCCTCCACAGTATGAGAAGCTGCTGTGGAGGAAGTACCCGGAACTGAATAATGGGGCATATTTGAAGAAGGTACTATTGTGGGGGTTGTGTCGTAAGACGTAGAGGGTTGGGGCTCTATTACTGGGAGTCTAATAACCGGCGCAATCCTGGCACGCTTTATACCTGACGTGGAGGGCTCTTCATCATGCTTCCGCTTTGAACTGTCGCATGCTACAGGTGTCGCTGGTGAGGGTTCGTCAGCGGGGAAGTATTCTGTAGCTACACGGCCATCGGGTTCATCTGTGATATCGATGATAGGGGGTTGTACATCATCGTCATTCATGGTTCTGTGAAAGAAGAAAAACAAAATATAAGAAGCACCACTTATGGGTGTGACGTTAGGCCTGTTCAAAAATCAACTTTTTCTTATTTTCATAGGTTTCTGTACATTTTCCCATACCTTTTGACCTGACAAAGCCGAAAATCACAACTATTTTGACCTAGGATGTTGGGAAGCATTGCCGCATGGAGCTTTAAATTTTCTGCCTTGAAATCGGCCAAAGCGCCAATTCCGGGGTCCCTTGAATTATGTTTTGCACTTTAACTTTTGATCTAAACAAGATAGAGCAACAAATTAGGTATCAAATGAAAGAGCATAAAATTAATAAATAATAATAATAATAAAATAATAATAATAATAATAATAATAATTAATAATAATAATAATAATAATTATCTATCATTTTTCAGGAAACAACAGAAACTCAATCAGAATCTAGAAAACCATCTACAAGTTACAACTTCACAATGGCATTAAGCAAGGAGCTGAGGGAGCTCCGTGGGCGCACAGTTGATATCTCAGAACCTCCACGTACTGTCCACAGGCAGGTGTCAACTGGGCCATCTACCAGATCTCTCACTGAAACTTTCCTGGTTGGATACCCTTCAGCTTTTATCAGTGGTTCCCAGCTTCCCACCAACAGACAGGCGTTCCAGTATTTCCTTAATCTTCAGAATTTACCGGAAAATGCAGGGAGGCCCATGGTTCAAGACCTTGCATATGAAACAGTTGAATCTATCATCCCATTCTGGCAGATGGCTAGGATCAAGACAATGACCAAGTACAACGCAATGAAGCTCTTCATGAAACTACATGAGAAACATCGTGCTCTGGTGAAAAGCAAAGGAAGAGCAAGTAACCCTGGAGGAAAAAGAGGAGCATTTGTGCTGGAATTAGACAGCCTGTTCGATATAGGAGCTCCAGATGCAATCCAGGAAATACAGAACAACAGACTGTTATCCAGAGAGAAGAAAGATGAGGATATCAGGTTCTACGAAGACCAAAAGACTGAGAGGAAAGGTCATATGTCTGGTCATGACAAGATTTTTGAGACAAGATCCCTGCAGCAAGCAGCGAGGAATGAAAGACTGCAGCATAGACAAGAACAAGGTAAAACTAATTACTTTGAACGTCACAAAAAGTTTTAAGTTTTACTCCATTGAGATATTTAGCATGTACTTAACAATTACTGTCTTAACATGTTGTACTATTTTACAGCTGCAGCAGAACAAGAGGCAGTTGTTCATGTGGATGACATTACCTGGGGTGACTCAACTGACAACGACGCTAACACAGAGGACATGGATTACCATCAGCCTCGTCCTGGATGTTCTCACCATCAAGACACTGTGACTAGTGTGACTTTGACGTTTCCAAGGAAGGTCATGGAATGTGATGTCATCTGCAATACAGCTGATCGTCTTGGTTTATCAGACAATCAAGTTACTGCCATGGTTTCTGCCACCTTGAAAGCTGGAGGGGCTGATCTGAATAACTTCGTCATCTCAACCTCAACAACACGTCGCAACAGAATGCTGTCCAGGTATATATCAGCCAGAGTCACATGTCCAAGTTTTGTGAAAACCCACAGTACGCTGCCTTACACTGGGATGGAAAGTTGCTCAAAGATGTCTTGGGCAGTGAACCTGGAAGTACCTCAGAGACTTTAGCTGTGCTAGTGTCTGGTCCACCTTCATACACTGAAGGAAAGTTATTGGGAGTACCTGTCATCGACAATTCTTCTGGCACAGCTCAGGCTGAGGCTTCAATGGATTTACTGGAGACATGGGAACTTACGGATAATGTTACTGCCCTTGTTTTTGACACTACATCCAGTAACAGTGGAGTTCACAGAGGAGCTGCCAAACTGCTAGAGAAAATGCTGAACAAAAAGGTGTTTTATCTGGCCTGTCGACATCACATCCAGGAAATCCTAGTAGGAGCAGTTTGGGAGAAGCTGTTTGGGAAGGTGAAGGGGCCAGATAATCCCTGGTTTGAGCATCTGAAGGATGTTTGGACGGACTTGTCCAAGGAAAACCCAAAGATGCTGGCTATCAACAGCAAATGGCTGAAGGAAAAGAAGAAGAACAGTGAAGAAATACTCCAAGACATTCTAACAGCAGAAAGGCTTCCAAGAGCCGACTACAGGGAAATGGCTGAACTGACAGTCATTGTTCTTGGAGGAACGCCTCCTCGAGGTATTCACTGGAGTCGACCAGGCGCCATTCATCAGGCCAGATGGATGGCCAGAAACCTGTACTCCATGAAAATGCTGATGTTTGCAGATCAACTTGAGTACGACGAAGACACTGTATCAAAGCTGGAAAGACTCAACACCTTCCTTGCGCTGTTCTACACTCCTGTATGGATGATGTCAATGTCTGCTGCAGATGCTCCCGTGAATGATCTAAGTCTAATCCAGGACATGTTGAAGTACAAGAAAACTGACCCAGAGCTTGCTGATGCAGTACTTAATAAGATGGAAAACCACAAATGGTACCTGACGCAGGAAGTCGTGCCATTTGCCCTGTTCAGCAGTAGATTGAGTGACACATTGAAGCACGACATTGCTGCCCAGTTACATGCCACTGAGAAGCCAGACAGCTTCAGAACAGGAAAGCCTCTATTCCAGAGAGTCACAGCTAAGACCACCCTGGTTGATCTCATTGGCCCAGAATCACATTTCCTGCTGGACACACTGAACATTGGATCCGAGTGGCTTCTGGAACCTGTCACGTCTTGGCCACAGAATGAGGACTACAGAAAAGCGTTGGACTATGTTAAGAATCTGAAATCGGTGAATGATATTGCTGAACGTGGTGTCAAGATGATGAGCGACTTTGCAAATGTCATAACAACAGATGCCAAGCAAAGGGACTATCTCCTTCAAGCTGTGGAGTTCAACAGACGCCGCTTTGACAGCTTCAAGAAACAAACTCTCAACAACTGACTGTGTAAATGTCATTATGAAATTAATCATCATGTAATGCTTTCTTTCACTTCTTGATCGATTAGACTTGTGACAAAATGTTAATCTCAAATTTGTGTCATGAATAAGGCGCCTTGTCTGCCTTGAGTGTGAGAAAACGAATTTTGTGATATTTCTGAAATCTTTGTATGTACCAATGTGCCATTTCTTGTTCCAAGACTATCATAATTGTATAAGTTAGAAAGAGGATTAAAAACACTTTAATTTGGTGCCTATTTTGTTGCTCTATCTTGTTTAGATAAAAAGTTATAGTGCAAAACATGATTCAAGGGACCCCGGAACTGGGGCTTTTGGCCGATTTCAAGGCAGAAAACTTAAAGCTCCATGCGGCAATGCTTCCCAACAACCTAGGTCAAAATGGTTGTGATTTTCGGCCTTTTCAGGTCAAAAAGCATGGGAAAAAGTACACTCCACATGTATTATATCTGGCCCTACAGGATGTGGAAAAACTGTATTTATGCTTAAAATCATTAAAGATAAGGGGAAGATGTTCTCAAAATTTGTATATAAAGTAATATGGTGCTATTCGACGTATCAGTCAGTGTTCAACGAGTACCAAGATGAAATTTTGTTCCACAAAGGCGTATATGACGTTAATTCGTTAAAAGGTAATGAGCATACAGTTATTGTAATTGAAGATCTCATGTTGGAAATGGATAAAACATTTGCCGAGACATTTACAGTGTTCTCCCACCATCTTAATAAAAAATAGATACATGCGCGATGTGTCGCTAAATACACAATATCTAGTCTTATTCGCACAACGTAGAGATGTGTCACAAATTGGGGTATTAGTCAATCAAATGTTTCCGAATCAACGTAAGGAGTTTTTGGAGGTTTATAAAGAAGCCACAAGTCAGGGTTATGGATATTTGCTTTGTGACCTTCACCCGCGAAACACGTTTAGGGTGCTTCTAAGAACGAATATATTCCCAAATGAACCTGAAACGGTGTATATTCCAGAATGACAAATAGGCTGAAGAAATATCGTGAATTAACAAAAATCTATCAACGGTTGCCCCGGGCACTGCAACAGATGTTTGTTAAAAATATCGACTTCGACTTTTTAAATTGTTATAAAATGTAATGTGCCAATGAAACCCCCTCAAAAGACTCGCTTACGTCGTTACAAGAACATAATACGAGCGCTCGCTCATAAAAGTCAAACTGTGGGGAAGAAAAAGCGAATTATTGTACAAAGAGGAGGATCATTCCTACCCATCTTATTTTCAGTTTTGGGTCCTTTACTGACTAGATTAATATAATGAAGAAGGTGGTAGTGATTCCGCACGAGGTGTATACTTCATTGCAAAATTCAAAGATTACAGACACGGCTCTAGAACCCCGTAAAAGTAGGTT
Organism: Bathynomus jamesi; assembly: GCA_023014485.1. Taxonomy (NCBI): domain Eukaryota; kingdom Metazoa; phylum Arthropoda; class Malacostraca; order Isopoda; family Cirolanidae; genus Bathynomus; species Bathynomus jamesi. The sequence continues at coordinate 154,666 of JAJOZX010004115.1, forward strand.
TAAAAGAATGGAAAGCGAGTTGCGAGCCCTATTAAACAGTGAAAAGTCACCTGATGCAGAAATTTCTTCATGAGTACGAAGATTATAAGAATCCGACAGAGCTCCCCGTGGTTATTAGGCACAGCGCGAGCAGCGCCGAGCATGGCGACACAGGACCTGGGCCCGACGTTAGAGATGACCAACCAAAGAATAACAGAACACAACACATCGAACATGTGTTAAAAAGCAGTCTCCCACATACATTGAGGAATAAAGGCTTAAGTCTTTATAATCTATTGAGTGAGGCCCCCATCATACAGTGGGCCGATACAGGCGAGGTCACTGTTGAAGGAACAAGGGTACAAGGATACAACATCGTTGACATTGTTCATGATCTGGTGAGAAGGTGGGACAGGCCCTCACCAACAGGATGGAAGCATATTAAAGCAAGACTACAACAAATAAATGTCCCCAAAACATTGATAGGTAATCTGAATAGGTTAAAAGACCTGGATCAAGTCTCGCATGTGTCACAACTGAGTACGCCATCGCCTCCAGCAGTAGCGTCTCTGAAGAGGAGAAAGAAGAGAACAAACAGCCAACCTTATCCACGTGTCTCTAAAGTACGCAAATGGCTAACATATTAAGTAAACACTATTATGACATTTCTAACCCCGCCTCCTATGGCGGCGTTAATAGACTGCACAGCGGTGTTTACGGAGTAGGGAAAAAAGATGTTGAGAGGTTTTTGCGGGAGCAGGATGCTTATACACTTCATAAGCCGGTGAGAAAAAGGTTTAAAACGGCCAAGACAACAGCGGCTTCGGTTGACTCTATTTGGCAAGCGGATTTAACAGATATGAAAAATATTCAGTGTATAATGACGGATACCGCTCCATCCTATTCGTAATAGATGTATTCTCTAGATATCTGTGGCTAATTCCACTGAAAAATAAATCGCCTGAAACAGTTGCTAAAGCGACCAAAACGTTGATGTTAAAAGAAGATAGGGTTCCTGGGTATTTTTGTACGGATATGGGGAAAGAATTTATAGGTCGCGCTTTTCAGAACATACTGACAGAGTTTAATATCAGTTACTACACTAGAAGTTCTATACATAAGGCCTCTTTAGCTGAAAGAGTTCAACGTACCATAAAGGAACGCATGCATCGCTATTTTACACATAAAAACACCTACAGATTGGCGTCGTCATACAACCGTTCACACCACCGTACGATTAGCACAACACCTAACGAAGTTTTAGAAAGAGGTACGAGTCCAGAGGTGAGAAGAGATGGAGCACCACCACCACACTCTACACATTTCAAAATCAATTATTATGTAAGGCTACCACGTTTGGGAAATAAATTCGCGAAGGGATTTGAGCAAGGATGGGCATGTGAGATTTTTAAAGTTAGTGCTATGAGACCTAAAGGCGAGATAATGATGTATTACGTTGAAGATTTGAATGGGGAAGAGATCGCTGGAGGCTTTTACTGCGAGGAGTTGCAGAAAGTGACATTTAATTTAGGAAAAAGTGAGTTTAAAATTGAAAAAATTTAGGCAGCAAAGGTTCAGGAAAGAGAAAAATGTACCTGGTGAAATGGCTGGGTTACCCAGAAAGCTTCAACACCTATATAAAAGCTGCCGCAATAATGAAGCTTAAATAGTATACATAGGCTGACCATACGTACCGTTTTGAACGAGACAGTACCGTTTTTTTTTTATGGGTTCTGTATGGGTTCTGTCACTGAAGAATAATTGTAAGCTCAGTATGTTTATGTACTTACTTTTTCATGAATACAGAATATTACATAACCCCCGTCCCTTTTTTGCCATCCCAATGTCCCGTTTTTGTCTCAAGGAAATATGGTCAGCCTAAGTATACAACGTGGAGCCTAGCCACTTCTATGTCACACTCCCATCCTCTTCTTCTCTGTCTGTACATCCTAACACCAATGTTCCCTCTAATTTTTTTTAGTCCGTGTGCGCAAGAAATTTTCGTTGTGCATACATTTAGATTCATGGTGAAAAATTGTGCAAACTTTTCTGAGCGCTATTATCTTCAAAAATTAAATATATATAAATATTAAATACTTAATAAATATTATTTCCATTAAGTGATAGCTTGATCATTACGGTACTATTAAATGGATATTAAAAAACTGTTTACAATATTATATATTCTTAAAAAGAAAACATTTTATCCATTCTAAAAATATGAATAAAATAAAAAATATTAAAATAAAATTCAACAAAATAAAGAAATAAAATAAAAATAACATTAATTGAAAATGACTATTTTAGTTATCATTTCTCAAAACAATTTTTAGCATTTAGCAATTTAAAATAGACTATCAAGATTAATACATGATTTTATCCATTCACAAAATAGGAATAAAATAAAAATAATTTTATTTTTTATGAATTATGAGATAATTACTATTCGTTTTTATGCAAAAATAAGAAAGAGAAGGTTTATATTCAATGCGTTAATGTATAAAAGAAAAAAATGCAAATACATAAAGTAAAAAAAATCTGTATTGCGTAATTGCGCTGACGTCGGCGAAGTCGAGCGGAAGGGGTTAATACTTAAAAGAGCGATTATAGAGTATGTTGATGCAAATGGTCAGACCTTGTGTGACGGTATATTTCTGAAATTACTTCACTTACTGTCGTGACTCATGATACGCTTGAGCCTGTGCGCATTTTATTTTGCTGTGTGCGCGGGTTTCACAACGCGTGTGCGCGCGCACACGCGCACACCTTAGAGGGAACATTGCCTAACACCCTTGCCAACTTTGTGACAGAACTCCACGGACCCATTGAATTGGAGCGTGATTTGTATGAGATGGGTTTATGTGAACTACAGTTACTCACCAAATTTTTAACTCTTGAAAATGAGCAAATCATATTTCTGATCCTTAGAAGAATCGATGCGTGAGAATAATTAGACATAACCTTAGACAATATTATGCGATCAGTCCTGTTCCGTGAGGTGCAGTACTATAGAATAGAATAGAATAGAATAGAATAACCTTTATTAATAATAATAAAATAAATAATTTTTTTTTCAATTTACAATGACATGAATAATTGTGAAGCTCGACTATTTATTTTATTTAATTTGGCCCTTAAGCTTTAGGCTTTATAATGTTATAATGTTATAATGTTTCAGACCAACAAAGACCCTAGGATCTACTCATGGCTGGTCTACCTAACTCTGTTCGTGTATTGTGTATGTCCTCCGTGGTGGCGGAGGGGACCTACAATTTTACGTGGGTTCCGAACCACAAAAACATAAGAAATTTATGTAAAAACTGCCGGTAAATTGGCAACGACCAATTTTTACGAAACTAAATAATTATCAATTTAAAACTAATTAATTATCGATTTAAAACTAAAGATAGAATCTCTGATCCAGAGGATCAAGTCATAAAAGACTACTATCCACAAATATGTTATACTCTATATCTATTTATAAAGGACATGCAAATATATCGGATCCAAAGAATCCAGTCAATTTCATTACGGTATCCATCAAGTCACGGTCCATATCGATAGCGGACCAAGTCAAAATTTACAATCATATACATTACAATATATACACTTACGAGAAAAAGAGTAGGTGTGGCTGTAAAGACTGTACAGTAATGTAGAAATGTGTGTGCACCCATTTTGGGTCTCCCATTTAAAGGTGTTTGTGGGGCAAGTGAAGATCATGAGTTTTTCAATACCTCACAGTACTATGGGGGCACCGCTCGGCAGAGGAATCTCTTTAAATGGGGTGTGTAAGGACAGAGAGTATCCCCTAACCCAAGACGCTGCCTCCCTATATCCCACAACACTTGTGTTGAGCTGTGGGATCTATCCCCAGAAAGCCTTAATTTTACTATCTTAAACTATACCCTTTCTATCAACATATGCGTCTAATCGATTTTTAAACATGTTTATAGACGTGCTACTAATTACTTCTACCGGCAAACTATTCCAGCTATTTACTATTAATAATAATAAATAAATAAATATGTAAATAAGTATTATTAATAGTTAAAACATGTATTACAATATTAAACAATATTAATGGACAATATTAAACAATATTACTGGACATTAATCCTAGATTTTTGTTAGTATGCCATTATTAATCGGGATTTCAACTTGGTTTTAAACAAATTTACATTCACAATATTTTTTATATCGGCATGCAAGTCATTCCATAGTTTCAATCCAATGAAAATGGGTAGTTTTTGAGATGAAGACAATCTAAAATGAGGTATAACAAACTTTGATCTATTTCTGGTCTGATACGAGTAGATTTCTTGATGAGTTACAAAATATCTATTTACCCATTGCAAATTAATGATTTTGTTCTTACACTTGTAAATAAAAATAAAATGTGCCAGTTTGGTGATATTGTTGAACTTTAATAGGTTTAGCTCTTTAAATAATGCACTAGAGTGATCAAGGAAATCAGCATCAGATAATAACCTTATTGCTCGTTTTTGGATGACAAAGATACCATTTAATGCGTTGTTAGCGGAGTTTCTCCAAACAAGGGTGCAGTATGTTATATAAGGAAGAACAAGAGAATGATAAAGAGTCAATAAAACTTGTTTAGGGACTTCATTTTTAAGTTTAAACATTATAGCAACGCTCCTTGAAATCTTTTTCGCGATATAATTTACATGATCACTCCATTGCAAATTCTTATCTAGCATTACACCAAGAAATTTTGTTACAGTACACTCCTTTATGGCGATTTCATTAACATTAAGTTCATCAAGATATACATTTCTTTTATTAGTAAAAATCATGAAATTTGTTTTACTGGTATTTAGGAAGAGTTTATTGGTGGTCAACCATTTCATTACACTGATGAATTCTGAATGAAATATATTCTTAGCTGTATTAACATCTTTGCAAGAAAAAGAGACGGTTGTATCATCTGCAAACATTATGAAGTTCAGTATATCAGATGAACGTGGAAGGTCATTTATATATAATAAAAATAACAGTGGACCTAGAATTGAGCCCTGTGGCACACCATGTTTGACAAGCGCTTTAGTTGAGCAAACCTTATTTACTGATACAAAATGATATCTATTGGACAAATAACTTTTACACCAATCACTGATTGCTCCTCTAAAGCCGTAACAATATAATTTATTAAGTAGGATATTATGGTCTATTACATCAAACGCCTTACACAAATCCATAAATATTGATATCATTATTTCTTTGTTCTCTTTAGCTATATTTACATTTTCCATAAGATTTAAAATAGCCATTTCCATTGTTTTATTATTACGGAAGCCATATTGATTTGGAGATAATAAATTGTAGGATTCTAAATATCGCTGCATTCTACTTTTTACAATTTTTTCAAAAACTTTGTTGAACACAGATAATGAACACACCGGCCTGTAATTTGTTGCTAGTGTAGGATCACCCCCTTTAAAAAGGGGTGTTATACAACCAGTTTTTAGCATTGATGGGAATATTCCTTTGGAAATACTTTGATTGATAATTTTAGCCAAAGTTACAGATATCTTATCTTTCACAAGTTTCAATATAGGTACAGGAATGTTATGAATGTTATTTTTTGTATTTTTTAATTTACCAATAATATTCTGGACCTCAGTAGAGGTAGCAGGAACAAAAGAAAATGAATTTAGTGGGCTGGGTGGTATATATTCTAGAGGTGAGTGATCATTATTTATTAATTGTGAGCGAAGCTTATCCGCTATTGAAGTAAAATGTGCATTTAAAGAGTCTGCAATAGCAGTATCATCAGTAATTTCTTTATTATCAACATTTAATTTATCTATTGAATTTTTCTTAATTTGTTTTCCGAGAAGATTGTTTATGGTTGTCCAAGTGTTTTTCATGTCTCCTTTTTGTTTCGAAAATTGATTGTATAATAGTTATATTTTGCAATTTTAATTATTTTAGTTAATTTGTTTCTGTATTGAGTATATTGTATTTTAGTAATTTTGCTCTACAATTACAATTTGAATAATTTATCTCTGTTCTTTATTGAAGTGATAATTCCTGGAGTGATCCATGGATTTGCGACACTTTTGGGCGAAACTGTTTTTCTCCTTAAAGGAAAGCAAATATTAATAATATAGAATAAGGTGTCATAGAAGAACTGAAACATATGATCTGGGTCATTTAAAGGTTCGTCACAGTCAAGTCGAGTATTTTCTACAACCCCAATAAATTTTCTTTTGTTAACCTCTGAGAATATTCTGTAATCAATAGTTGTTTTGTCCGCAGCCTGAACAATGTTATTGAATATAGCGTAAGTAGGAAAATGATCACTGATGTTAGTGGTTATAATTCCAGAATTTACGAGGGCATTGCTATTTACAAATATAATTATCAATCGTAGATTCTGTTATTCGATTGCCATAGCTGCAGACTCGAGTGGGTGTGGTAAAGAATGACTAAGAAAGAATTCATTAAGTTCAAAAATTTATGAGAGATTGCTTCAGATTGCAAATTGATGTTGAAGGCTCCCGCAACTATGGCATTCGATTTATGAAAGTTGCATAACATGTTATCTAAGTAAATTAAAAAGCTATTGATATTAGTATTAGGTGGTCTATATATTGCATCGACAGAATATACATTACTTTTGTCTTTTATATTCACAATCAGGTTTTCATTGTCACTATTACATAGAGAAAATACTTCGTTAGAGTCGTAAGTTTGATGCACATACATAGAGATACTCCCACCAATCTGACCATTTCTTACAGTATGATAAGCACAAATGTATCGCTAGGAATCGGCCATTATGATACCGCCATGGACATTGTGAAGGGGTTGAACAACAATCTTGAAAAGTCGTACCTGACAAACGATTTATTTTTTGAAGTCGTAAACATAGACACGCCTGCATGCACATTGAAGTTAAAATCAACGCTTAGTAGAAATATTAAAGATAAAGAGCTGTTCACAATTGTGGCTGAGGGCCGATATAGCGCAGCTCTCCAAAGAGATACCTTTCACGAGGCACAGCATGACTTGTCCAGCTTAATGTATCAGTTGAAGATGGAAAAATTAGGTGAAAGCTCTCCATCCCCAGACATGTGCTATATTTACAGCAATATCGTAGAGCATCAATTTGTTGGGGACACCCAGGCGCGCCTGCTGCGCATTGCACACATCCCCAACCATAGAGGGAAAAGTTTGAGCATTACATATGACAAGCCCCATTATGTGAATGTTGCGACTAATCTATTAACCAACATCTCATCTCGATATATATAAGAATGATTGCGGGAAAAAATTTCCCATTCGTTGATGGGCGCTTAACAGTGAAACTACACTTTCGTCGTTTATAATGACCCGAAGGCCATTCACAGTTTATCGAGGGGTGAGATATCAGCGTGGAAGTGGGCTTGGATCCATTTTTTCATCCATACTACGCACCGCTGTCCCACTGTTGAAGAGGAGTGCTAGATACTTAGGGAGGAAGGCGTTACAAACAGGTTTTAACGCGGCAGAAGACATAATGGGTGGAACTAAGCCTAAAGAAGCTCTAAAAAACCATTTAAAACTTACACAGGACGAAATCATCAAAGATGCAAAGAGAAAAATACGTGGTGGCGGAAAGAAGAGAGCTGCCAGGAAGAAGGGGTTACCATCACGTGGCGCTAAACTAAACGTAAAAGGAAATTAAAAAAAAGTGCTCTAAGCGTATGAAGCCTATGGCTGATCATTTTTTTAACTGATATAAGCTGAGGAAACTACTCTCACGAATCATAGGCTGATTACTAGTTGTCGAGAGAAGTGGCACTATTTCTGACTCGTCATGGCGCGTTTCATCCATCCGTGTAGTTCACAATGCTGTAAATCCGAACTGTCCCTCTTTGATATGCCCCCCACTCAGGTCTCTATTGAGCATAGCGACTTTATTACAATTAACCTATTAAACACAATTAGTTCGCCAAGTGCCCCTATAGAATTCGTGATACCCAGCTGAGGCCCTTACTTTTTGACCCGAGCTGAATGCACATGTACGCTAAACTGCATATAGCCCATTCAGATGGAACGGACTGCGATGATAGTTACTCTGCATACCCTGAAACCAACTTTTTACACTCCATATTCAGCCAGAGTGAGGTGTATTTAAATCAGGTTAACATTTCGGCAGGAACGGGATATTATCACCTACGAGCCTCTCTAGAAAATGTCCTCAACTTTTCAAAAGAAGCGAAGGACACCTTTTTAACCGCCGAGGGCTATTACCAGACTAAAGATGAAAGTGGTATAAAGGATAAATTTAAAAATTCTAAAAAAAAGATATACGAGTGTTTTGGACGCCTTCATACAGACTTCACATCCCAGGAGAAACTACTTATGAACGGCATCGCTCTGAAACTAAAGCTCAACCGCACGAGTCCTGAGATCTGCATAAATCTGGGGTCTGATCAAGAAGAGGGCGCGAAACCCGTTGTGATTCACATAATGGAGACGTATTTGCGTGTACGCCGAGTGAAATTAAGTTCGCCAAAACAAATAGAAATTGAGAAAGACTTAATACACGCCACAGTAAAATACCCAATTAACAGGGTACAGATCAAACTATACACGGTGCCCGCCGGGTTGGCCTCGAAGCAACTAGAAAACGTGGCCCTTGGAGTCCTACCTAAAAGGATATTAATTGGAATGCAGGACCACGCCTCGACGAATGGAAAATATAAAAAGAGTGCCTTTAAATTCGAGAATTTCGGCCTTAAAAATATAACTCTATATGTAAGTGGCATCGCTTTGGGAGGGACTATGATTGCGGACTACTCATCAGACGCTGTGTTCCCGCTCTGTGCGAGAGCTTATAGTAGTCTGGCTCATAATGCAGGTGCCTGTGATGAACTTGGGTTTGGCGTAACGCAGAAAGAATTTGTCGAAGAATTTAATATTTATTCATTTGATGTTACACCTGACGTGTCTGCTGGCGTAAATACACACTTAAGTCCACAACAGAGTGGGAATATCTCAGTCAGGTTGGAATTTGTGAAGCCTATAGATGCTCCTATTAGTGTACTCGTGTACCTCGAATCACAAGCACTAATAGAAGTTGACCGCTTCAGGAACGTGGTCACAGACTTTTAAAATGGACGCGAATACACTCCAGAGAGTAATGAAAAGTGATCGAATCACACACTCCAAATTTATCGGCATGTTTGCGAAGAATGAAATATTGAAATTGCCAACAACGAGAAACTGGTACGGGATTATCGTGAACACCGACATTGTGGGGTGTCAGGGGATTCATTGGTTTGCAATCTATTTTAAAAATAGGGAAAGAATGTACTATTTTGACTCACTCGGCACTCAACCCTGGAATGACCCTGTGGTTGTACAATTTATCGAGCAGATACATGTACCTGAGATTGTATGGAACCCATACCGCTTTCAAGGATATTTTAGTAACACGTGTGGTATGTACAGCCTATCATTTCTCATGTACATGTCACGTGGGAAGGGATTTATACATTTTTTTAAATTATTCGATTTGTGCGACACTGAAATGAACGATTAAACGGTATGCAGACAGATTAAAAAAAGGTCCCCATATGTTCCCATAAATTAAATGAAAATACAATGTGTTTTGTTCTTAGCTCCAAAAATACTTACATTACTTCCTCGACGACCTGGCATTCGTTGGACCGGATGTAAGCCAATACCTCGACCTCTGTATTCAGTTCGCTGGGTTGGTTGTGCGGTAAAGCGTCCATATTATTTATTCCTCTTTTATCAAAACGAAAAGTAGCTATAACACGTTCAAGTTCCGTTTCGTTTCTTAAATGAGAAGTTAACATGATTAGTTCATGCTGAATCAAATAAAGTTAAATAAAATAAAATTAGGACGCTTGGCATATTGTAATTACAAAGCAGATATCCTGACAGTTTTCAAAAGTAAGCATCGGGATAATCTTAAAATTTTTAATATTTCTAAAATCCTACTGCGGTGCTGTCTTTAAATTATCGAGAAATGTATTATTAAAGCTCCACCATATATATATATATATATATATATATATATATATATATATATACCGAAATAACCACGCAGGAAACAGACAATAATTAAAAGCAAGTACACTAATTTACAGCTCAAAAGTAAGGTTAGCTGGGTGTGCTGCGCTTCGTCTGCCTGCAACGGGCCTCGAACCTGCAGACAATTCTTAATAGTTTTGGTAATTTTAAAAACCTATCTGTAAAACTTTCTATAAATTTTCGAGAAATGTACACCTAAAGCCGCACCATATATATATATATATATATACAGGGTGTCCATAAATGATTACCCTGATTAAAGCATGCTATAACTTTTAAATAAACACTCGTATTCAAACAGTTTTAATCATAAGTAGATAAACATACAGAGTTTTGATACATAGTTAATGAACTTAATAAGCTTCTACATGTGTACCCCTAGTGACACGTAAAATGTCTAAACGGTATTCACACTCACGCCACACATTTTCCAACATTTGTGGGTTAACTGTTGCAATTGCATCCGTAATGCGTTCTCGCAATGTCCTGATATCTGGAACAACTGTTGCATAAACCAAATCTTTAACATTACCCCAAAGAAATCCAGCGGGGTAATGTCTGATGATCTTGGGGGCCATGGGATTGGCCCGTCCCTGCCAATCCATCGATTTGGAAATGTTGCGTCGAGAGTTTCACGAACAACATGCGCCCAATGAGGGGGTGCCCCATCTTGTTGGAAGATGACAGTTGGCTACCTGTCCTGCAGCTGGGGGATGGCGTAATTGGTGAGCATATCCAGGTACACAGCTGCGGAAACAGTGTTCTCAGCGAAGAAGAAAGGACCAATTATCTGGTCATGCATTAGTTCACACCAGACATTGATCTTTGGTCTGCCCCGAATATGCTCCCTTACGGCACGTGGGTTTTCCGATCCCCAAATACGCACATTGTGTCTGTTGACTCTACCACAAGATGAAACGTAGCCTCGTCTGAAAAGCAGACACCTAAAAAGAAGTCATTTTCCTCGTCAGTGCTGTTCAAAATGTCAATAGCGAATTGTTCACGTTTTGGACAATCATCAGGCTTCAGTTCTTGAACAATTTGTACCTTGTAGGCGTGTAACTTCAAACGTTTGTGTAACACCTTGTGCACCGTAGACTTCGGTATCTTTAGTTGGCATGAAGCTTGTCTCACCGATTTCCTTGGTGACCGTGTGAAAGCAGTTTGAATGTTTTCCACCCTCCCATCGGAAACTTATGGTCTACCACTGCTCTTTCCCTTTTCCACGTTTCCAGTTTCCAAGAATTTTTTCATCCACGACTTAATTAACTTCACATCAGGTGGATTCTTTCCATACTTTGTTCTGAACCTTTGCTGAACACTGACAGGAGATTTTGTTTCTGCAAGCCACACAACACATTGTGCCTTCTCTGTCACAGACGCCATCTTAACTGAACAGCTACTACAGCGCTCCTAGCGGCGAATGCGGTAGACGAAACACACCAGGACAGAAACTCTATGCGTGTAGGAGATCACCTGTAAAAAGAAAACGGATGTAAGATTCGTCATTAAAACATGAGAGCATACTGTTTTCAGGGTAAACATTTATGGGCACCCTGTATATATATATATGCCGAATATATTATTATAAACGATAAAGAGTCCTGGGCCGATATATATATAAGCTAGGTTAGGTTATGCTATATTATGTCCCGGTTAGGTTCAGCTGTGTTAGGTTAGGTTTGGGAGAGTTGCAATAAGAGAAAACGCCCAGCAAATTATGATCACAAAGCAGATATCCTTTCACTTCGTTTTATTATGAATTTTAAAAATTATAATACACGCAATGAATGAAACGTGGTGTATATATATAATCACAAATTAATTACTTACATCTCTGCAAAATCGTCAGCGGGAAAATAGTTCTCGCTGCCACAAATTTCTGCAATGGATTGCGTTGAAAGTAGGGCGTTCTGGTCCACAGCGTTGAAAAGATGGAGCGCAGCCGTTGGGTAGAAATCTCCATCTTCAAACAATTCGAGAGAGTTGTAGAGCTGACTCATCGTGGGGTATTTCAAAAGCACTGAGCGAAAAAACGACTGAAATGAGGTCCTGAGATGAAGTGACCCTTTTTATAAATGGGGCTTGTGATTGTGATCAACCTACAACACACGAATCGCGAGCTTCCTATTGGCTATCAGTGAATTTTGGGCGATCTTGACGCATAGGCCCGCCTAGCAGCCAAACAGAGGTTCTGGGGTCCTCCTACAGGGTTGTGATTGGATGCCCCGTGAAATTTGTGGCGTGTCAGATATTCCCATTCGTAGAGAGAGAGAAATGCGTTGTTTTTTGATCTTGTATTCTGCTTCAATGAGCTGGTGGGGGAAGAAGGATTTGAACGTATGGTAAACCTGCATTTATACGAGGAACTTAACGAGGTTGGTTTGTAAATTTATTTATGGTGCCCAATCTAAAATAGGATCGGAAAAATTTATTTCCTCTGAAATATAAAACTCCAGAAACTGGAATGTAATTTCAGAATCAATTACACCAGTACACATTTGAAAACTTGTCGATCGATTTTTACAAACTAGTTGGTGATTCTATATAATTTGAGTGCGCTGATCTAAAAAATATAGTTAGTTTTTCCCTATCACGTATGGTTTTCTTACTACAGGGTGTGTCATAAATCCCCCGTTTATCCCCCAAATGTGAACCATCTTATCGAGACCAACATTGGATTGCACATGCTAAAGTCTAAACCATAAATTTTGTTGTTATAGACTACAGTAACGCTCACATAATAATGTAGGGTAAATACAGGGCGTCCCAAAAAAATGTATACACACTTTAAATACTTATAAAGGCAGTGTTTATTAAAATACATTTCATTTTCAAAATGTAATAGAATCTACAGACATTATTTAATTGTTTTGTCAACGCCTGTTTTCAAACTGACGTCCGTTCTGGTCCAGGCACTGCTGATAACGCGAAGCAATGGAATCGCAAACATCACGAAACATTTCGTTTGGTATTTGTGTGCATTCTCGTTCAATGGCTGCTCTCAATTCAGCGACTGTTGCAGGTTTTATAGCGTAGACTTTGTCTTTTAAGTATCCCCATAAAAAAAAGTCTAGTGGTGTGAGGTCTGGTGAACGCGGAGGGTATTCTACGAAACCCCTTCGTCCAATCCACATCCACATCGTGCCAAGTACCACTCGCAATACTCCACTCTTCGGTCCGGATCATCTTCATTAATAGCATGGACTAATCTTGGAATGTAACTTTTCCATTGACAGCGCTTCAAAATGCGTTGGACAGACGATTCTGAAATTCCTACCTCACGACTCGCTTGCCGCACAGATTTTCTTGGACTTTGGTGATACGTTTCCAGTACTCTTTCTTGCTTTGTGGGGCTTGTCGATGTCCGTGGTCTTCCGGAACGCTTCTTGTGGACATTCTGAACAGTTCCATCGGCTTCAAACTTATCTCTAATTCGAGTGATAGTAAGTCGCGTTGGTGGATCTGTTTGAAACTCCCTCCTAAACTGTCTTTGCACTTCAACTGCGTTTTCACACTTCCAGTAGCATTTTAGATGAATTTCCTTTGTTCAAAGCTTAGTCTGACTGCCATTATTAATTCTAATGGGTTTAACTTGGAAAGAAAGAAACATCAATTGAGCTATCAGCTGTTAAAGTGTGTATACATTTTTTTGGGACGCCCTGTATATATAACAACCAGTCCCGTTCCCAGAAAAATACTCTCTTCCCTCCCATCAATGGGCGGTTAACATTTGGGGACAGATAAGGTATTACAACACCCCTTGTAGCACGAAATCTTTAGGTGATAGAGTAAAACCTAATTAAAGCAGAATTAAATAGCTCCTAGCTCTTGGACAAGCATATTGCTTGTTTATGAAAGAATAAAAAAATAACTGAAAGAAACAAAATATTTACTTTCTTTACTTGCAAACATTTCAGGACTTATTCCAAAGACTTAAGACTACGAAGGTAGATCTGACTAATGACGACTAAGCCGGTGCTTCTTTGATGTTTTCTTATGCTGTGCGTTAGGCTGATCTCGTTGCAGACACCAGCAGTAATCCGCCATCATATTTGTATGCCATCTTCCTTGATATCTTCTTTCCATGGTTTTGATGTCCTGGTGAAATCGTTCCCCTTGCTTCTCACTGACATCTCCGAGATTTTCGGGAAAACGGTCAAGATGCGAAAATAAGAAATGAACTTTCAGGCTCATGTTGCAGCCTAAGGCGCAAAACTTTTTAAGCATATTTTCCACTAGTCTTTCATAATTTTGGCTTTTGTAGTTTCCCAAGAAATTTTCAACATCTTTGAAACCAAGCCATGCTTCTTTTTCTTTATTGGTCATTGTATTCAGGAAATGATCGTCTGTCAATAACTTTCTAATCTGAGGACCTATAAAAACACCTTCCTTTATTTTCTCGTAGCTAATCTTTGGATATTTTGAACAAATGTACTTGAAACACTCACCTTCTCTATTCAATGCTTTGACATACTGCTTCATCAAGCCTAACTTAATGTGCAAGGGTGGTGGGAGGCTTTTATTTGGTTCAACTAGATGTTCATGTAAAATGTTCTTTGATCCTGGGGTAAGATTCTCTCTAGGAGGCCAAGTTTTCCTCTTCCAGTGCTGGTCACGTGCTCGACTATCCCATTCGCAGATGAAACATGGCATCTTAGTGTATCCTGATTGCTGCCCAAGTAACATGCAAAGGACTTTGAGATCCCCACACAATATCCATCTGTGATTTTGATACTGAATTTTCTCCAGAAGCAGTTTCAAGTTATCATAGGTCTCTTTTAAATGAATAGAATGGGCCACTGGGATTGATGCATATTTGTTACCGTTGTGCAGTAACACTCCTTTTAGGCTGGTTTTAGAGGAATCTATAAACAACCTCCAGTCACTGGTTTGGTATTCGATGCCTAGCTTGCACACTAATCCTGTGATGTCCTTGCAAAATACCAAGGGACCATCTTCTTCGGAAAAAGGCACGAAGTCTTTCTCACGATTTCTGTACCAAGCGAAGTATGTGTCGGATGCCAATAAATTGTTCTCCTGCAATCTAGACCCCAAAAGTTCTGCAGAGTCCTTAGGCAGATTCAAATCCCTGACTAAGTCATTTAGTTCGGCTTGGATTAATGGTTTAGGAGGTTCTCGGTCAGCTGTTGGCTGTTCATAAACATCATCATTGTCTGGATTTGGAGCTGAATCAGAATCTGAATTGTATTGATCCAGACTCTCGGGTGGGCGGGGAATAGGAACTTCTGGACCATGGGGTACCGGCCTTATTGCAGATGGAAGACTTGGGTATTGAAGGCTCTTTTTATTCTTTGCATTATAACCTTTAACATTGCAAGAACAGAAGTAGCAGTCGTCGGTATGGTTTCTAGGCTCGCGCCGTACCATAGGGATCCCAAATGACAAACTTTTTTTTTTACCTTTTCTCCAATTCCTTAGTGCCACAACACACGTAAGACAAACCTTGTGTGGAGCCCAACTTTTGTCTTGATCTCCTAATTTAATTCCAAAATAAGCATGATAAGCTCTCTTAATGAAGGTCGTTACATTTGTCCTTTGTTTTACAACATACCGACCACAAATATAACAAAAAATGTCTGGACTATGGGTACATCCTCTCGAAGCCATTATTAAAATTTTAAAGACGTAATGTTAGAATTATCTATCTGAAAAATATGAAAAAACGAAATTAATTAAAGATAAAAAAGGTAAAAAATTACAAACCGCCCCTAAATTGTTTTGCTAATAACTTTAAAACTGTGGGTGATAGAAAAAAAACTGGTAGCATTTTTTAATTCAGCGCAGCGAACTGCTTCAGAATCACAACTCAAAATAAAGAAATCGATTTTCATGCAGACCGGTGTTATCCATGAAGGTAAATTCATCAGTGTGCGAAGCTCGTTCTCTCAGCTGTAAAAGTTTATTGTATCCCTGCACGGTTCAATAAATTGTAGCTGCTTCCTTCTTGTATTTGCCGGGAAGAATGAAGGATACGAGAGGCAGGCTATCTCTTTGTTGGGTATCTCTTCTAGGGGCCTCTCCAGGGCTGCCACTGACTTAATGAAAGAAAACCCAGCTCGTACACTAAAAAAACCTAGATCATTCTCAAAAAAACCCAGATCACCAATACTGGAGCACCAATACCATTTTTTTTAAATTTAGTACCAAATGAAGCAATTTATTGCCAAATTGTATTTACGTATATATATATTCATTCAAATTTCAATGCAATTTACTATGACACAAAATATAAATCAAGCGAAAATTGCACGCACGCGCAATGCAGGCTAATGCCCGCCCATGACTAATGCTGCCAAATAATAAACTGCAACATGTTCGTAACATGTTCGTTCGATTTGTCTACAATTATTCAGAGTAAGCTCCAAAGTCATTTAAACAGTAAATTTATAACTGCGATTTGCTTTAAACATCAGTATCGTTTTAACAAATTTGTATCAGTAGGTATAAATACTCAGAACTGAATAATTAGTAAAATTGATCGAAACGTTTAAGCAATGATTTGTTGTAACATGTTTCTAACATGTTTATGGAATGCAATGTTTAATAGAACTCAATTTTTCTCACATTCTTAGTTATGCATTACCAAATTTAGTTCATTTCATTACCAGAATACCAAATAAATTTTTAAATACAAAATTGCTTTTTCATTACCAAATTTGCTCAGATTTCGTTATTAATAATACCAGATAGTAACCCTGGAGTCGAGAATTTTTGCCAGTTTTGCGCAACTGACATCCTCCTTACAAACATGCAGCTTTACTGTCATAGCATTTCAAAAAACGCTTTATGATATTACCAAACAAAACGTTGTTGCATTATATTTTATGTAGAGTGGTAAAATTCGGTACATTTTATTTGTCTGCCTTACTTTAAGCCTAAAAAACTCAGATTTCATGAAATTTTTAAAATTAAGACCAAGAAACCCAGGAAAGTGTTGAAAAACCCAGATCTGGGTGGAAAAACCTAGCAATGGCAGCCCTGGGCCTCTCGTGTCCTCTTCTCTCCCCCTGTCGTTTGGGAGGTTGGCGTCTTGAAGAAAAAGCCGGTCGCTTTCAGAGTTTATTGAGTTCTTGGTTGGCTGGGGTGATTTTACAGAAGATTTTGTTATTGTATATACAGCTGAATTAATTAAAAATATTTATATAAATTTATGTACAATACTTATTTATAAAGATTATATATGATTCTTAAAATTACACAATGATAAAATATATACAATTTGGTAACGCGCAAAATTGGTTTGTCGGTAACTAATATAAAAATAATATAAATGCGGAAAATTAACTGCGCGGCCCCACACTACTGCCCACCCCGAGAAGCGGAGCACGTATATCAAAAGTAGAAATATTCGGGTCTTGATTTTATTCGGATCCTTCGTCCAGCTCGCGTTGATCCTCGGTCGGCCTCGTTTCCGGTTGTTGCGTGGTCCTGCGCGCTCGTCCTGAGGTCTGTATTTGCTACCTCCGAGGTGCGTCCTCCATCGTCCTTTTTCCTTGCGTGCTTTTTCTCCGATCCGATGTCGTCCGATTGTGTGCCCGGTACCTGTGTGGGACCTGAAACTATATAAGCCGGTTTTAAACGATTAATTGAAATGGCTTCTGATGATCCGTTGGTTTTTTCTATTACGAAGTACTTATCGTGGCGTTCGAGAACACGGAAAGGTCCTTGATATGGTGCCTCGAATGGTTTTCGAACGCGGTCGATGCGTACCCATACGTGGCTTGATTTGTGGAGTTCCGATGGAATGAATGATTTGGGGGCTGAGTGAATGTTTCCTTGAGAGAGTTGGGCGAAATCGATTTGCGTCATTTTCTTGGCTAATTCGGAGATGAATTTTGAATTGGATTTTGACGACGAATTGGCGATCATTGGCCTCGGGCATAATAGGGTGGTTCCGGTGACGGTGGTGAACGGTGAATAACCCGATTCGTTGGGGAGACTGCGTAAACCAAGGAGAACTATGGGTAAAGCGGGGAGCCAATCTTGTTTTCGAGCGATGATTGCTGTCTTGATGGTGCGATGAGATCTTTCAATTATTCCGTTGGTCTGAGGGCGATACGACAAAGTTCTTAGTCGGTGAAATCCGATGAGAGCTGAGAGTTCCCTAAAGAGTTCGGATTCGAATTGGGATCCGCGGTCCGTTATGACTTGCAGTGGTACACCAAATCTTGAAATCCATACATCGAGAAATGCGTGTGCTATTGATGTGGCTGTAGTATCAATCAGAGGATATGCTTCTATCCATCTTGTGGCACGATCGATGCAGGTTAGGAGATATCTATATGGGGAAGGATATGTTTGACCGGGCAAAGTGGTTGGCGGTAAGGGACCGACGATGTCGATATGTACCGTTTCAAATCTTGAACTTGGTAAATCGAAGGGGGTTATTTCTGATTTTGTATGGCGAGAAATTTTTGAGGATTGACATGATTCACAATTTCGGGACCAAGTTCGAATATCCTTATTCATTGAGGGCCAAAAGTATCTTGATTTAATGATACGAAGTGATTGCTTGATGCCTGGATGAGAAATATTATGAAATTGATTGAAGATGGAAGATCGATGCTGCTTGGGAACAAAAGGACGGGGATATGGCGTGGATGTATCGCAATATAAAGTTGTATTTTCTGGAAACGGGAACGGCTTGAGACGTGGGAGAAATTCTTGCGTTTCTTGATCTTTTTGTTGAGATTCCGCGATTGCTGATAAATCGAAAGCGTCGATATGTACTGCGTTTACGTTGCGTGAAAGGCAGTCCGCTACGACGTTTTCGGATCCACAGATATGTATTACATCGCATACGTATTCCGTGATGGCAGACCAATGACGTTGTTGTCGGTCTGTCTTGGCTCGTAAGGGACTCTTGTAGGCAGAAACCATCGGTTTGTGATCCGTGAAGAGTATTACTTGACGACCTTCTAAAAATTGACGGAAATGCAGGACGGCTAGGTATGCTGCGAGTAATTCTCTATCGTATGCGGCGTACGCTTGCTGAGTTGTAGTTAATTTCTTGGAAAAGAAGGCGATGGGAACTGGTGTGCTGTCGATTATTTGATGAAGAACTGCTCCAGCTGCTATTTGTGAGCAGTCCGTAACTAAATGAAGGATTGAGCTTGATGGAAGAGGATGACAAAGCGTAACGGCGTTCCGTAGTGCATCCTTGACATCTTGAAAGGCTTGAATTGCTTCGTCGTTCCACTGTAGACTTTTGCTTTTGACTTGAGTTCTGACGATTTCACTTAAAGGTGAGACTAAATCGGCGTAACGGGGTATCATATGGCGATAGAATCCCGTCATTCCTAGGAATCTTCTGAGGCTTTGGTAATCTTGCGGTTGGGGAATATCTTGAATTTCGGAGACTTTGTTTACAGGAGGACGAATGCCTGCTGGGGAAACTTCATGACCCAGAAATTCAATTTTGGATTGCTGAAATATGCATTTTTCTAAGGAAATTCTTAAATTGTGTTCTTGAAGGATCTTGAATACGCGTTCTAAGTCTTTCAAATGGTCAACTGCGTTATTTGAATGGACTAAAATATCGTCGAGATACACAAATACGCAGTCAACTCCTCTGAAAATTGTATCCATGAAGCGTTGAAATGTTGCAGGGGCGTTTCTTAAACCAAATGGCATGTATAAATACTGAAATAAACCAAATGGAGTTGTTATAGCCGTTTTCTCGATATCTTCTGGGTGGACTGGAATTTGGTGATATGCTCTGACTAGATCGATTTTGCTAAAGCATGATTTTCCGTGCAGAGATGTTGACAGACTTCTTATATGAGGAAGTGGATATCTGTCCGGTTTCGTGACAGCGTTTAGGCTTCTATAATCACCACACGCCCGCCATTCGCCTGGTATCTTCTTCGGAACGAGGTGTAACGGTGAGGCCCATGGTGATTTTGAGGGTTCTATAATTCCATCTTGAAGTAAGTTGTTGAAAGTAGCCTTAGCTGAGGATAATTTATCGGGTGGAAGACGTCGAGGGCTTGCAAACACTGGTGGTGCGCTGCCAGTGTCGATGGTATGCTTGACAGTGTTGGTGGAAACTTTCTGCGGTTGAGCTGGTTTCAGTAGTGAGGAGTACTTGTCAAGCAGGTTCCTGATTTCTTGAGGTAATTTGTCGGTAGGGTTAATATTGATGAGGTGAAGGTCTTTGGATTGCACAGGTTTAGTAGTGGCTTGAAGAGTTGTTGCTCTATCCTTCAAAATGCCATGCTTGCAGTCCACAAGGATGTCATAATGGGATAGAAAATCGGCGCCGAGAAGTGGACTGGAGACTTGGGCGACGACGAATGGCCACCTGAATATTCTTCGTAATTTAGGAATTGATATGTCCAGTGTTACTTCTCCGAATATTTCGAGCGGCTGACCGTTTGCGGTGGAAATCTTTACTGCGGTTGGGTGGAGTTGACAATCATTGACACAAGTTGGTGGTAAAATTGAGATGCTCGCTCCTGTGTCAATGATAAAATTGACCTTCAGACTGGCGATGCGAGCTGCGACTGAGATCAGCGGCAGGCCGGACGTCGCGTTAATCACAGCCTGCTTATCTAGTTTTCCGACGTTTCTCTTGATGGTGAGGAAGATCTTGAATTTGGGCGTGACGAGGGGAGCAGCTTGGCGTCATCTTTATTTGGCCACTTGCACCATGGCCTGCAGGTCCTTGCTTGGGGGCCATAATAAAGGTGCGCGCGGCACACCACCGGCCGCTGATTCTCGCTGAAGGGTTTTAGGCCGATGGGGATATTCGTTCTTGGGCTTGTATTGGCTCGAGTTGACGTTGGCGCCGCGTAGCAGCTTTGTTGAGCGAACGGTATTAACTCATCGGCTAGTTTGCCGAGTTGAGTTAGCGTCAGCTCCTTTTGTGCTGCTACGACGGGCGCTATTGAGGATGGGAGCGCCTGGATGAATTTATGCTTCACCAAATCATCGCTGACGCCCACCTTCAGTGCCGTTTGGTGGATATCTTGAAGGAATTGGGAGGGCTTTCCAGTGAGAGGAGTGTTGGAGATGAGTCGTTCGAAGAGTTCTGGCTTCGTCTTTTCGTAATGACTCACGATTTCTTCTTTTAAATCGGTGTACGACTTGTTGGAGAGAGTTGCTGCTGAAATTCGTGAGACGACTTCGGGGGGTAACGAGGCTAGAACATGGAAAAATTTGGTCTCTTCGGATGTTATTCTGGAAATGTGGAATTGTGCCTCCATGATGGAGAACCATCCTGCGGCCGACGCTTCAGAGAACGTGGGTGGCTTGATGGTGACATGGTGCACTCCTGATTCAACAGATTCCATCTTGCGGGAATGTAATTCGGGTCTGCTGCTGCTTTGGTTCCGACCGGCTACTACGGGTGGGCGGCGAAGAGGCGTGGCTTCGGTTTGTTCCGCCCGGCGACTGAAGGATGCTGCTTCCGCTGGCTGCTTCGGGTCACTCCGGGGTCACCAATTGTAGCTGGTTCCTTCTTGGTGCTACTTGTAGTTGCCGGGAAGAATGAAGGATACGAGAGGCAAGCTATCGCTTTGTTGGGTATCTCTTTTAGGGGCCTCTCGTGTCCTCTTCTCTCCCTGTCGTTTGGGGTTGGCGTCTTGAAGGAAAAGCCGGTCGTTTTCAGAGTTTATTGAGTTCTTGGTTGGCTGAGGTTATTTTACAGAAGATTTTGTTATTTATATACAGCTGAATTAATTAAAATATATATATAAATTTATGTACAATACTTATTTATAAAGATTATATATGATTCTTAAAATTACACAATGATAAAATATATACAATTTGGTACGCGCAAAATTGGTTTGTCGGTAACTAATATAAAAATAATATAAATGCGGAAAATTAACTGCGCGGCCCCACAAAATAAATTTTAAAAAATGACAGAGATGTGTGGTGGATGCAGGTCATTAACTCCAAAGTTTATGATCTCGAACAGAACGCTGTTTAACATAATTGTGTATATATATATATATATATATATATATATATATATATATATATTCCAGAGAGAGGGAGAGAGAGAGAACGCGAGAGAGAGAGAGAGCACGAGAGAGAGGGCGAGAGAGAGAGAGAGCGCGAGAGAGAGAGGGAGAGAGAGTTACAAGGAGTTACAAGGAAAAGTAGTACCTCAAAAGGCCTTGCGGCCCATACCGAGAAGGTACCAATGGCAACGGGTGCCAGGGAAAATTTCTGTCACCCTCAAATAGTGTGCAAGATTCGGTCTAACCTTTTCTTGAACAGATCCGCAGAAGAACTGTTCACAACTTCTGAAGGTAGCCTGTTCCACCTGTCACAGATCTTATAGGTAAAGTAATTCCCACATACACTAGTCCTAAACCGTTTCAAATCCAACTTCCAACCATTGTTGCGAGTTGGGTTATCATTTAAACTAAACTTGCTTCTAAAATCGACATCGTTGAACCCGCGTAGGATTTTGAAAACCTCGATGAGTTGACCGCGCAGCCTCCGAGTTTCCAGCAAAAACAAAGTCAGGACGCGTAAGCGTCGATTGTAGCCCATATGCCTAACGGAAGGGATTAATTTTGTGGCCCTTGCTTGGACTCGCTTCAGCCTCTCAATATCTTTCCTGAGGGTGGGCGACCAGAACTGCACAGCATACTCCAGGTGCGGCCGAACCAGAGAATTGTACAGAGAGAGCACAATCTCCTTGTTCCGAAATAGAAATTGCCTCCTGATATAACCCAACAACTTCTGGACTTTCTTTTCCACCTCTACGCACTGTTTGGTAAACTTAAGGTCGCTGTTGATTAGCACACCCAAGTCCTTTTCCAAATCAGTTGCCTCGATATTACTTCCCAACATGGAGTAGTCCGACTTGGGATTGGCGTAGCCAATGTGCATCACCCTGCATTTACCCAAGTTAAACGGCATTTGCCATTTTTCGGACCACTCTCCTATCCTACGTAGGTCCGCGCGCAGTTGCTCGATCGCCTCTGACGTCCCAACATTGGCCCCAAGCTTGGTGTCATCAGCGAATTTGGCGATCCTACTGACGATGCCACAGTCGATATGATTTATGTAAATGATAAACAATAGTGGCCCCAAAACGGAACCCTGAGGAACCACGCTAGTGACCGAGGCCCAACCTGAACTAGCCCCTTTAATTACAACCCTGTGCCGCCTATTCTTCAGCCAGTTTTCAATCCACCTACCTACTTCCCCACCGATACCCAGCGCGCGCACTTTGACCATTAACTGGCGGTGAGGTACCTTATCAAAGGCTTTCTGAAAGTCGAGATAAAGTATATCAATCGCCCTACTCTTATCATACTCACTCAACATGACGTGGAAAAACTCGAGCAAGTTGGTGAGATACGACCTATGCCGTCTAAACCCATGTTGGGAGTCCCCAAGCAGCTTGTAGGAATCCAAATGGTCAACGATCCTATCAGCTATTATCCCCTCTAATAATTTACCTACAACTGAAGTGAGACTAATGGGACGATAGTTCCCTGGACTTTCGTGATCCCCTTTCTTAAAGATAGGGGTCACATTGCCTTCACTCCAGTCACCAGGCACCTGGCCCGTCTCCAACGATTTGTTGAAGACTGTAGCCAGGTGGGGAGCCACCTGGTCGCGCACCTCCCGCAACACTCTGGGGAGGAACTGGTCTGGCCCAGGAGCCTTGAACGCGCTCAGTTTGTCTATTCTATCGGCAACGACTGTCGCGGTACACCGAACACTATCCAGACCAGCACCTTCGTGCCTTACGCCTGCCTCGGAGATGACGTGGGTGCCCTCCCTGGTGAACACTCCCGCAAAGTATTCATTCAGCACATTAGCGATGACCATGTCGGAGGTCCGCAGAACGCCGCTTCTAATGGGCTTTCTACTATTAACATAACTGAAGAACTCCTTAGGGTTCCCTTGCAGAGGCTTTCCCCCTGGAGTTCTTCGTTACGTTTCGCTAGCCTAACTTTCTCTGCACAGGCGGACATACGCCTCAGTGTTCTCATGGGAACGATTGGATTTCATCCTCCTATACGCAGCTTTCCTATTTCGGATAGCCGAAACGATGTCACGACTGAACCACTTAGGCTGCGTTGAAGCAGGGGTGACCGGTTTTGAGGGTATGGCAGCAGACTGCAGCACCATAAACTCGACCCGGAATGCACTCCACACTTCCTCAACATCGCCACTGACCTCTAAACCCATCTCACCTACGTTATCCCCGATGCCAACAAAGTCCACCCCCCGTAGATCGAGCTTACTACCGCTAGAGTCACTACGCTTCACCCAAGGGACGCAGACACAGAACCTAATCAGACCGTGATCACTCCCGCCCAACGATTCGTCAACGGTGAGGCCAGTGACGAGGTTGTCTTCGGTCGTGAATACTAAGTCTAGAACGCTTTCGCCTCGTGTAGACCCATTGACCCACTGAGTGAGGAAGTTCTCATCAGCAAAGTCAACTAGCCTCCTCCCTTCTGCATCAGCAGTCCTGTCTTCCCACTTTATGCCGCGACAAGTGAAGTCTCCTAAAACTACATACACCCTTTCCCCTAGCAGGCTACGGAGTTCGGTGTACAGGGCTGTATCCTCCTCGAGGAGGAGATTCGGAGGTCTGTACACCAAAATTAACCTATAGTTCGTCCCTCCCACGTTCAGATCGACGCCAAGCAGCTCACGTTCCGATCGGAACTGGCAGTCAACCGAACTCAACGTGTCCCTCACGTATACTAGTACCCCTCCCCCTCCCCCTCCCCACAGGTGTGGTCTTTGTGAAACATTCTATACCCGGGAATCTCGAACTCCCCAACGTAGTCCCTACGATCAGTATGAATCCAGGACTCGGTTATACCAACGATATCCTGGTATTCTGATGCTAAGAGCGCCCGTAGCTCGCAAAACTTATTCCTAATCGACCTAGCATTAAAAACCACTGCACGGAGGGAGCCTTCCCATTCTGACCGGCCCCTAGCACGACCCGTTTCGCGAACAGCCAGGGCTGTTGGGGGTTGACGAGCCCCTCACCAACGAGGAGGCAACTTCCGCAGGAGGCTGAGCCCCCTCCAACGGGGAAAGAGGGTCACCCACCTGTAGATGGACGTACCCTTCAGTTGAAGGTACGTCCACCACCGGCTCAACATCATCTCTCCCCGGTGGGGTCCCATCATCAATCCCCGGGCTTGACCTCACCATACGGTATAGGTGCCGTCAAGCAGCGTGCCTAGTAGGGTGGATCGATTTTACATTTTTTTCGATTTCCATATTCTAATAGAGACAAAAACTTGCGCATGCATGAGAAAATAGCCTCTGCAAAATCTTAGCTTAATAGGTAATCATCTTCTGCCCCCGGCAGAGCGATGAAAATCATATTTTAGTAGTCAAAAACGTAATTTTAAACCCTAGCCTAGAGTCACAAAATTTTGCGTGTGTGTTATTTCATGCCTAAGCAAAGATATAAATGCTATGGGAAATATATAAATGCATTATTTAAGACAAAGAGCCGATCTGAAAATATGTATAATATACATATTTTCAGATCGGCTCTTTGTCTTAAATAATGCATTTATATATTTCCCATAGCATTTATATCGTTGCTTAGGCATGAAATAACACACACGCAAAATTTTATGACTCTAGGCTAGGGTTTAAAAATACGTTTTTGACTACTAAAATATGATTTTCATCGCTCTGCCGGGGGCAGAAGATGATTACCTATTAAGCTAAGATTTTGCAGAGGCTATTTTCTCATGCATGCGCAAGTTTTTGTCTCTATTAGAATATGGAAATCGAAAACAATGTAAAATCGATCCACCCTAGTGCCTAGCACACCTTTACCCTTAACATTGAGGTGGACACCATCCCTCTGATACAGGTCCCATCTACCCGAAAACGCGTCGAACGGGTCAACAAACCTCACGCCCAGTGGGACGCACAAGTCTTGCACCCTCTCGTTGATGCCAATGACCTTACTGAGCGCGTGGTCACTGGCATTCATCCGCGGTAAAATACCCATCAACATTCCCCTGTCTGTTTTAAGTTTTAGATCATCCGCAAGAGACATGCTCTCGGTGATGATCTCTTCTGTCGAACCTACCCTACCACCTTTGAGGAACAGGTCGTTGCCACTAGCATGGACAACGATCGCAGTCCTCCAACTAGCCACGTGCAGCTTCTCTAACTCCTTCCTTAAGTGCGCCGTTCCCCGCCCGGGTAAGCACCTTACCTTCTTCCTGTCCCAGTTTGCAGAAGCAAAGTACTTCTCCTGGCCCCTGATCTGCGAGTCCCCAATCAAAAGGGTGTCTTCCTCCTTCACGCACAGGAGACTAAAGCGGTTGGAGGTCCTGACAGCGGCAACCGGGGTCTCAGATTTCGGCTTCGCAGCCTTTTTGCCCGATACCTTTCGATACCCGTCGCCACCCATAGACTCAGCCACACTTACACCACCCGACCCACCCCGACCGGCATCTACATCCTTCGGTTTCTTTGGGCTATCAGTAGGCCCCTTCCCACCCTTTTTCTTTATCGGACCCTTCCCACCCTTCTCTATTGGCCCCTTCTTTGTGCCCTCCCTTCCCTCCAATTTAAGTCGCGGTTCCGTGCATTCCACGTGCGTCGCTGGCGATTCATGACACTGATTTTGCATCCCGACCCCCGGTTGCACCTCTACCCTTTCTCCGCGGTCCCGAGCTCTGTCCAGTACACCGCTGGACCGCCTTTTCAGGGCGACTATCCTGTCAATAAGCTCCGGGGTGGAGGGCGCAGCCGCGTCAGCGACCGCTGCACCTCCAACAGCGAGAGAGAGAGAGAGAGAGAGAGAGAGAGAGAGAGAGAGAGAGAGAGAGAGAGAGTTACAAGGAGTTACAAGGACAAGAGGAAGCCTCAAAGACCTTTCGGTCCACTCTGGGAGGTTCCTGTTATTAAACAAGTTTATTTTTCTTTCAGCTGTCCTAGCAGTAGTGGAAAACTGGATAGAAAAGTAGCAGGCTCTCTCCCCACCCTCCGCTCCCTCCCTGCCAGAGGCAGGTACGGATAAAGGTTGAAGAAAATACATTGACCCTGGAAAAGTAGCCAAGGAAATCTTACAGGAAAGTGGAGAATATATAAATAGCTCTATATTTAGCATGCTCACAGAGACACCGTGCAAGCGAACTCCTGCAGAGTTATGTTGTGTTTTAGTCTTAAATTATGAGAGTATTCAGTACTTTGTCTAGCCTATTTTTAAACACATTTACACTTTGACTGGAAACAACCTCTGAGGGAAGTTGGTTCCAGATATTAACTATTTTATAGGAAAAGAAATTCTCGCAGACAGAGGTCCTAAATGTTTTTAGTTTCAGTTTAAACCCATTATTTCTTGTCGGATTGGCATTAAGTGAGAATAAGCTTCTGTAATCTACCCTGTCTATTCCATTGAGCATCTTGAAGACTTGAATAAGCTGACCCCACAACCTCCTCGTCTCTAAGGTAAACAGATTTAGGCGCTCCAATCTCCATTGGTAGCTTTGCATTCTCATTGAAGGGATCAATTTTGTAGCCCTTGCTTGTACTCTTTCTAACCTTTCTATATCCTTCCTGAGAGATGGATACCAAAACTGCGCACAGTATTCTAGTTGAGGTCTGACTAGTGAATTATAAAGCGACATTACAGTCTCCTTGTTCCGAAACTGGAACTGTCTTTCAACATAACCTAATATTTTGAGAGAGAGAGAGAGAGAGAGAGAGAGAGAGAGAGAGGAGAGAGAGAGAGAGAGAGAGAGATTTGTACATATGTAGGATCACCTTTGTTTTTGATGGCTTCGGCCCGAATTGTTCATTCTGGCGAAGGCCAAACTTTTCACCCCGCCCTAGACCTACTTTTTAACGGGATATATATATAAGCGAGAGAGAGAGAGCGCGAGAGAGATCCCTGCTAGGGAACCCTGGTTACTCATTTATCTACCATTCGTGAAAGGATGTTTACACTCCACCTTAGACCTACAGTTTAACACGGATCATTAGAATACCCTGGTTTCCCATTTATTTTACGCAAGACTCTGCGAGGTGCCAGTAGTATGGACACAAAAGGAGAGAGTGCAATACAATTGCAAATGTTGATCAATGTTGCAATAGTGTCAGTGCCAACTCCCTTTGTTGCAAGGCACTCCCCCAGGGGAAGGGGCTGTTGCAAGAGCAACAAGGGTTATCCCCACAAGAGAAAGAGAGAGGAGAAGGAGAGAGAGGAAGAGAGGTGTTCGCCTGGCAGGAGCCAAGCGCATATTAAGACTTCAGCCGAGCGCACGCTGTCTATCAGCCAGTTGGCACAGTGTATACGTCGTTTTGGCACGTACACACCCGCCTATAAGCCCATAAAATGTTACGCACACACAACTATATGCACCGGGTTCGAGACCCGGTGGCGGCTGGCTGATAGACAGCGTGCGCTCGGCTGAAGTCTTAATATGCGCTTGGCTCCTGCCAGGCGAACACCTCTCTTCCTCTCTCTCCTTTTCCTCTCTCTTTCTCTTGGGGGGATAACCCTTGTTACTCTTGCAACAACCCCCTTCCTCTGGGGGAGTGCCTTGCAACAAAGGAGTTGGCACTGACACTATTGCAACATTGATCAACATTTGCAATTGTATTGCACTCTCTCCTTTTGTGTCCATACTACTGGCACCTCGCAGAGTCTTGCGTAAAATAGCCTTAATCCTCAAATTGTAATTAAAACAAATTAAATCAGCATGAATAGTATAGTAATGAAAATCTTTGAATCCATTTTCTAACAAGTATTCAGTGTTTGTGTAGGAAAGCACAATTCTATTATTTTGTCACTGGTCCAGACTGGTAATGGTACTGTTACTGGTGACTGGTAACAGGTTACCGGTCACTGGGCTGTGTCCCTAGAATAATTACAGAGATTAAGTATTGTGGACCAGACCTATAAAGTAATACATTTATAAATGTTTGTAAATTGCGTAACATAGTTAACATTGGCAATTTGGCCTACAACACGAAAAGATAAAAGTGAAAGCATGGATATATAGCCTAATACAGAAAAATTTAAGAATTGTGGCTAGTTAGCACTTTAACTAATAAATTGGGAATTTAGAATTTTTGTATATACTTAACAGTGATATACTTTTCTTATATAAATAACAAAATATGACATAAAATTTTTCTAAATATAATGCTAATTACTCACATCTGTAGTTTATGAGTAGATCACAGATGTTTAGGCATTAAAAACCCTTAAAAAAGGCAGGCAAATAGGCAAAATAAACATTTAAAATAAGCAGTAGAAACCCCCAAAAAGGCATTTATAAATTTGTTTTCAAAAAATGTTTAACTTAGAATAATACCTTTATATACGCATAATACGCATTACAACGTCCTTAGTGAACAAAACAGTAGATAATAACAATGATTTCATTTCCAAAAATAAAGTTTAATATAGAATAATACCATTTTACACCTATAAATAAAAATAATACATATTACAACGCCATTATAACGAACAAACAAACACACAAACAAACAAACATTTATTTCAGACTCAACAGGTACAAACATTATACAAATGGTCCACAGAAGATTAAGAGATAGTTGTCTGGAGCACTGACTAAGTAGGCCAGTGAATCACTGCATAATGAACATGCAGTTGCCTACGCCAATGCTTCTAGATTTGAGATTTATAAAATATATCGGAGACCAGTCCACTAACCATGGCTTCTATTATCTCATTGACTGACTCACCAACCCTAGTGATAAATCTAAATACAAAATTGCGAATGACACTGGCACAGTTAGGCACCTTATTGACTACAATAATGGTAAAAAATACAAACAGCATAAATACAAACAGCATACTGACACTAGAAGGAGCACCATTTACAAATCTTGGAGTCCTTAATAAACTCCTAAAAATACTATTATATGCAACATATAATTTTCTCAAATTATACAACCTGTAGTTCCACCACAAATGAGCTGTATACACTGGAGTACAAAAAGTTTTGAACAAAATCAACTTAACATCTAATGTACACATATGAAATTTCCTAACCAAAGTATTTCAGTCATCTGAAAGACTATCTGTTAGTATGTGGCGAAGATACTTAGTCTGAGTTACTTCTGACAGCACCATACCATTCAATTGAAATTCAGGAAATTTTATATATTTGTAGGCATTGGTCCTCATAATCATAACATGACTTTTAGCAGGATTATATTTTATGTCGTTATCCTTCCTATACCTTTCACACACCTTCAAAAGTGTGCTGATCCCTCTTACAGATGCAGAAATAAGAACTAGATCATCTGCATACATCAGATGATTAACAATCATTGTACCAATATAGCAACCTATTTTACAGTTCAGCACAACATATTGATTATCCATATAAACATTGAATAAGTAGGGGATAATATCTCTCCCTGCCTGACACCATTGGTCATAGAAAATGGCTCTGAATTAACCCCACCCCATCTCACAATCATTGTCTGGTGATTATACCAGAATATTAATATACGGACCAAATAACCAGGTACATTACGATTTACAAGTTTCATGAATAATATGTCATGATTAACACGATCAAATGTCTTAGAGGCATCCAGAAAACACAAAAGTACATTAGCATCTAGAGTTTGGTATTCACAGACTATTTCCTTCAAGGCATACACACACATATCAGTACTGTGTTTCTTTTTTAAACCAAATTGGTTATCACTAGTATACAGGTAACATTCAAGTCTAATAATGAGCATATATTCAAACACCTTAGACATAATACTGGCCAAGGCTATTGGCCTATAGTTATCTTTACTGTTGATTTCTTGGTGTAATGCTAGATAAGAATTTGCAATGGAGTGATCATGTAAATTATATCGCGAAAAAGATTTCAAGCAGCGTTGATATAATATTTAAACTTAAAAATGTAGTCCCTAAACAAGTTTTATTGACTTTATCATTCTCTTGTTCTAACTTATATAACGTACTGCACCCTTGTTTGGAGAAACTCCGCTAACAACGCATTAAGTAGTATCTTTGTCAGCAAAAAACGAGCAATAAAGTTATTATTTGATGCTGATTTCCTTGATCACTCTAGTGCATTATTTAAAGAGCTAAACCTACTAAAGCTCAACAATATAACCAAACTGGCACATTTTAGTTCTATTTACAAGTGTAAGAACAAAATCATTAATTTACAGTGGGTAAGTAGATATTTTGTAACTCATCAAGAAATCTCCTCGTATCAAACCAGAAATAGATCAAAGTTTGTTGTACCTCAATTTAGATTGTCTTCATCTCAAAAACTACCCATTTTCATTGGATTGAAACTATGGAATGACTTAAATGCCGATATAAAAAATATTGCGAATGTAAATTTGTTTAAAACCAAGTTGAAATCCCGATTAATAATGGCATACTAACAAAAATCTAGGATTAATGTCCATTACTATTGTTTACTAATTATTAATTTCTCGTGTGTAATCCAATATTAAAAACACATTTCTTGAGACTGTATAGTTCTTGTATCTCATGTATAATATTAGTTTCTTTGTATGGTATTGGTATAGTGCCTTCAATGGTGACCGTGTATTTGTCATGTCAGTAGTGATAATAATTTAAGATTAATACATGTTTTAACTATCAATAATACTTATTTACTTATTTATTTATTTATTATTAATTAATAACAACTAGCTGTTTATTTTTAATAAGAGCCCAGTGAAGCCTAAAGCTTAAGGGCCAAATTAAATAAAATAAATAGTCAAGTTTCACAATTATTCATGTCATTGTAAATTGAAACGATTGTATTTATTTTATTATTAATAAAGGTTATTCAATTAAAAAAAAAAAAAAATCAAATTTTACCCTTTTTATCTTTTAGTACTGGCACCAAAACAACGGATAACATTGTATCCAGCAAAACACCATATATCAGTAAACCTGTAAAGCATGAAGCTAACAGAGGCACTAATCTGTCACTAATCTGTCACTAATCTGTCTGCTCAGCAGAAATACCATCAATACCACATGATTTGTTACAATCTAAACATTTTAACAAAACCGTAGGTACTGAAAATGTTCGTTACACAATAATGACAAGGATTTAAATTTCAGAAAATGTTTAATATAAAATAATACTATTATGAAAGGAGGAGATTGTAGACAACCATAGTTATAGGATGGCACTTTACTGGTGAGGGCAAAAAAAATTTGCCCTGAAAATTTTCAGGGTGCCCTTATTTCCGCATAAGCACTATGTGTAGCGTAAAATAACACAAAGGTTAGAGTATGAGTAACATCTATTAAAGCCTTTTTGATATAAAAAAACATTACAATTTACAAAAATGAGATAAAATTTGGCTACAACATTTCTAAATGACAAGCAAAACTACGGCCTTGCAGTTAATATAGAATTCGGTAAGTCCTCAACTTACGTTTTAATTATTAACTACAAGTATAATAGCGAGTAATTAATTCACCTCAAGAAGTAAAAAAACAAACAAAGGAATGTCAGGAAAACTCTGCCTTGAAAATTTC
Source organism: Bathynomus jamesi (assembly GCA_023014485.1). NCBI lineage: Eukaryota > Metazoa > Arthropoda > Malacostraca > Isopoda > Cirolanidae > Bathynomus > Bathynomus jamesi. The sequence goes on from JAJOZX010004115.1 coordinate 187,229, forward strand.
AGTATTTACTCTGAAAATATTCAATATTTGCCCTGAAAATGCTCAATTCCCTAGTCCTTGGGGGGGGGGGGGCTACCACCACCCCAGACCCCCCGCCTCATACGCCTATGTAGACAACACTCGACCAGAGAAGTACTGCAAGGGGGATGTTAGGTACGAGACAGGGAGTGCTGGAACTCTCGTTTCTCCTGTCACTGTCTTCCTCAGCTGATCTGATTTTCCGTGTTTCATCTACCCTGTGAGCAGTCCAGCATGCTTTCAAACACACGGTTCTCCCTCTATTCCTCACTACACATACATGCATTTTACACACTACACAATCTTTTCAAAATTTATATTAAAAAAAAAGAAGAAAAATGGCATCAGTGAGCCTTGCAAACCTTATTATATCTTTGGTGTCTACGGATGGGACACTTTTGCGAGCGGTCGCCCTCAGCCCCCTCCTTACATTAGAAAAGAATGCACGCTCAGTTTCTGTTATATATATATATATATATATATATATATATATATATATATACAGGGTGGGCCGAAAGTCTGGATCCATAGGAAAATATTTATTTTAATACATAAATTACAACAAATGGTAAATACTTGAAATGAATATCAACTTTAACTCGTAAATGCGTATCCGTGATACTGTACAGTAGTTCATACTCCAGTATAAATACTCAAATACTTTTTTATTTCAGCCCAGAAACGGCTTCGAATCTAACAACAGAAGACCGGGTAGAACTTGTTCTCATGTACGCAAGACAGGGCGCTACACACAGAGAAGTTGCTACCGAATTCAATAGAAATCATCCTCATAAGCATCCAGTAACACATGCGACTGTTGGCAAGTTGTTTAAACGTTTCAAAGAAACAGGAAGTGTACATGATCGACGGCGTTCTGGTCGTCCAAAAACTGCAACTGATGAAAATACCTCTGCAATGGTATGTGAAACTTTAACGAATAGTCCAGTAAAGTCAACAAGAAGATTATCAAATGAAACACGCATCTCGAGAACGTCAATTCGAAGAATTATTAAAAATCATAAATTCCATCCCAAAGTGTCTCGATGTCAGAGGCCGCCAATTTGAGCATTTGTTATAATTTGTTGTTTATACTGGAGTACGAACCACTGTACAGTATCACGGATACGCATTTACGAGTTAAAGTTGATATTCATTTTAAGTATTTACCATTTGTTGTAATTTATGTATTAAAATAAATATTTTCCTATGGATCCAGACTTTCGGCCCACCCTGTGTATATATATATATATATATATATATATATAATATATATTAGGGTGATGCAAAAAAATGAACTTTAGATTTTTAATGTGTTCAACCCGTCATTAGATTCCATTTGGTGAAGAAACTTGTTTATAATTTTTTCAGAAATTTTAAATGATATTTAGGGGTTGCTATCGAACATGCAAAATTTCATTATTTTCTTATTTATATGGTAAGTTATGTCCTTTAACTTAAATAAACGTTTAGGCCTATTCATGTATCAGTTTACTTCACTCACTTCCCCCCTCTGACCCCCTTCCCCTCTTCTCTTGCAGGTGTCCAAGACAGCCATCTACTGGCCACAGCATTCAGTAGCACTTGTACTTTATACGTTTGTACGTTAACACGTACGTCTGTCTAACATGGAAGGGTCTTTGTTAGCCTTAGCTGTGTAGATCTCTAGAAGTACTCCCTCTTCCCGGTGTTCTACAATGAAAGAGACAGATGTTTGGCTTATCGGACATCCTTCAGCCACACTGAAAGCATCAGTATTGCCATCAAAGAAGGAAACTATGGCACTGTTCGTGTACTACAGAAATAATGACTATCAAAGTATCAGAGAATCATGCTTCTCTGCTACGAGTGATGTGTTGACAGTATGGGAAAAAGCACGGATACCAATTGAACAAAAAATACATGTAGTTGATAAAATTCAAGGAATCTTGAAGGAATGGCAAATGTTGAAGAAAAACAAAGAAAACAAATATAAGCGATCACAAACCTTAATTGATAAAGAGGAGAAATGGAAAGAAGAACTGGAAAATTTATTTGACATAGCTCATGCGAATGCTTTGAATCTTATTCATATAGAAGAAGACAGAAATTTTCTAAAAGCACAGTGTGAGAAAGGACGGCGAAGCAGAATGGGCAACATTGATAAGGCTTTAGCTAAAACAGAACAGATAACAATAGAAAGACAACAACACTATGAAAAAAGTAGATCACGAGAAGAGGACAAAAGAAAAAGGCTTGAAGAGACTGTAGTTCTCAGCAGTACATCATCTGAATCAGAACCAGAAATGGAAGATATGACAACTACAGATGATATTGTATACAATACAAACACCGTTATCACGTGCTCATATGGGCTCTTTACTGAAAGGTACAAAACCTGACAGGAATAAAAAAAGCACTTGGAGCATATGACTAAAAGTATGAACCAAGTATTTGTTAAGAGATGCAGGAAATACGTATCCATCCTTGACAGCTATCTTGCATTGTTTTCTCGAGGATAACTCCAATTAAACATGCATATGTTGTAAGAAGACTATACAGTTTGTTACACCTCATAATATAGGAGTAGTCTAAGCATCATCATCCTGTTTGCATATACGTTTTGTGTTTCGTATTTATCAATTATTACGAAAGAAATCTTTTATAACTTGAAGAGCCTAATCATTTTCATTAATCAATAAAGTAACATAAATATCATCAACTGTTGCCGCAAAATAGAAGTCAACATCTTCCTTCCTTGAATAATCAATTTTAAAATTAGAAAGAGCCGTTTTGAGCAGAAAAATGAGATTTGTTTATAAAAAAACTTATGAACAATTACCTAGAACAACGTGAAAAAAGTGTTAGCAGCTGACGAGGAAGCTTCTAACGGTGGCTGTATCCTCCAGCGCAGGACACGTCAACGCGAAGAAGAGGCGACGTCAAACCGAAACATCAACGCGCTGGTGGCCAAACTTCTTCAAATCTCCGTGCAGCGGGCTGTCTACGGTTGGCCAGACTGGCAGTCGACGGCCTGTTGCGTGGCACGGTCAGAGTGCCGATCGGCTCCCCGGGGCCGGACCTATTCTCAGCGTGCTATTTTTTCATTTACGGGGAGCAATTGCGTGCTCCCCGAACTACTCTTACTCTCCGGCGACATTAAGACTAATCCAGGCCCCATTACAACTTACACATGTCACCATGCACAAAGACATAGACACAATAGGACCATGAGACATATACAGAAGTATAATATTAACATATTACAGTACAACGTAGATGGCCTCACAAACAAAATCATGCAGCTTAGGGAATTCGTACACAAACAAAACATTCACATAGCACTTATACAAGAAACAAAACTAAAACGCACAGACAAAACACCCACCATTCCTAACTTCACGACGATCCGTCAAGATCGGGGGTCACGGGGGTGGACTCATTACTTACATACATAAAAGCATTAGCTACACTGATGCCACCCAAAACATTACAAACACAATCGAAGCAGATAACACAATAGAAATACAGGCAGTTAACATTAAAACACGCGCAAAACACAACACCACACTAATCAACATTTACATCCCACCAGATAGTTCACCTCAGGTGCCAGCCAATTACAATCCACAGTTACACAATCTGGCCTCTCTCACTAATGTCATCATAGGAGGAGACTTCAACGCTAAGGACACTAGTTGGTGCCTGCACAACCAAAGCAACACCAGAGGCGCCAACAAAGCCACACAACTAAACAGCCTCTTCATTCTTAACAATACAGAAGAACATACACACATACCACATCAAGCAGGATACTCAAACTCCCCCAGACATAACGTTCTGTTCCCCCTCACTAGCAACACATACACACTGGAAAACAGAAAAACAACTGTCATCAGACCACCTGCCCATCATCATTACAACACGTTCTACACTCTGCCCCAACAGCAGCACACTTACATAAATTACAAGAAAGCCGATTGGGAACAATTCAAAATACAGACTGAGAAACAATTCACCACATTAAACAGCACACCCATCATAAACATCAATACAACACTCAAGTCATTTAATCAGATCATCAATACTGCAAACAAGTACATACCCAAGGGTAACATTAGGAAATACAACCCAAATTACACTAGAGAAATAGCCCACCTCATAAAGCAATGTAACAACCTCAAACATAACACACAAACTCCACACACAGAAGCCATAAAACAGCAGATACAACAGCTCAACACAGAAATAAACAACAAACTCAAAGAAAAACAAACAGAAACATTTAGGGAATTCATAACAACACTAAACCACTCCACAGATACATCCAGGCTATACAAGACTATAAACAGCATTAACCATTCTAACAGCGGCATTCACACCTCACACGCGGCTATCTGTCGCAGCCAAAATAATATCACAACATATACAAAACAAGCTAACATTCTAGTTAATCACTACGCGAAGATAAGTCGCTTAAACAGAGACAACAACCAGAAACACGCAGACAGACAAACAGCCAGAAACAAGAAAACCTACAGACTCGACACGACCATTACACCCTTCAATACAGACCAGACCACCAAGATCATCAAAAACATTAAGAATTCGAAGGCTACTGGACCAGACAACATATTTAACATACACCTTAAACACTTGGGCCCACAGGGAATACTAGCTCTCACAAACATCAGCACATATTTATACCAACACTGTATTATTCCTGATATATGGAAACAAGGTAAAATTATTACACTACTCAAACCAAACAAAAATCCAACAGAACCAGCTTCCTATAGACCCATTACTTTACTATGCACACCTTCCAAAGTAACAGAAAGACTAATCTTACAAATCACCAACCCGCACATACCACTATCCCCTACTCAACATGGATTCAGACCTCACCACTCAACCACGACATTACTCACTAACCTCACGCAGCACATCATGGATGGCATCAACTCCAGACGACCAGCTCAACGTACACTATCAGCAACAATAGACATTATTAAAGCATTTGATGCTATCCCACGTATCCCTCTCATAAACAAAATACTCAACGCAAACATGCACAATAACACCAAAAGGTGGCTGAGCAACTATCTTTCAGGAAGATACTCACATGTCACATTTAATGGCAAGTCATCCAAAAATAAGCTTTTTTCGAACGGGGTCCCTCAAGGCTCTGTTCTCTCACCAACGCTGTTCAACTTATACATGCATGACATTCCAACACCCATAGATAACAAGCTTACCTTATCATCATATGCAGATGACATCACTCTAACATCCACCCACAACAACATCGACACCGCTACAAATAACCTACAAACATACATAAACAGTATACAAGACTGGCTCACACACAATAGACTCAAAGTAGCGCCCACAAAATCATACAAGCAACACAAAAGAACACCAGATAACGCCACAGCTTACACTAAACAACACCAACATTCCACACACTCACAAGACTAAAATACTTGGGGTCACATACAACACATCATTATCTTTTGCAAACCACATTCGGGACATTAAAAACAAATGTACGTCAAGACTTAACACCCTTAGGGTACTAACAGGCACAAACTTTGGATACCAGCAGGAAACAACATCACTCATATACAAACAATATATTCGCTCAGTTATGGACTATGCTAGCCCATCCTGGGCACCCATTATCTCAAACACACACATAAACACCTTGCAGACAATACAAAACAACGCACTTCGTATCATTACAGGATGCACCAAAACAACACCAATAGAACACCTGCACACAGAAACAAAAATACTGAAAGTTAAGGAACATTTAGACATTTAGACGCCCCACAGACATCACACAGTACAGAAAACACATACACACACACACTTAACCCACAAAGCACTGACACGACTCGGTTCGAATGCGGTCCTAGGTGCGAAGCCGCCACCCACTGACAGGTCAGAGACCAGCCTGAGCAGATTGGATTGAGTTAACTTAGCACGATTCCGATGTGGATATCACCCCAACTTACAGACATATAAACACAGACTAGACAACGCCACAGACGACACCTGTCACCTGTGCCAGGACACACCACAAACACCTGAACATATTATGACAGACTGTACCGCTCTAGCACAACAACGAACACAACACAACATCACTAGTGCGCTGAACCTCTGGTCCGCTCCGGAGAGGGCGATCGGTTACCTGCGTGCCGCCGGCTTGCTCGATCAGGGTGGGCTGATCGGCTAACCAACAACAACAACAGATGATACCATTAACATAGATGTTACACCTGGACCATATACTTCAAGAAAAATAGTAACTAAACGAAGAAAAGTGCTTGACAGCAAATTGTTAGTTAGTCTTGATGTTGCTAAACTAAGTGACTGAAAGGCCTCGCTTGTTTTGACACCAACAATTCAAAGTCTGGAAAACCCACAGAAGAATACAACATTAGTTATTTATCTATTCGCAGAGAAAGACAGAAATTTCGAAAGAAAATTGCAGCGAATTTCTAAAAAGAATTCAAGCCAGAGGTGCCTTTAACAATCTCTTGGGATGGTAAACTGTTAGAAGATATAACAGGCAGGGAAGATGTTGACAACTTGACCGACTACCTATATTGGTTTCTGGGGAAGGAATGGATCAACTCCTTGGTGTACCTAAAATTGATTCGGGCACTGACCAGTTAACAGCAACTGCTGTATATGAGGCATCTCTTGAATGGGGTATCTATGAACAAATTAAATGTATGTGTTTCAACACAACAGCAGCCAATACTGGTCGTAGAAAGGGTATCTGTATTCTTCTTGAACAAAAAATGGATAAGGATATGTTGTCGTTAGCCTGTCGCCATCACATACTCGAAATTATGTTGGAAGCTGTAGTTGCAAAGTCATTACCACCATCATCAAGTCCAGAAATTGCGATTTTCAAGCGATTCAGGACAAAATGGCCTAGTTTCAACAAGCATCATTATCTAACAGCTTTATCAGAGCCGGAAACAGGTGAAGATGTAGCTGATATTAAAGATGATATGATTGCATTTGCATCAAACCAACTTGATAAATACCAGCCCCGCGATGACTACAGTGAACTACTACAACTCGCAATCATTTTCCTGGGAGGAGAACCAATATATATATATATATATATATATACACACACACATTTCAACTGCAAAGAACACGCAGTATAATTAACGTAAAGAACGACGCTTGTTACCTCATTTTTTAATTTGTTCGTTCTCTCTCCTCATCTTGCGCGGAATGTTCTCCTATACAAGCGTCGTTCTTTACGTTGATATATATATATATATATATATATAATAAAACTGAAATATATAAATATGTAACAGAAACTGATAGGCCTATTTTGGGACTCCAATGGAATAATACTAGAAAATAATAAAAAAAAAGGCAAATTAGGCCGTATAAAATCAAAGAGTGAGAGCCAGACGAAGAAAAACGAAGAAAAATTCAATTTCTAATATATGGTAATAACAGGGAGCTGTAGAATAAAGGGTACAAAACACTGCAAGACAAACAGATAACACCGCCAGGGATCTTGGAGTGATAATGTCGTCGGATGCAAAATTCAGAGAGTACTATAACATCAAAATTACAACGGCTAGAAAAATAATGCGAATCATTTGGAAGAGCTTCCGCAGCAGAAAATTATTTAAGAGTATTGTTCGTTCGAGAGTTTTCCGGATTGTTTCAGTTTACGAAGGATACGATTAAGTTTGAATATGAATGAGAATATAAATACAAATACAACAGAGTAAAACTGAAACACAGGAACAAAACCTAATCCAGAAAGTTCAAATAAAAGACATTAGCACCAATAGAAAAAACAAGTAGAAATTCAAGAAAGTAGACTGAAACCGTCAAAAACAAAGGCCCTGAGTAAAAATGAGGAAGAAATTATATGCACCGTCCGTTGTGCAATTTCTTCTACAATAAGGGTCACTGTAAATTTTGTGATAACTGCAGATTCTACCATCCAGAAATTTCCAAGACTTACGCGACGAATGGAACTTGCCAATACGGGAAAAACTGCTACCATCATCATATCTCCCGACAAATTCAAAGGACAAAGGACAAGATTCAAAGGACAACAGGGAAAATATAAAGAAAAATATGTACACCAATAGCGAACAAATTTTTTTCAACATCGCAGAAACGATAGGGCTGCTAAGTCTCATACAGCGCATGCAGTTAACACAGCTGGAACCCCTAAACCGGATCACTTCCTGGCAAGAAGTTATCAGAACAGATAAGTGGAAACGGATCTCTCTCGGAGGACCACAGAGTGTACCAAACACGCGATACCGAAGGAAAACGAACTGGAAATGCATAAGGGGCAACTCAAAACAAAGAACATAAATATTGTCCTGGCTAATATTCAAGGAATAAAACAAAACAACTTACGAAACAAAGTTTCGTACCTGAAAGGATTTATGGATGAAACAAAGGCGGACGTCGCTTGCCTCACAGAAACGCATCTTAAAGATTGCAAAGGAAACTGCGAAAACTGCGAATATTGTATTGATAAGAAAGAGTTGCATATCGATGGTTTCAACCTACTAAGAGCGGATAGAACTGCGAGACGTAAAGGTGGCTGTGTTACTTATGTACATAAGAGTCATATGACAGAGACGGTAATAAGTAAATCAAACAGTTTCGTGGAACTCCGAGCAGTGAAAACAGAAACTAAACGTGATACTGATAGTCATCTATAGACCTCCAAACAAGCCACCTGAAAAATTTTCGGATGACATTGATGATATCAGAAACCTAATAAAGTCCGTAAACTCTCCACCCCCTTATAAAATACTCTGCGGAGATTTTAATTTCCCATTTATAAAATACAAAAATGTGGGTAGAAATATACATATATACCAGGACAAGGGGGGCACAAGAGAAGATCAGGAGCAAGCAAAAATGTTGATGGCTCTAACAAATGAGTTTATGTTGACCAGTAGCGCCCACAGCATTTTCTGACAGGAGGGGTACTTCTACTACGTTATCTGGATATATATATATATATATATATATATATATATATATACACACAGTATATTGTAGTGATTCCCCTTCCTTCATTTATAATTCGTTGTTTACTTTACTTTCTATTCATTTTCTCTTTATCATTCATTATACTCTTTACACTCGCTTCGCTGTACTTTATAAAAACGGGTAGACGTGGCCGTGATGAGACGCCATTATAATTCGAACAATGCAAGGGAGACCGGGGTATTAATTATACACTTCATTACACTTTACTGACTTTTATTTATACCGAAAACACTTTTAGATAAACGGGGTAATGCGAGCGGGGAATTAACGTTAACATTTTAGCTGGAGAGAGACACGAAATAATATTCTAAATTTACAACACCATCTTAATACCAAAAAAACACCTTAATAAGCCCAAGGCCCTCCACTGACTGGAGCTCTTGGGCATTTTTCTCTCTGTCTCCGCTTGGGGCCTTAATTGAACATTATTAAATTTTTATAAACAAACATTTAATTCTTAATTATACATTACTACACTTGCATCACCCCCTTGAAAATAGTTTTACACTAGGAAAACTTATTAATATCGTTTAACAAATTTATTTATTTATTCAACAAAGTTATTTATTTTGCAGGTTTTTTTCTTCAACAAGTTCCAAGTTAGAATAGATAAGAAATCATTTCACTGACAAATTCCACACATTAGATATTTTGTATCATTTTATAAAAATCGAGAAAAAAAAATAATTTTCACATTTGCATAAAATAACATTTCACACTACTAATCAAATTTACAACCTGTAACGAATCTGTAACGTGACAAATAACGGATAATTTTCTTAACAGGCTACAACAAATTTCAAGTTCACAATCTATTCCAGCGATTTGCTCATCAAAAATCGCCTTACACTCGAAACAAATATTCCTATAGTTATACAGTTACTATCAGGGCAACATAGAAAGAACGACAAAACGTTTATATAAAATACTGACCAGAGAGCACATACTATTTCACGAAATACAAAACAAATATGGGCAATAATCGCACCCTTTCACTTATAATTTCATTACATAATAATCAGTACATTAATTGCTGGACGTTGTTTAGATCACAATCCGCAAGCTGACAACGGACTTCTTAAATTTTCAACTGCAGTTCTGCTCACTTCGCTAGAATGCAAGGGGTTGCATCACCATGTAATAGGTCAGCACGCTTGAGGTTGGTTCCGCTCTCTCTCCAAATGGCAAAAAAAAAAAACAAGAGAGACGTCCAATTCTAAGAGGATCAGGGGATGGAGCTATACTGAAAGTGGAACCACGCACCGGAATTGGACGGAATTTACAATTCTAGAAGTCGACGAAGAAATTCGCCTGTCTCATCTCGACTTTGGTCGTTGAACGCTGCTCTTCCTCCGTCCAGCTGAGAGACCCTCTTACTGGCAATAATCAAAGATCACTTCGCCGTAGGCGGTTTCACAACGAACCTACTGTATGTCTGTATGGACAGTAAAGCCTTAGACACTCGTTCAATCTCTCGTGGTTTGCCTACCGAATGCTAAAGCACATATTTAGCGAAGCATCGAGCAGCGTGACCAGTGACTGCCCGAAAAATACCAGTAGACCATCTTCGACCGAAACTGGCCTGCGCCAAGTCCCTGCGCATTCGGTTTCTCTCTTCTCCCACTCTTCTCACTTCTCTTCTCTTCCGAAACTGTCCTGCGCCAAGTCCCTGCGCATTCGGTTTCTCTTCTCTCACTCTTCTCTCTCATCTCTTCTCATCGGTGATCGGTCACCTATCGGGTCAACTAAACTCAATGGATGGAATTCGGATCCAACTTAGTTGCTTCCAAATCGATTCTCTCGAAATTAAAAAAAAAAAAAATAAAAGTTTGTACTACTACTGATTATCACTTTTTCATATTTAATTTACCGAATTTTCTCGACACTTCACTTCGAAACAATAAGTATAATTTGCTCTGGCCAAATTCACGGAAAACTATTAAAAATTTTACAGAATTCACAAAAATTTAATCACGTCCTAGCTACCAATAAGGTCACTTATGGCAGGTACACCGGAGAAGATAATAAAAAAATCATGAAACGCAACGAAACAATACTGCATAGTAGAAATATAAAAGCGCTCCTACATAGTAACCGTTATTATAATTTTAAAAATATTATTATTCAAACTACCTTCAGAAATTACATCGATACATTTAAATACAAAAGACAAAAATGAAACCCAGAAACTTCATGTCATCAATTCCCAAAAATCACGAACCATCTTACACTTTGGGGGGAGCACACATAGATACCACAAAAACGTTACTGGCCATCTAAATGGCTCCATTTCCGGGTGAACACTCAAGCTAATGTATCAGTTGCACGAGTAAACACAAATTAAGTTTAAAAACATAACACAATTTTCCAAAACAGTCATTAAATAAAAAATGTAAATATTAATACCGAAAAGTTACCTTAATATATTAATTTCAATTTGCAACGCTAAATTTCATAGGAAGAAAACTCGTAATTCACAAATTACATCTGAGAGACAACTCTCTCCTTCAACACAAAACCCAGTATGGTTTGTAAATTACAAGAATTCCAGTAATTTATCGTTTCCAAGTGAAACTAATACAAATTTACATCGTCATTCTAAATATGAAGAGATATTATGAACCCAAAACTTATAGCAGAACTACAATGGTAAACAAAAACACTCATCACAATAAAATCTAATTTCAGAATAAAAATAAATTTAAACAGCCTAACCATACAAAATACCACTCGGAATTGTCTTGAAAATGAAAGAAAGAAAAAAATAGACAACAACAATCAGCCCACCTATAAAAATATAAAAATTAATGAATATATAAAAAAAAAAAAAAAAAAAAAATTAATTTATCAAAAGAATTTACGAAAACAATTTCTGTATTTCAATTAAACAAATTTTTTTCTTTTTATAACAAATTTTGCTTACTTTGAAGTCAATTTATACGACAAGCCTAATAAACTTAAACAGTCCGAATTTGACCTAGTATAAATTAGTGTCTTTAACGATTATTTTTCGACTATATGCATTCAACGGTGCAAATATCATTAGATGATATCATTATCGTATATTTTCGGTACATTTTCCGTATTGTTTGATAATTTTGGTAGATTCTTATATTTTATCAGAGAATTTCTCATTTTTCGTATCAACTCGTAATTTCGGCAAAAAAACAAAAATTTGTCGATAATGATAACTGATTTTTACTGCTGTGCATTTCATGTACAGTATACTGTATATATGTTTACAGGAAAAAGTTTCGTACGAGTACATATAATAATATTTATATATTTCCCCCTGAAGAAGGAATCGAAAGACGCCTACGATTTGTGGTGCTTTCATGGTAGACCCAGATTAGGACCAGCATACATGAATATATGTAGAAGTAGGGATCAGTATAAGGCGGCCATAAGGCGATGTCAACAGGAAGAAGAGTCTATTCGAGCATCAAAAGCCTGTGAAACTCGCATAAATAACGATAATAGCAAATTTTGGAAATTTGTTAAGAATCAAACGGGTATCAAAAGTGTCCTCCCTCCGACAATCGATGGGGTGTCAGGGGAGGATGAAATTGCAAAGCTGTGGAAAAACCACTACTCTAACATTCTTAATAGTGTGAGTAGGGATAATCTTAAGATAGATTGCAGCGAAACGAATGTGGGAGGGATAAGGGAAAATACTTTGATATCAGTTCCTGAAGTAAAGAGGTTAATTTAATTAAAGAGTTAAAGACTCGTTCTGCGTCAGGGGTAGATGACCTATCGAATGAGCACTTAAAATATGCCAATGACGTAGTATGTCTGCATATATCATTGCTCCTATCAGCCATGCTGGCTCATAGCTATATCCCAGCAGAGTTCATGAGGGTATATATCTTGCCTCTGGTCAAAAATAAGTATGGAGACATTCTGTCCGGCAATAATTACAGGCCTATTGATGTCGCTTCCTGCTTCTCGAAACTACTAGAAAAACTCTTGTTACTCCGATTAAATGATTACCTATGGACATCTCCTAATCAGTTTGGTTTTAAAAGGTCCCACTCAACTGACCTGTGTATCTACAGTATGTACTTAAAAAAACAATATCTAAATACATTGACAGTAATAATTCAACTATTTATAGCTGTTTCCTAGCCTCTATAAAAATATACCTAACCGAATCAAACTGCAGTACATCCGGACATAATTTTGTAATATTCTCTATGTAAACGCGCGAACATAAAAAAAAAACATATGATAGAGTGAACCACAATATTTTATTTAAAAAAACTAGAAGACAGGAAGGTTCCCATGTACATATTAAATTTATTGAAATTTTGGTATTCCCACCAATCTTTTACAAGGCTCCTTGCTCTCCCCTATGTTGTTTAATGTTTATATTGACGGATTAATTGCGTCACTTAACGAGGCAACAGTGGGATGTTGTATAGATAACACAAGGATAAATAACTTAGTTTATGCCGATGATATGGTGTTAATAAGTCCCTCTGTTAAAGGTCTGGATCGGCTACTAAAAGTCTGCGAAGTGTATTCGCAAAAACATGATATTCTTTTTAATGTTACAAAAACTAAGGTTATGCAATTTCATCCTAAAAGCTGTAATCAGCCAGCTGATATTAGGTTTAAAATGAAAGGTGAAGTAATTGAGGAAGTATATTGGAAGTAATGAGTTTTAAGCATTTGGGCAAACTATTACCAGCTCCTTGAGTGATGACTCGGATATAAGAAAACAATCTCGAAGCCTTTGTGCTAAGGCGAATACGACTATAAGGAACTTTCGGTTCTGTACAAGTGCAGCTAAAGACACTCTTTCGTACTTTCTGCAGTAATATTTACGGACAGCAACTCTGGGTGAATTATAAAACAGGTTCTGGCAGAACCCTAAATTTGCTGTACAACAGGTCTTTTAGACTCTTACATAAATTACCCCCGAGATGCTCAGCTACCCGCAATGTCCCGAGCTTCCCGGAGGTAACAAGACGTGCTTAATACAGTCAAATGCAAAGAATTAAAATTTAACCAACCCGATTATCCAAGCTATCCATGAGTCCTGCCGTTTATCCTCTATGCTATGGAATTCTTGGTACGAAAACGTCTGTCTGTAGTTCCACTTAACTTTAACATTACTGTATTATTTCTAATCAACTTTATCCATTTCTATCCTTAGTATAATTTAGGGCGGGTCGTACTCAGGTGACAACATGAATCTGAAGGAAATCCTACCATCAGGGGTGTCTAAATTATGTGTTTTTACATGGGGAATTCAAAAATATGAGCTTCTTTTTGGATAGGATAACTCTAACTACATCATGTTTGTATTTCTAAATTGCCAATTTTACCCTTTTGAACCCCTTTATAATATATAAAAGATATAAGTAAATCATTTATATGACAAGGCCAAATCAACTTTACATATATTATTAATAGGTGAACTGCATGTATGTCACTGGACATAATTACAAAGATCATTCTCCTGACATCTTGAACTTTGCCAGGGTTGCACAAATCTGCTTTGACTCAGACTTGGACATCAGCTTCCTGCTGGTCTCCTGAGCCCTGATCCCTCCATCCCTTTTCCTGTGAGAAGTACTTAGCAGAAGCTCAGTCACCATTTTAACAACCCTCTCAATGCTTTGTGTGTGGCAAAGCCAGTTGCGCACCCCATGGGGGTGTTGATGAAGTTTTTCACCTCTGAGGTGCTTAGAGAGCAGGTGAGAGGTGGCTCTGACACACCTTCTGACCAGCTGATCAAGTCACCGATGCTGGAAGCATCACAATTGATTCAGGTGTCCTTCTGCTCCTAACAGAGGAGTCCCCCAGCTGAGTGGCCGGGTCCCCCTCTCCCCTGATGGCCAGGATTCTCTCCACCCCTTCAATCCTCTCCTTCTGATCCTCAGAGCAGAGTAGTGTTTGGAGGATGACTTTCACTGTGGGCATACCAAAGCAGATCTTCTCACAGTTGGCATCACACAATATCCAGCACCTCCTTTCTCTGGGGACTTGAGGCAGTCCAGCTGAAAGAGGATGTGCCTAGGGCCCTTCGATCCAGGAGTGCTTGACCTTCACGTTGAACCAACATGGGTAATACAATCCAATGATGAATTCCACAATGAATTGCAGAATCTTCAGGTTCTTTCCTTTAAGTCCGTGCTTGACACCCAGAGCTGAGAAGTCTGTTCGCTGTGGTGAGCCAGCGGCTGTGGTTTTACTGGTCCTATCTCTAACAAGCCAGCCCTGCAGGAAGTACTCCATCCCTGACTGCACAGACAATTTTATAGCCATAGTATTGATCAGTTGAGAGATCTTGAATGACCTTGTCAGGAAGCTTGATCAGTGGAGGGCCAACAGAGATTCGGGTGAAGTTTGGATTGATATCAAAGTCTGTAGCGAATCAAGGAGCTTTCCTATTGCTCGGATATTTTTTGTCTGACAGAGTAGGGCCATCAAGGTCAACAAAATAGCTTCATAAATCATGAGTCACTTCAAATATTTCACAAACGTTTTAGAATGTTCTGAAACGTTACATTCTAGCCTCTGAGAAAGGTGACTCAGAAAATGGCGTTATGCGCGTCAGAAAACCGTCAAAATATTATATACCAAACTGTATGATAATTACAATTAAGTGAATGGCACACCTTTTTATTTGAGTATTTAAATATTATTATTATTATATGAATTACATTATATATGTGTTATATGAATTAGTTAGAACAATGCTCTATGAGAGATAACGTGAGCAGCCATGATAGAAAAACGTGAGAAGACATATCTGGGGTAACTACAATAGTAAAATAATCAACAATTTAATAATAATCAACTGCAAAATGATGTAGGGTTTAGGGTTATCAGAATTAAATATTTTCGTTCAGAATTGTGTTCTATACACCAACAATATGTTCTTTGACACCCTCTCCATTGATTTAAAAAAAACATGCATAGTATGACCCGCCCTATTAGTATATGAACTGTCATTGTATTAATAATATTTGTCATATGGACTATAGTCTGCCAATAAACCTTTTCATTTTCATTTTCATTCATTTTATATATATATATATATATATATATATATATATATTATGGATGACGGGGGACGCACGTGTCCAAGTACCACCCCACCTGCAGGCGCTACTGATTTTGATACAAGAAATAACAGAAAACACCAGAAAAATAACTGCCAAGATCTGGCATTCACAAATAACACGAACTTGATTATTAATATAAAAATAACCCCAACTATTATCTCAGACCACAACATAATCGAGATATTAACAAATATGTCAAAAACATTAAAAGATAATACCCGTACTGAAGAAAGAAGCAAATTTTGGACTTTCAACCTAAACTCCAAGACTATAAATTGGAAAGCAATCAGGTCACACATGGCCCAAATAGAGTGGAAAACAGTTTTCGAGAATAAAACAACCGAAGAAATGCTGACAAATCTTAGAAGAAAAGACGCTGGAAATTTTAGAAAAAAATGCTCCGAAAGCTCAGCCAAAAGGAAAGAGAAACTGGTGCGAGACTCAAAAGCGAACAATTTTCCGCAAAAGAAAGAGAGTAGCTGAGAAGTTAGTTAATTGCAGAGAAAACAATACCGGATACGTAATACAAGAAAAACTGGAGAGTATCGATAGGGTCATACAGAGAGGGAAGAGGAAAAGGCGGTAGAAGTAATAAACGTTAATCTAAAATATCATACTTCTCTTGCTATGCGAAAAGAGAAAAAAAACGCGCCACTATCGGGCCCTTAAGAAAAGGAAATAATGAACTAATGGACGATCTAAAAGAAATATGTGAAACATTGAGAGCCCAGTGTGAATCAGCCTTCAGTATCCCAAAGAGTGACAAAGCGATACCTGATATAGATACTTTCTTTGAAGAGAAATTGCAAGGAGATTGTATGACAGATTTTCATTTTACCCCAGAAGATATAGCACAAGCTATAAGACAAATAAAATCACACTCAGCGGTTGGTCCAGACAAATGGAACGCAGTATTGATTAAAAACTGTAAAAATGAAATAGCCACACCCATATATTGGAAATGGAGAAGACCCTTAGACTCTGGAGAAATACCGAGTATCTTGAAAAGAGCAGACATTGTTCCAATATATAAAGGAGGGGATAGATCTCAAGCAAAGAACTATAGACCAGTGTCTTTGACGTCCCATCTTACCGAAGTATTTAAAAGAATAGTTAGAGAGAAAATCTCTGACTTCTTGGAGACACTAAAAGAAGACAACGAAAATCAGCACGGATTCCGATCAGGAAGATCATACCTATCACGTATAGAGAACTATAACAATATCCTAGACGCACTTGAAGGCAATGAAAACTACGATGTCATATACAAGGATTTTGCTAAAGCTTTTGACAAATGTGATCATGGTATAATAGCACATAAAATGAAAGAGATGGAAACAACAGGCAAAGTTGGAAAATGGATCTACAATTTCCTTAGAGAAGTTCGCAGCTCAGTACCACAAGGAACAGTATTGGCCCCTCCAGTGGCGGTCCTAGCTTACATGACGCCCTGGGCGAACCTCACCTTCAGCGCCCCCCCCCCTGTTCGCCAACACACACACATTCGAATCCCCCCAAAATAAAGGACAGACATAACTCTTTCACAAAATAACTTTTTATTGGACTAATTGTTGGAACTTCAGAACCAAAACAAAGACTCAAATTTCTGAATTTTACAAATCCTTCATCACGTAAATAGAATAACTCACTTAAGAGAATGTAATTATGATACTATGAACAGGAAAAATACAAATTAAATTGCACAACTGCCATAAATAAACTAGAGAATCAAATTTCTAAATTGTACAAATGCTCTATCACATAAATAGAATAAGACACTTAAGAGAGGGTAATTATTATGCTACACTTTGAACAAGAAACAAAATAAATTGCACCACAGCACAACTGCCATCTAAACCTGACTCTTCTTACCTTCCTTGATGCAAAGTCATTGATCTTTTATTATTTATTTTATTTTATTTTTTATTTTTATTTATTTCTTTATTTATTTATTCTTATTTTTATTTTTATTTTTTTTGCAGGCGCTCATGCCGCCCCTCCACAAATGCCGCCCTGTGCGGCTGCCCATATTGCCCATATGAGGAACCGCCACTGGGCCCCTCTCCTTTTCATTATCATGCTAACAGACATAGAGAATGAAGCAAATAGCAATAGTATAGTAATATCCTTTGCAGACGATACAAAGATCATCAGAAAAATCAGCGATGCAAAAGAGGTGGAGGCCTTGCAGAGGGACACAAACAGAATATACAAATGGCCAGAAGAGAACAACATGCCATTTAACACTGAGAAATTCCAGCTCTTGAGATATGATAGAAATGAGGAACTTAAATAGACAGCATATTATGCCCCGGACAGACAGGAAATTCAGAGAAACATGAAAGCGATCAGTTTAGGGGTTATAATGAACGATGATGCGAAATTCAAGACAAACTCAGATAGCGATGAACAAAGGAAAAAGAGTCGCGGGCAGGTACGAAAAACCTTTAAAAGAAGGGACAAGACAGTAATGATTCCCCTGGTGAAAACACTGATCATACCAAAACTTGAATACTGCTCAGTCTTGACGTCCCTATAGAAGAAGAAAGAAATTAATAAACTAGAAGATATTCAGACACATTTCACAGCCAAGATTGATGGCTGCAAAGAACTCATCTACTGGGAAAGATTACATGAACTAAATCTGTACTCCCTGGAAAGCAAAAGAGAGAAGTACACCATAATATATACATGGAAAATGATTGAAAAACTGGTACCAAACCTCAAACTAAACCCAATTACCATCCAAACAACACTGGAAAATAGGAAAGGCAGAATGTGTAGTGTTCCCAAATTAAAGGCCCGACAAGGGACCTTCTCAACACTGAAGGAAAACAGCTTGGCTGTCAGGGGGCCAAGAATTTTTAACCAGCTTCCAAAGGACCTCAGAAACGTTACAGGAGTCAAAGTTGAAGTCTTCAAAAGAAGACTAGATGCCTAGCTCAGGATGATACCAGATGAGCCGGGTGTACCTGGCTAAGTGCGGGGAAGAGGACAAGAGAGCAACTCGCTTCTCCACCAAGCCAGGCGTAGAGGCAGGTTCACGAGCTTGACCTTCGTGTGAAGAGAGACCAACGCACTGAACTGCTACGAGGTTAGGAGGTATATCCCTTAACCGCCGTGGTGCCCATATTTGGACACCTTCAAAATAATCGAAATATATTGAATAATTATTGTAATATCGTCTGCTACGCCGAGGTGGCCTTTCTTGAACACCTAACTGTAGATGCCAGATACCTCTTTCGGCAATATCTCGGTTTTTTTTTTTATTTCATGGCCTTTTCAAACGACGTTTGTCTTGAGGGAAATGTTAGTTCAAAACCAAAAATATTTTGAAGAATGGAATCATTTACAGGTAAGATACAATGTTCTAATAATTTTTAGGGCAAAAACATATATCCTGGATTGTAAATAAGATTGCTTTTATTTAAAAAATATATTAGCATAAATATTAGATGTCATTAGAGTATAGTGCTCAAAAATGAGCAGCTAGGCATGGCAAAGTCCTCCTGGGAAAACGTTTTCTTTCATAGATTGAAAATTTTTGGGAAACTATTTTATTTTTTTAGAATAGTATTGATAGATATTTTGTAGACTAAAATTTATATATATATGTATGTATATATATAGTTATTATATATATATATATATATATATATATATATATATATATATATATATATATATATATATATATATATATATATATATATATATATACTCAAACACTCTTTCCAGGAACTAGTGGATTATCCGAGAGGCCAGTCATTTCAATTGCAACAGGAAGCTTTTATGCTGGAAATCGCATTCGCAAGTCTCTATTTCTTGCAATTGCTGAAACAAGCGACGAAGAGAATGGATCAGGAGACGAAGAAACAAACATTTTGGAAGAAAGAGGACAGTCACAACAGTCGAGTTCAGAATCAGAACAGGAACAGGACCTTTCATCTTCTAGCACTGTTGTTTTATGTGTTGATAACAGTTCACCCTTGCCTTCATCACATGTAAATGGTCGGAAGAAAACCCTTCAAAAGAGAAATCCCATTTGGGAAAAGATTGAAGCACGGGATCCTATTCCACAACATCCAGATTTTGAGGATAATATCTTGGTATCGGAAAATCCTGAAGATTGCTTGGTTAGTCCTTTTCAATTCTTTATGAAATTTATTGGTCTTGTGGCACTGTTCAATCAAGAAGGCTACTTGGTCTATCATTCACCCAGGATAAAGAAATGAAGGCTAAGGGTAGAGGTACATTTGAAGAGTGGGATGCAAATGTAGATGGAATAAGAGTAACAGCAGTAAAATGGTTTGATAGTAGAGCTGTTACAACTTTGTCAACCTTTGCAACAGCAGAGCCTGTTGTTCAGAAAGAGAGGTTTGACCATCACCAAAAGGGAAAGATATCCATTATTTGCTCCAGTATTGTACATGAGTATAACAAAGCAATGGGTGGTGTAGACCTGCATGACCAATTGGTATCCTTGTATAGGTTTTCTTTTAAGTCTAAAAAGTATTATCATAGGATTGTTTGGCACCTGTTTGACATGGCACTGGTCAATGCTTGGCTACTGTACAGGCGATCATGTGATGATATGAGTGTTCCCCGTAAAAACCAAAATATTTTGGCACAATTCAAGGCGAGGGCAGCTAAATCTTTGATGTTTTCTGGTAAAGTAACTAAAAAATGTAAAAGGGGGAGACCATCTATAGAAGCCACAGAAGAACCGAAAAGAAAAATTGTTAACCAAGGTTTACCTATACCTGAAAATGATATAAGATTTGACAATCTTGGCCATTTACCTAATGTTGGTTCAGTTAGACACATGTGTAAGATGATTGGTTGCAAAAGCAGAGTTATGACACACTGCCAGAAATGTAATGTATATTTGTGTATTACACAAAAAAAGAATTGTTTTGCAGACTTTCATACAAAAAATTTGTAAAGTAATATTCAAATTTCATTATTATATTTGCAGAAAAATGTTTGAATAGTAATAAAAATAAGTCTTAGCTGTTCATTATCCATAAAAATGTTTTGTATTAGTTTTATATTTTAATATCAGTAAAAATTGTTCCAGATTTTGTGTTTTATTCTCCGTAGATTTTCACATTAAATTTGTCTCGTGTGCCTAGGTGCCCAAAATAATCCACCTTCATTAATTCATTAAAAAACAAAAATAAATTAATGTAAATACATACATGCCTTATTGACTCCTGTTAGATCACAATTTTCAACAATTTAATTTTTTTCAGAGCTAAATAAAAATTTAGGCGGTTAAGGGATATATAGGCTGACCATACGTACCGTTTTGAACGGGACAGTACCGTTTGTTTTATATTTCCTGGCCGTCCCGTCGTTTTAATAAAAATGTCAATTTTGTCCCGGTTTATGTACTTACTTTTTCATGAATACAGAATATTGCATAACCCCCGTCCCTTTTTTGCCATCCCAATGTCCCGTTTTTGTCTCAAGGAAATATGGTCAGCCTAGGTATATATATATATATAATTTACAATTTCGATATTGTTCAATGTACAGTTCCGCTCATTATTCGTAGGACACTCTTGAGAACAGATAGCGACACCTGGCATATATTTGTTGTGTGTACTACAAACGTTTGTAACATTTTATGAATGAATCTGGGGTTTAGCGCTGATTGGTTGACTCATTGCCAAATGTCTTTAGAACATAATTATTTCCATTCATCATTCTGGTTTACATATTACTAAGGAAACATAAATGAATAATTAAATATAAATTCAAGAAGGGGATACGTATATATTAACAATGAAGTGAATAAAAAATGGACTTGTTAAAACTAAAAAAAAAAACCTTCGGACGTGATAACAGTGTTCATAGTATTGGCAAGACTGTCATCCTGAACTGAAGTTTCAATGTATAAAAGCAGAGCCGTTGGTAGGCATTATTGCGCCCTGAGCAAATTCCAAATTGATTAATTTATTCAGCAAAAACCTTATATGTATGTATATAACCTTTGGTTTGGTTAGCTTCCGCCTGAATTCTTCATTTTGACGAAGGTCAAGCTTTTCACTTCACCTTACAGTTTAACGTGGAATCCAAACCACGCCCCACTAGCAGCCCAGCGTCTTAACCACGAGGCCACCGAGGGTACCCATTTATCTACCAACCACTTTCTTTATTGTGTGGAGGGATGAACAACTGGGTTTTGCTGCGCGCCGGCTGCCGTCACCAGGTCTCAAACCCCGGGCCGATGGATTCGTAGTCAGCGACGCTAACCACTACACCAATTACATATATAAGCGGTTTATGAATGAAAAAACAATGTTTTGATGCATATTAAATTTTAATAACATTATAACATTAGCAGATTGATAGGTATCTGTAGGTTTCATACGTCACTGCTTAGAATATCTTCCAATTGGCAAATGGATGACAGCTGAATGGATACTACCGGTATGGCATTTATGGAAAATTGATACGTGTGGGTAGTTGGGAGATAACGAAAATGGTCCACTGAGTGGGTAGTTAATCTAACAATTATTAAACTCCTTTTATGTGAATGACTGGGTGGATGAAACCAATTGGTTGCTCACCAGAGTTATTCTCCACACTAGTATTTATATACTGTGTGATAGAGCGTGCTTGGTAGTATTGAAACACACTACCAATCAACCAACAAACAAAAAAGATGCTGGTAGGAAAAAGCAAGAACAAAGGAGATGCGTGGAGAGCGGCATGGCGAGCAAAGGGGGCTTGAAACAGAAAACCATCACCACCAGCAAGTACGCTCACCTAAATTAAACAATTAGAAGAAAGACTCCAAGAAGAAGCTCAGGCCTGACTAAGGAGACCAGGACTTATCTAATAACACTCAGTAAGTGAACAATTGCATTTTTAAACCCCAGTTTAGTGATAACTTTTAAACTAGGTCCAGTTAAATTATTAAATTAGGCCTACATTGTGGTCTAAGAGTTAGTATCAACTCATAGCTTAACAAAGGCTAAGGTAAATTACCCTACCTAATTTGGTGAGGAAGCCTACTGTGGACCTCAATTTACTCTGCCCGCTCTGGACCATTTTCGGAATCTCTAGGCTGACACCTACAAGACTAGGCTTAACCTACTCTACAGTTAGACTGGAGATATTAGGGGTGGATTAATTGGGGACCATTTCATACAGAGCATTTTTCAAATTGGTGGCCCGTCGTGTGGAGAATTTACATACTTTAGGCTTAACCTTACTTAACAATAATTGCAGAATTAGGCTAAATGGTCTAGCCTAAACCTAACCTAATCAAGCCTAAAGTAACAAATTTGCCTAATTAGGTCTACAACCTAGGGCCTAACTAGGAAACATTTACATTTAAGGAGTCCCATTCTTTTACAAGCTTAGAACTGAGTGCAGCATACAGATTAACCAGAATCAAACTTACTTTTTTCTTTCAAGGTTTAGGGTACTTATTGGACTAAATCTTGACATTAATTAAATACTCTGGGGTTTAACTAAATTTAAAAGTTGACTGTTTGTTTGTCTGATTACTCACTTTATTTGATCTCTCATCTCTGACAATTTCTTCTCACCTTATTATTTCATTACAATCCCTAGTTAAACTATTTTGACTTAAACATGGACAGTGATGAATTACAACAATTAAAACAGAAGCGTGGGAAGTTGGGTGCTGTTATTAAGGCCATCAACACTTTTAACAATATTACACAACCAGGCGAGGAAGATTTAGAGTATGCAATTTTTAAATTGGATAAATTTAAGAGGGATATAATAGCCATTGATGAGCGTATTTGAAAGTTAGTTGAACCTGAAATGGCTGATGAACAACTTACAGACCTTTACTCTGATAATGAGCATCAGGTAATCTCAACTGAACAGCACATAAGGAGACTACAGTCTCGTTTGAACGACTTAACACCAAATAAACCTATTTCTGATTTTAATCAAAGTAGAGCTAACCTTCAACAAAATTTAAGTGGCATGCCAAATTCAGAGTCACAAGAATTTAGGGCTAAGTTACCCATTTTGCTAGTACCAACATTTGATGGGGACAGGGCACAATTCCCATCTTTCATTGAAAAATTTGAGAGTTCAGTAGGTAATAAACCTTATATTCCTCCTGTTGATAAGTTTAGCTACTTAATTAGTTTCCTTAAAGGTCCAACCTATAACATGATAGCCTATTTACCAGCTGTGGTTGATTCATATGAAGTAGCTATTGCTCTCTTGAAACGTAATTACATTAATAAAGATGAGATTATATTTGAATTATCTCAACAAATTATTAATTTTGCACCCGTAAAAGATAACCATAGTGATATGGAAAGATTTTATTCAAAATTAGAAGCTATTATGGGACAACTGGTTAGCAATGAGATAGATGTTAAATCTTTATCTTGGCTCATACAAGATGCAGTTCTTAGTTGCCTCCCTTTGAGGATTAAAGCTCTTTTAGTTCAAAAGAGAGGAGAAAATTATCCTAATCTTGAAAACATCAGAAAGCACTTTCCAACTATCCTAACTAATTTCAAATTGAGAAATAGTTCATCACAAAATAAGACCCAGACTATGGATAAACCAAAAACTCTCCAAAGACCAACTAGCTAGTCAAACAGACAAAACCTGATACTGTAAACTTAAATTTGACCAACTACACTGCGTTCGCACTTATTAAGCACTTATTTAAGCTCTGTAAATAGCAAGGGTTGCTCTTCATTCATCGGTTAACAATACAGTATTAAAATCTGTTTTCACGTACTGACGCGCCCATTCAACACGCTGCTTCTTGTACCTGAGTGTTAATGGTGACTGAATCGTAGGTTTACACGTCTTGCCAATTGTTTGGAGGATTCCACATCGAGATGTTCTTGGTACATTATGATTGCCAGCCTGCTCAAAAACCTCTTTACTTAAGGACAATGGATGCTTTGCAGTTTGCGCTTGATTACAGATATCTGCCGCATTGTCACTTTTCTTATAGCTCCTTTGTCACTTCGCTGCCTCAGTTTGGTACCCTCCGCTACAAACTTGTTTACAGTTCGATAAGCTCTGCCAAACTGCTTCGCAATTTCAATAGATTTTATATTTTCAGTGAGTAACTTGACTATTTTTCTTTTCTCAGTTAGTGTTAAATTCTTCTTCTTACCCATTTTCACCATTTAGATCCGTAAATAGAATACTTGCTTAATAATTCGGAACACAATATTTTTACATATTTTTCAATAAAATGAGATAATTATTTTAATTATCAAAATATTTTATCGAAATGAATACCATCAATGCTGCTATATATAGTGATTATTTGCTACAAATTTCATTGAATTCGGGGAAAAACTTTTGAAAATATTGGAGAAAATGTAATCTGCTTAATAAGTACGAACGCAGTATATACCACAAGGACACCTACATTACAGAACTTTAATGTAACTGCTACCCCAACTTACACACCACATTGTAAATTTTGTGCAAGTGATGAACAAAGTAGTACTGGTTGTGGCAAATATTCAGACTTTAACTCAAGATCTAAAAGATACGAACAGTTGAACCTATGTAAAAAGTGTACTGGCTAGGGACATCATAAGAAAGACTAAATTTAGGTTAAAATTCAATTGTAAATTTTGTAAAAGTCTAAGACATGTCACATCAATGTGTGATTCACTAAAGTGTCCAAACAACAATACTCAAACTCCAGAGCTGGGCACCGCAAACTCAAAATCACTTCCGCAATCGCAAATCCGCAAACTCAAACCTTACCTTCCGCAACCGCAAATCCGCAAACTGCTTGCCATTTTTGGTGCCGCAAACGCAAATCCGCAAACGCAAACCATATTTCCAATTTTTACAGTGCTGGGCACTTCCGCAAACACTTCCGCAAACCGCAAATTCCGCAAATTCCGCAAACTATAAAAAGTATCCAAAACATTAAAGAGGTATAAAAAGTTTTTATATCTTTTTAATGTTTAATGTTTTAGCCTTGTTTTTATTAAAAACAAGGCTAAATAATTTATTACAATAAATCACTATTGTAGAAGAAATAAAAATACTACATATATTGATATATTATATTGAACAAAAACACCTCCTGCAAGTAAATAGTAAATAAATTAAATAATAAATTTAATCATTTGAATTTCATAAATTTTGAGACTTAGACACGTTAGAGAAGACTGTACTGTAACTGTAGTAACTGTACACACATTACATTACACAAGTTAAATTAAGTTAACACTGTGACTGTAGCCCAGTGGCCACGTGGGAAATTTGCGGAAAGATTTGCGTTTGCGGTCTCAGTTCCGCAACGCAAATTCACTAATTTGCGATGACTTTGCCGCAAACGCAAATCCGCAAACGAAAAACATACTTCCGCAATTGCGGAATTTGCGGTTTGCGGAAGTGTTTGCGGAAGTGCCCAGCTCTGTCAAACTCAAAAGATACCTCCTCCAAACAAAGATAATGAAGATAATGCCCCTTTCATGGAGCATTCTCTTTGTTCAAACAACGTAGCAAAAAACGATGACAGGACAATTGCGTCCTGGTCAAGTGCGTCCCGGACAAATGCGTCCTGGTCATTGGCGTCCCTGGACAATTGCGTCCGGTTTTATTTCGTCCCGGAAAATTGCGCACTTCCCGAACTACTACATGAAGTTTATTTATTAGAGAAGTGAATAGAAAGTTCATTGTGACTTCACCTACGCAATTGTCCAGGGACGCCAATGACGAGGGACGAGTATGTTTGTTATTGTAATTTTGTATGGGATATAATGCCCGGTTAGATTAATTGAATGCACAGTTAGGTCAACTATATGCCCTTGACGATTAGTTAGGTTAAGTTGTGATATTTTCGTTAAAACTAACGAAACTAACTTTATCTTCAGTGGACGTAACCCATAAAATTTGACAATGATGTTGCTGATGATGGATAAAGTTTTAGAGAACAGTTTCGAACAGAACTTATGACCATATAACAAGTTTAATAGGTTAAAATGAAAAGTATATTTGAAATTCCGATACTAACTTTCTATTCACTTCTCTAATAAACAAACTTCATATAGTAGTTGAAGTACGCAATTGTCCAAGGACGCCAATGACCGGGACGCATTTGTCCGGGATGCACTTGACCAGGACGCAATTGCCCTAGTACCGCAAAAAACACTGGGGTTCTTTTACAAACTATCACTTTGGAATTAGTGAATAGTGAAGGTAGCACCACTCCAGTGAGATGTCTTATAGACTCGTGTTCTCAACAAACATTTGTCTCACAAAATTTAGTCAATAAATTGGGTTTGACACCAAACCCAAATGAACAAGAACTCAATATCACATCCTTTGTTAAGAATGACTCAAACAAAAATAGCTATAAGACAAGTGACCTGGAATTACATGTTGGAAATGAACTAGAAAAAATTAAAACAGTTATTGTTCCAAAAGTAGGACAAATCATTTGAGGAAACAGTACAATCAGTGGCGTAGCGAGGGGTGGGGGTACAAGGGGGCTATCGTACCCTGGGCGCTGGGTTTTGTGGGGCGTCAAATCGGCTAAGCGAGCAATTTTTTTAGCATGACATTTACGTTTTTTACATCCGCGGCCGGGAGGTAAGTTTGGACATGTATCATAACCACAGACAGGGGTATTAATAATAATAATAATAATAATAATAATAATAACAGTGTTTATTTCTGGTGAAAAAAAACTAAATTTAAAATTTGATTTATTGATAAAAACTGGTACATAGAGAAACAAATTGATACATACATGCTAATATAGCAAATGTATCAAAAGTGTACTAAATAAAATCGTGACAAAAATATAGAAATATGATGTGCATTGCCACAAGCTTTAACCAACTGAGCCAACGGCTTAGCAGTTAACCACTGCCTTAAGTGTGCTATATAAACTATTGTGGTTGTGACAGATTGTAGTGTATTTACATAGTTAGTGAATGACAAATATTTAAATAACAACTATTATAATTTTGATGCCGAAAATTAATTTCGCTTCTGCTATCATCGGGTAGCCTTCAAACAGAATGAGTGAAATATGTGTAATTTGAGCACACAAATAGTGATGAAAAACTAGACACCGACCGGTTTCGAACTCATTTGTCCTCATCAAGATATCACAAGCTTTAACCAATTTTGTTCGAGGATGTACAAGTACATTATTGGAAAGACTAAATGTAGGTAAATAAGACAATATATTACATTTCATTGACTAGTGTGTACTGTGTACACCTAAACCCAGTGGCGGTCCTGGCATTTTTGGCGCCCTAGGCGAGATCATGCAAAGGTGCCCTTCCCCTGTCAACAGTACACTCCCCCCCTCGGTGCATAACCTCTGCCGCAATAAAACACACTGAACACATTGTCTTTAAAACACAAAGGACCTCCTTCATTTATTGTTCTTAGCTTCAAGTAAGAACAAGTTGTCTTGAAACAAAAACTACAAAGAAATCTTGTATGAATAATAATTGAACACTCAATAAAGATTCCCAAATATATTGCAAACAAAATAATATTCCAATGTATATTGCACACAAAATAGATAAATCAAAAACACTAATAAATCACACAATGTAGCTTAATAAAGGAATAAGATTGCCAGCTAGCAAATAACTGAATTTTAAATTTTGTTTGGAAGTTTTAGATCTACAGTAGTTGTTTTCCTATTAAAATCTGATCTTCCTGGTCTTCCTTGATGCAAATTCATCAATGATGTCATCATAGGAAATCTGCTCAGAAACCGCATGGTTAATGCTGATGACAGCAAGACCACTGAGGCGGTCTTGCATCATGGTGGATCTCAGGTAAGTTTTGATGAGCTTGAGCTTGGAAAAGCTCCTCTCCGCTCCAGCCACTGTCATTGGAAGGGTGACAGCAACCCTGAGGGCGACCTAGAGGTTGGGGTAGATCTCTGTGAGCTGCTTTTCATGGATAAACGTCAGCAGCTGAAGTGCTGTCATGCTCATAGATGGCAGTTCAGGCAAATTCTTTAATTCCTGTGCCAACTCCCTACCCTCCCTACGAAATTGTGGAGTGGAAAAAATCCGTCGCTAGCTACACTCCAATTTACTCTGCTTGATTTTAATAATTATAAACAGTTTTAACTTATACCTATTTCATTGCTTGTTTATTTTAATGAAATAACTTTTAGTTTTATAAATTGATTTTTACAAGCAAAATCGATACCTATCACCAAGGATAATATCTATCTCCAACCGAGGTTGGTGAGACCGTGAGTTGGTAAACTTCTCGAGCCCTGGACTAGAGCCTGTTTGAGAAAAATCAAAAAACGGGCGTGCTATGTCGCCCCCGCCACCAATTGGCGCCCTAGGCGGCCGCCTATATCGCCTATGCCCAGGACCGCCAGTGCCTAAACCTATTATATAATAAGAAATATATTTGAGGAAAAATTTAAATGTTGTGAATACCTCTAGATTTTTTTGATAAAAATAAAATCGAAAGATGAAGGCAGAATTGAATCCGTGCAAATTTTGATTTTTCGAGTTTTTGTTCATTACTTTGGTATACTATTTTCAAATTTTCATGAAAACAGTGATTTATGTAGTAAAATAAAATAGATTAAAATAACCGATAATAATCTTATTAATCTACCTTGAAAATAGGTGTTTAAAATAGTTGAAAATAGGGTTCAGATGAGGCATGGGGACGAGGCCGAGGCCGAGAACATACATTTTTCAAAGGTCTCGAGGCCGAGGTCGAGGCCTTTTTAGGGGAGGCCTCACGAGGCCTTAAGATTGTTAGGCTGAGGATATTTGCACACAGAGGACAGAGGTGTGATATTCGGATGCAAATAACGTATGGAAAAACTATACACGCTTACAACATGGTATCGTATGTGGTACCTTTACTTCTTAATTAAATATAAATTATTAATTAATTGAATTAAATATCTACAAAATTGCCTCGGGATTGGCGACATAGCCTATTGTGGATGAAATAATTGCCATACGTACATAGAACCCACATGTAGGCATCGGGCCTGCATAACGACAAGAAAACCAAATTTATGATCTCGTGTTCAAACTTTTCCACTGTTAACTCATGAAAATTACATCGAGAAACGAGTCAACGACCTTTGCGAAATCAGCAAATAATAAAAATACGAAGATTATAGTATATCGGCTCGCTCGGAGCTGCTTATGTTACAGCAATGGTTTAAGCAAGGAAGATGTGCTTTGTCTTCCTATAAGTTCTGAATGAAATCCTCTTGATATAAAACTTAATAACTATAAGAAGGATAGGCCTGTTCCTTCAGGTGTTTAAATAGTGACTGCCTATATTAGTTACATCGAGTCAACTCATTGTGTAGCCCCAGCGTAGCTCCATTGTGTAGCTCCAACGAAATAATAAGGTAAGGCAGTTCCTTTCTTTACCACTAGGCAGCGCAAATACCGAAGGCAAATACTGTAAACAAAGAGGTCCTTTGAAGACCTACATATGCATAACTCTCTAACGAAAAAACATAGGGCTTTTGTCGTTAACTCTCCACTGAAATCTGCTGGAAATTTCCAACGGATGAGGGTATCAGGCAATCAACCCATAGCCCTATATAGTTTTTTCACATAACGAATGCAGTATTTGCACCTCTGGGTGCAAATACTCACTTCGAAATCTTTTACGAATAAGCTCCTCCATGCTTTGGGAAGGCTTAACAATCTAGCCTAACCTAGGCCTAAAGCTCTTCCAAAAGTAACCTACGGTAGCCTCACACAAGCCTGTATCTCTTCTTTTTTTTGAAATCCATAAGGAAAAGCAAGATTCTACTCAAAATTAATAAACAAAGACGTAGCTCACTTCACTTACCTAATGAAAGGGAATTATTAAGCATTAAGCACGGTCATCTATCACACATGGCCACATCACAACACCGACATGCTGTGTGTTTACATTTACTGGGTCACAAAGTCAGACACAGTTGGCAGAACAAGATTTCCTGGGCACCATACAGTGGCGGCTCGTGCCTAGGAGCTGCAGAGCTGCAGTCCCCCCAGACACTCACTGCCAGGCGTATGATTCCTTCAGACACACAGCAGAATAATACACTACTAACAAATATATCGTAATAAAAAGTCATTATATGTTATTTTCAATACGTTACTAAGTGAATTTTCATTAAAACCAGACCAAAATTTAAGTTACTTTCATAGTTGCTGTACGATTCATGTCCGTTATTAATTGGCGCCACATCTGGAAACAATGAGTTGCAGTCGGTGCAGCTCAGTCTCGTGTTTACATTGCGTGCGGACGGTGCGGTTAAGTCGTGCTTTCTTTAATTACCCTTTGACGATGGAAAATCGAGTGAAGTATTTGCAAAGCATCAACTTTTCCCAGCTGACATTAAATGAAAAGACTGAAATCAAAGCAAGAGGAAGACCTACACCAGTTTTATCTATTCAACAGAATAGTACAAGCAGGAACAAAGGATATACACGCCAGTTTAACATCAGTGTTTATCAGAAATGTGAATGGCTCTATGGTTGTGACGAGGCAAATGCTTTATTCTGCTTTCCATGCTTATTGTTTGGTGGGGACTCGTCACGGACGAAAAGTG
This sequence comes from Bathynomus jamesi, assembly GCA_023014485.1. Lineage (NCBI taxonomy): Eukaryota > Metazoa > Arthropoda > Malacostraca > Isopoda > Cirolanidae > Bathynomus > Bathynomus jamesi. The sequence goes on from JAJOZX010004115.1 coordinate 218,942, forward strand.
GTGTGACTGACTTGAGGCATTTGCCACAGAAAATAATGAAACATGAGCAGTCAGCCAAACACATAAATAACATGATTGATTTATCGTTGCTGGGTAAAGTGAACATCGCAGCTCAATAAATGCAAAAAACCACTTTTTTCTACGTGAAGGTCAAAATATGAAAATAAAAACCCACTCTAATAGACAGAGTTTATTTCCACAACAGTTTCGACGCCCACTGGCATCCTTCTCGGGTGGATACAGAAACACGAATGAACCAAAACAAGAGGGAAAAACAGTCCAGGGACCGACCGTTAAGAAATTCGCACCTAGGTTAGATCCCATTCTCCCGACACCGGAAGGGCATTTTCATTAAGTACATTCGCGCAAATTTAAAACTATCTTCCTGTTCTAAACATACAGATTCTTTTATTTTTTATTTTTTTTATTTTTTATTTTTTTACATAATTATTACATTTATTATTCAATTTATTACATTTAATATTGCATAATTATTTATTACAGAAATTATAAATTTATTATTACATTGGTTATTACATTGTTGTTTATTATACAGAACTTATAAACCGAAAAACGAATGAAAAAAGCCGATTAGGAAACAATCCAGAGACCATTGAGAAATTCGCACCTAGGTTAGATACCGTTCTCCCGACACCGGAAGGGCATTTTATTACAGGGTCCGCTTATAAGTACATTCCCACAAATTAAAACTATCTTCTTGTTCTATACATACAGATTCTAATATTTTGACATAATTACTGCATTTATTATTGCATTTACATTTTTTTTAACATTTATTATTATTACCTTTACCCTAATTATTAAATTTATAATATTACCTTTATTATTACCTTTACCCTAATTATTAAATTTATAATATTACCTTTATTATTACATCTGTTGCATTTATATTTATTTCCACATTTATTACTTCCATTATTATATTTACTAAAAGCGAGTAAGGAAACAATCCAATCCAGAGACCTTTAAGAAATTCACACTTAGGTTCGAACACGTTCCCACGACTCCGAAAGGGATTTTTTGACCAAGAATCTCATTAAAGGGTCTAACTTATAAGTACCTTCGCACAAATTAAAATTATCTACTTTTTCTATACACACAGATTCTATTATTTTTCTTTTGACATAATTATTACATTTATAAAGTACCTTACTTGATTCCCAATCTATAGCATGATTATTTTGGCTGGCGTGATAAAAAATGGCATTATTAGTATTACAACTTCTGAAGGCATATTTGTGTTCTTTAATACGGGTTTCAATATTTCTTCCAGTTTCTCCCACGTATACTAAATCACAACTTTTACAGGGAATGCTGTAGACCAGGGTTTCCCAAGCATTTTCCAGTGCGACCCCTTCTAGTGCTGTTGCCTATCCAGTGCGACCCCAAGTCATTACGAAGAACAAGTATATATATATATATATATATATATATATATATATATTATATATATCTAGTGAGGAGGAATCTTAAAATAAATAGAGACATATTTTTATACGTATTTATTTAACTGTAAAAACAAATAAGGAAATGTATTACATAACTCAAGAGTGTAAAAGTAAACATTGTCAGAAACTATTTACAACTCTCTCATGTTTAATATGTAATATAAAACAACATATCAATCAATATTCTAAGTTCCTACTCTATCATATGTCTGATATGCTATAACAGTGGCATATTTCATATCTGACATGTGTACATTATGATTTGATTAATTTTTGTACCTGGGGGTATATGAGGTTAAGGAACATAGCATACAATTTTCTAAGTTGATGTTTGAAATACGGTTACGGTACTCATTTTTCATAAATACCATTGACGAGAAAGCTGCCTCACAGATATAGGTGGTTCCAAATTGTACCAGAACTTTGATAGCTCGATTTTTAACAGTCGAATGTCTCTCTGGTAAAGTAATCCAGAACTTTTCTACGTCATCATAGATATCAAAATTCACCCTTGCCTCATTGTCAGCCTGTAATTCTGCTATTTCTAGTGCAAAAGAGTCACACTGTTTTGCATCTGTCTTCAACGGAAACTGAACAAAATCATACGACTCAGTAAGCAACTCAGGGAATCTATCATGGAAATTTGCTGCCAGTTTCTGCAAATATTCCAGTAAATCCTGTTTCTCCTCAGTGAGGTCCAGTGTTTCATCAAAGTCCAAATCCATCGTAGCTGTAAATTCCAAGTAGTGAGGGAAAAGACAGAAACTGTCAGCTTCAGCTTGTTCTCTAAGTATCTGCAACTTGCTGACAAAAGCCTTTATAGCAGACTGGAGATCAAACACCCATTTACCTTTCCCCTGAAGTTCAGTATTAAGTTTATTAACATGCTCAAATATGTCTGTAAGAAGTGCAAGACGAGCAAGGAAGTGGGGGTCATGGAAATAATGAGCATTCTTATGACCCTGATCTTGTAGGAACGATGCCAGTTCACTGCGAAGAAGGAAAACTCTTTTCAGGGTTTTCCCCCGAGAAAGCCATCTGACAGCAGTATGCATTAGCAGTGTCTGATGTTCACTATTTTCAGCAATGCACAACTGCTTGAACATGCGGGAATTCAGATCTCTCGCCTTGACGTGGTTGACAGTTGTAATGACTACTTGCATCACGTCAGAGAAGCTCAGAGACATGTCTTTTGATGACAAGCTCTGTCGATGGATGATGCAGTGATTTATTTTGATGTGAGGATGCATTCTTGATAGTATTCCACGCAATCCTATATTCTTTCCCATCATTGATGGGGCACCATCCATGCTACATTCGCATACTTTACTCCAGTTCAAGTTGTTTTCTGTGAATAACTTGTTTATAGCATTAAAAATATCTTCGCCTCTTGTGGTGGTTTCAAGTGAAATGCACGCAAGCAGCTCTTCAGCTACCACGAATTCCTTGAGAAACCTACCGAAGGCCAGAAGCTGGGGCTGTGATGTGATATCCGTTGACTCATCCACTGCCAATGCTGTCCATGGGGAATTTCTGAAGTCTTCTAAAATTTGCTCCTTCAGGTCCACTGCAATACACTGGATGCGTCGTGTCATTGTGTTATTGCTCAAAGTAACATCATCAGCAGCTTGACTAATTTTCTTGGCAAATGGTTCTCCTTCAAATATTTCACTAAAAATTCTTAACGACGGTTTTATAACCGTTTCACCCTCCACGAATGGACGTTTTTCCCGAGCAATGAGGAAAGCCGTCTTGTATGAGAAGATTTCCATCTTCTCTTTCTGAGTAAGAGCTTTGGTAAGAACAGACTGAGATTTTGTCAAATGGTTGTAACGCTGTTGAAAAATTCGTCTTCGAGCCTCTTCTGGCAGTAAAGCAATGTTGGCATGAGTATCCAAGTGTCTCTGCAGCTTATTTGGTTTCAAGGATTCGGCAGCGATTTCCTTCGAACACACAACACAAATCCCTCTACCAGCGACGTCAGCTATTCCATATTTGTCCAAAAATGATGAATTGACTGAGCGTTTTCTCTTCTTGTTGGGCGGCTCTGATGACTTTTGCAAAAACTTGTCCATTACGCCTGTAATATAAAGATACATATTAAACACAGAATTACTAAACAATTATCCACATGCTTTAAGAAAACTCAAAATTATAAGACTGTTCACGACAATAAAACAAATAACAAAACATTGATTTTCAGTGTACTGAGAGAGAGAAAAAAATTACAAATCAGTAATAAAATCGTAAAGCATCAGTTATAAATACATTGTAAGATCACTGAATTATAAAACAGTCACAAAACATCAGTTATAAATATGTTGTAAAGAACACAGAATTATTAAACATAGTCAGAAAACATCAGTTATAATGTTATATCAAGTTGTAAGCACACAGAATTATTAAACATAGTCACAATTTCACAAAACATCAGTTATCAACATGTTGTAAACACACAGAATTATTAAACATAGTCAGAAAACATCAGTTATCAAGATGTTGTAAGCACACAAGATTATTAAACATAGTCAGAAAACATCAGTTATCAACATGTTGTAAGCACACAGAATTATTAAACATAGTCACAAAACATCAGTTATCAATAAAACAAAATCACAAAACATTAATAATCCAAACACATACAGAATTACAATTGCATACCATTAAAATTATTAAACAAAACCATCAACCATTAATTATTGTAAGTGCGTTCTAAGAGCACACAAAATTCCAATCCAATGATTAAATTGCACGATAATATAATAATTAGAATCACAAACCAATAATTAACATTTAGTAGTGCATGATAAAACACAAGATCATAATATGTGGTAGCACAGATTGCAATTGAAAGCAGTAATTATGAATTTGAAATAATGATAATTTTAATAAAAATAGTTGGAAGCAGATATCATTATCGAATTATAAAACACAAAATTCGAATGCCGTAATTATAATTGTATGGCAATAAATCTAACACTCAGAATGCAATTGTAATTGTGTGCAAATAAAACCCACATACGTAGCACCAATTACTACTGGATAGCGTTGGAAATATAAATACCTGATATTGTCGTCAGTATCGATGACAACTGGACGTCCTCTATGGTCGATGATCAGGAGTAAAATGAGTTGATCAGTACAGCTGAACCTTCAGTGTGGGACTGTGGGTTGTCAGTGACGTGTGGCTGAGTCTTGGGTCAGAAAAGGATTAACACTAGGTACCTGCTGTTAATCCGGTGACCTAACCCGACCTCACATGCCTCTCCCACTTTACTGACCGCAGAAAAAATGACCGCGCTAGTCCCCTGACCTGACCGGATATATAATGCCAGACAGATGTTTTCTCATGACACCTGGCCTATTTACAATGGCTGTGACCCTTGCAAAGACACTTGCGACCCCATCGACCACATTGGCTCCCTGCGACCCTTTGTGATGAGGCTTGCGACCCCGGGTTTGGGAACCACTGCTGTAGACACAGGCTTGTTCCTCTTTTGCAACGTTATTCCTAACCAATTTACTTTTCACGGTAGACGAATATTTGAACGCCAAAGCAAACTTAAAATCTTTCGTCAACGGTTTTACTCTTTCTAAGCCGGCAATGTAAGGCAAACTCACATATTGTTTTTGGTTAACTGAAGGTTCCCGAGGGGCATAAAAAGATTTTCTGGCTTTAAAATACGCCTTTCTGATAAACCACTCGGGATATTTTAAATCCTTAAAAATGTTCCAAATCTTTGAATTTTCCGGGTCCAGCAAATGTGGGCTACAAATCCTGAGTGCTCTTAGAAACATGGAAGAAATAATTGAGCTTTTAACCCCTTCATCATGATATGAAAAATAATGAATGTACGAATTACAATGAGTAGGTTTTCTATAGACCGTGAAATTGGGCTTTCCGCTTTCGTTAATGACCAAAACATCTAGAAAAGGTAATTGTTTGTCGTTCTTCCATTCATATTTAAATTTAATAGAGGGAACAAGATTATTTAATGACTGAACGAAAGTGTCAAAGTTGTTCCAGTGGTCAGGCCAAAATGAGAAAATATCATCTACATAACGAAACCAAATTAGATTCCTGGGACATATTGTTTGCAACAATTCCGACTCATAATATTCCATGTATAATGCACTCAGTATTGGGGATAAAGGGGACCCCATTCCCATACCAAAACGTTGCAAATAAAATTCTTCACCGAAGGAGAAGGCATTATTGGTGACACAGAGTTTTATCAGTTCTAAAAATACAGATGTGGGCATGTCTAGTTCTACGTTACATGTTGGCAATTTTCTATCTAAAAAACTAAGTACATCATCAATGGGAACTTTCGTAAACAAGGACTCAACGTCAAAACTGATCATTCTTCCCCGTTTTAAATCTAAGGAAATAACTTTGTTAATAAAGTCACAGGAATTAGTGATGTGCGAGCCTGAAAATTTACCAACTAATGGGGATAATTTATCTGCAAGAAATTTAGATAACCTGTAACTAAAGGAACCCCTGTGTGAAATAATGGGACGGAGTGGTATATTAATCTTATGGGTTTTGGGTAGGCCGTAAATGTTGGGGAGTTTGGGGTTAATCTGTAGAAATCTTTTAGGATCAATCGCCGGGACATCTTTTAATAAGTTCCTGATGGTTTTGTTGAATTCGGCAGAAAGACGCTTTAGGGGGGACGATCTCACTTTGGTGTAGGTGAATTCATCACTAAGTAACGCGTCCATTTTTTGTTTATAATCACACTTGTCCAAAATAACCACAGTGTTACTTTTGTCCGCTTTAGTGACAAATATTGCTTCATTCTTCCTGAGCTTGTCTAAAGCTAACCGGAATCTTTTGGGAATAGAGTCCATTGAGTTGAAATGTTCCAGAAACTTGCTCAGAATCAAACCATTTAAACACGGAATATCCACCCTGGAATTAACTACGGAAGACACAAAATCTAAAACAATGTTTTTATCGGGTTTAAGGGCGAACGACAGCCCTAAATTAAGAACTTCCTTTTCGGATTTGGATAAGACATATGTCGATAAATTTAAAACGGAACCTTCCACCGCACACTTTGACCAAGCACTTTCATCACATAAATAGGATAGCTTTCTGTTAAGTCGTTGTTCAGTGCGTCTAGTCTCCACGTCGCATTTATAATCTGCAGTTTCAAACAGCGCCACAAGTAGTTCACACGACACATGCGATTTAAGGACGCGTAGACAATTTCTTAGTTTGAAATACGTATGGTCAATTTCTCTTTTAACACACGGAATACGTTCCTTCAAAATTTCCCTGGCACAAATCTCTCTTGTTTTGGTTCATTCGTGTTTCTGTATCCACCCGAGGAGGATGCCAGTGGGCGTCGAAACTGTTGTGGAAATAAACTGTCTATTAGAGTGGGTTTTTATTTTCATATTGCAGCTCAAATTGACACAGCATACAAGCTCTCAGTTGCAAAACACAATGAACAGGTGAGAAAAAAACAGAGATGTGTTATCCAAAATCATAAACTGTGTAAAATTTTGGGGGAAATTTGAACTCCCCCTGAGAGGACATGATGAAACTACGAGCTCCAAGAATCCGGAAGTATTTCGTGGATTAGTTGATTTCGCCTGTGAACTGGATTCTAGCTTAGATGCTCATTTAAAGACCGCTACAGTTTTTAAAGGAACATCTAAATCAATACAGAATGAACTTTTAGAATCTATGTTGGAAATCTGCAAAAATAAGACCAAGGAAGAAGTAAAGAATGCAGAATATTTGGCAGTTATGTGTGATGAGACAACGGATATTTACGATAAAACACAGATGGTAATTGTTCTAAGGTATGAGCTACAAGGGAAGCCTGTTGAGAGATTCTGGGGATTTTTTAACCCTATTAACCAGACAGCAGAAGCCTTATCAAGTGTGTTACTTAAAGAGCTCCAGACTTTAATTGGTGATTGTCCACACAAGCTCATTGCCCAAACTTACGATGGTGCAGCTGCTCTAAGTGGAGTCAATAAAGGTGTGCAAACCAGAATAAAAGAAGTGTATAGCAATGCCCACTTTATCCACTGTTATGCACACCAACTGAACTTGATTTTGGAAAAGGCAACATCACAGAATACTAATGTTCGAGTATTTTTCAATAGCTTGTCAGGAATACCAGCATTTTTTCTAAGTCTCCACAAAGAATAGCCGCATCGGAGAATGTTGCTGGCCATCGAATTCCAAGGCTATCTGCAACACGTTGGAATTTCAAGAGCAGAACAGTCAATGCTGTGCATGAAATGAAAGATGCACTAATTGAATGTTGCAGCACACTGGACACATCTAACTCAAGAGACACTGGATCTGCTGCAGCTGGTATCAAAAGAATTGTGAATGATCCTGAATTCGAATTTTGGTTGGAAATTTTCTCCAAAGTAATGCCTCATGTTGACATCATGTTCTCTCAGCTTCAGTCTAGAAATATTGATGCAGCTAAGGCTAACGCCTCTTTAAAAGTTTTTAATTTCGCAGTTCAGAAGTTAAGAGATGAATGTGATGCCATAGTGTTGCCTCCTGAGCAGATAAGAAAATTTAATACAGATAGATCATCTGCTGCAAAGGAGGTCTGTGACGTAATTTTGCTGCAGTGCAGAGAGAGATTCAGCTTTACTAATCATTTGGAAGCAAGCAATTACTTTTAGTGAATAATTTTCCAGTGTATGCCAAACATTTCCCTAGTAATGAACTTGCACAAGCAGTTGCAGTCTATCCCTTGCTTGAAAAAAACAAATTGAGAACTGAACTTACTGTACTGTACACAAGAGAAGATTTGTGTAAATCAGAAAGTCTCATAGACTTGTTGGAGATGATGAACGACAATCATCTACAGTCAACATTTTCAGACACTGTCAAGTTGCTGGAAATTTTAATAACAATTCCAATGTCAACGGCAGAAACAGAAAGGTGCTTTTCAACTTTGAAGAGAATTAAAACTTTTTTGCGCAGTACCATGGTGAATGACAGACTGTCTGCTTTAGCAATGATATTCATTGAAAATAAAATGATAACAGAAATGAAGGATTTTAATGAAAAAGTAATAAACCATTTTGGTACATCGAAGAGCCGAGGCACCGATTTTATTTACAAGTAATACTACCATCACCACCTCAGCCATCCCTACCACCCCCACCATCCCTTCTACCACCACCACTACTACCATGCCCTGGAAATCCGTGGACATCAACTCATACCTGAGGTAGCTCAAATTTGTGTACTCTACTGTTGTGTGAAGCTTGCAGTCCCTCCATTTTATTTTATCACGAGCCGCCACTGGCACCGTCCATACATTAGCCCAATAACTTTTTATTTCTCATTTCATGCAGTTCTTATTTCTCATTTTAATATACCCGCAATATTTCAAGTATTTATGATAATATGGAAAGTTATGATGTGAAGATGATCTAGCAAAATATTTCAAGGTTGTACTAACTCAATGAGTGTTGATCATATAATTTCTGAATGGCTACAATTATTAGCGACTCTTGCGAGCATTGCAAACAGAGCTACATTTGGAGATGCCTTATTTTTTCCAAGTTTTGCATTTTTATATATCTTGACAATAAGAAATTGTGGTCTTAAAGTTGGTCAAAGATCATTAATGTAATTTCAGTGTATGTGAAAGATGTTTCTGATGTACGGTAGGCCCATAGTTATGAAGTTTATATCATGCCATTACTATATAATTATATATACGATAATATATTTGCACCTGATATTTCAACATGTTATATATTATGTAATTTGATTCAAGAGTATATTTGCACTTGATATTATCCATTATCAGACATTTTTAAAGTTATATGTATAATACTTTATACAGGGTGTACATAAAGTCAGGATCTATTTTTGTGAAGCACTTGGAAATTATATGGAATTCAATCATAAAATGATAAAGTGGTAACATTTATTAAATAATTAAGAATAGGATTCGACGTGACGCCCATCAGTATCCCTGCACAGCTCAAATCGTTCCGCAGCATTTCTAAACACATTCTGGAGCATTTGCGGGGTTATGCTATCTGCAGCAGTTCGTATACGTGTACGTAAGTTTACAAGACTCGTAATCTTCGTCTGATAGACGTGCGATTTGATAAAGCCCCATGCAAAGAAATCTAAAAGGGTTAAATCTGGTGATCTCGCTGGCCAAGGTCTGTTGTTTCCGCGTCCGATCCAGCGATTTGGAAAACGTCCATTTAGATAATCCTGAACAATTTTGGCATAGTGACAAGGAGCACCATCATGTTGATAGACGACGGGGATAGGATTGTTAGTACCGTCGTCTATCAACATGATGGTGCTCCTTGTCACTGCCAAAATTGTTCAGGATTATCTAAATGGACGTTTTCCAAATCGCTGGATCGGACGCGGAAGCAACAGACCTTGGCCAGCGAGATCACCAGATTTAACCCCTTTAGATTTCTTTGCAGGGGGCTTTATCAAATCGCACGTCTATCAGACGAAGATTACGAGTCTTGAAAACTTACGTACACGTATACGAACTGCTGCAGATAACATAACCCCGCAAATGCTCCAGAATGTGTTTAGAAATGCTGCGGAACGATTTGAGCTGTGCAGGGATACTGATGGGCGTCACGTCGAATCCTACTCTTAATTATTTAATAAATGTTACCACTTTATCATTTTATGATTGAATTCCATATAATTTCCAAGTGCTTCACAGAAATAGATCCTGACTTTATGTACACCCGGTATTATTAAAGTAAATGAAAAAGACCGAAAAAATTATTTGCAAACAATATAACAAACAAAACATCTTTCGTGCGGATCATTCACAATCCATAGCCACTTAACCTAACATACAAGTACAATCTTACGTATACATTGAACTTAATACAAAAATAAGGCCAACATAGCCACTTAACCTAGCATACTGCCATACTGGCATACTGTTTGATTAATTATCTGACAATTTTATGTATATTGTTATTACATGAGACATCTTATAACACTTATAACACTTATTATAACATAGCCACTTATTATAACACTTATTATAACAACTTAATATGCATACAGTATATAATCTTTGCTACATTACAAAAATAAGGCATTGTAAACCAGCAGTTGTCTGAACCAAAACGTCCATATAGGTGAGAGGTACACAGTATCTGAAAATAGGACATTGTACAATAATACATTAGAGCTGTTTTGAACCCTAGTAACGAAATTATATATATATTCTCCTGGATTAACATTTGGCTGGTAGGTAGGTTACGCGTAGTAAACATAAAACTGGCACTGCATCATTTTGGTTCCCTACATAGCATACGAAAAATATTATTATAAGCAACAGAGTTTATTCATAGCAGTTTTTGTATAGTTCCACCACAGATGGGATGTATACTATGCAGTACAGTAAGTTCTAAAAAGATAAATTTTAACTGATTCTGAACACATACCAAATTTCCTTACTAGCATGTTACCGTGCACATACAGCTTTTTACGTTGCCTTTCAATATGAGTTCATCTCGCAGCTCGTGAGTAATTACATGACCTAAGTATTTACATGTGTCTTTAACAGGTATTGTCTGACCATTCATTTCAAAAGACCCACATGATACATGTTTCAATAGATTACACCTAAAAATAAAAATACAACTCTTTGCCCCATTATAGGTGATGTCATTTTCTATACCATATTGTTCACATACCTCTAATAGTACTCTCAGCCCATGGGGAGAGGGTGACAGAAGAACAAGGTCATCAGCATACATTAAATGATTAATTTTTTCCTTTCCAATGACACAGCCAGTACGTGCAGTTTTTAGTTCATTGGTAAGGTCATCCATGTATATACAGAAAAGATAGGGTGATAATATACCTCCTTGCCTAACACCATTAGTCACCGTAAAACCTGGTGATACAGTGCTTTTCCATCTTACAAACATGGTCTGCTCTGTATACCAGAATGCAAGTATCCTAAGTATATATTTAGCTACCCCTCGACACAAGAGTTTCTTGAAAAGTTTGTGATGGTTAACTCTGCAAATGCTTTTGATGCATCCAAAAAACAGGAATATACACTGCTGTTTGACATCTTGTACTTTAGGACGGCTTCCTTTAGCATATAAATACGCATGTCAGTACCATGTTTCATTCTAAAGCCAAATTGATTGTCATAAGTCTGCAAGTAAGTGCTTATCCTCTTATAAATGACATATTCTAACACTTTAGAAAGTATACTGGCAAGTGCTATTGGCCTATAATTATTCTTATCACAGATACTAGCACCCTTATTTTTAACAACTGGCAACAATACAACTGACAAAATGGACTGTGGCAAGTACCCATGTATCATACAGCTTGTGAAACACATTGTAAGCATAGGTATTATACGAGGGCTACAACATTTTAAATGTTCTGCTTGTATGTCATCTCGGCCACAACTTTTGTTATCATCTAACTTATGAATATCCTGCCAGATTTCTGAGTCATTAATTAGTAGCTCCTCAGAGCGTTCTACATTTAGGCATATATTTAGTCTACCCCCCCCCTCCTCCCGAGACAATTAAATAGGGTTTCATGATGATTTTTCCACAGTTCTACAATGTTTTTTGCACCATGTACACCCTCTATTACATTCGGCAAGGTAAGATTGCTATTGTTAATTTTATTAACCTCCTTCCAGATTTCTCTATTGGAAGTATTGCTATTGCCTAATTTTCTGGCTAGAGATTCTCTTCTTCATTTTTCCTTATAAATCTAGGAGCACCCTTGAACCTAGCACGAGTTCTATTTTTCAGTTGGAAGAGTTCCCCCTGCCTAGGTTTCCCCATAGCAGGCCTAAATCTAACATGTTAACTGGGTGGGTGATCACCCACCCAATAAAGGATTTCACCCACCCACTAAATAGATTTCATCCACCCAGTTAAAAAACCAAAATAATACTGTATTCAATCATCTAAAAAAAACTCGGTCAAATCCATGGATAAAGCAGCCAAAAGAATACAGCCAAAGTCGCCAACTTGGCTATAAATCTAATCGGTAGTTTGGCATTTGCCATAAAATCCATTGTAATTTAAGTGCTTTTAAAGGGGATAGAGATAAATAAATAACTTTGTTTTCTATAAGGGATCTTTTCCGTTTGGGGGCTAGCAACGAATTTTAATGAAAATCGGTATACTAATGTAGTTTTGGTCACTGATTTCAAAAATAACTTTCTTTTTTTGGAGAAATGAAAAACAAACATGTTAGAGCACTTTAAATAATTAATGTGTTTTTAACGAAAATATCATGACTTAATCTAACCAATCGTCAAGGGCGTACAGTTGACCTAACCTGTCATTCAATTGACCTAACTGGGCATTAATTCTTGATTTTTTCTGCTACATTTACAAATCTGCCGAGATCCTTCAAAAAACGTATGCTTCGTTAGGGATAATTTAAAGTTGCACTTTTTACCGTTTGACCGACGCTTTTGGCAGCGAAAAAACTAGGTACTTTTATCAAAGGAACACACTTTCCCACACTTAGAGCACTTTTCCATAAACAGTAGCAGTTTGTGACTCTGGCTAAATTTAACACAATTCTCTGTAACTAGTTTAAGCTAGTTAAAACACATATTAATTATTTAAAGTGCTCTAAAATGTTTGTTTTCATTTCTCCATAAAAAGAAAGTTATTTTTTAAATCAGTGACCAAAACTACATTAGTATACCGATTTTCATTAAAATTTGCTGCTAGCCCCCAAACGGAAAAGACCCTCTATAAGTTCTATTACATAGTTTAATTTTACTCATATTATATTGCAGTATTACGATATTGACTTGCTAATGCTGCCTTGGTATATAATTGTAATGTGATGGAATCATGGATGGCGGCCTAACTTTGACTATTGAAGCAAATATGAAACAATCTATTTCCTATGTTTATGTGATTGAAATTATTTATTCTAATGCAATTATGCATTTATGTATTCATTTGCATGACTCTATTACATAATGGTTGATATGCAGGTAGCAGGTAGGCATAGCTACAGTTACAGGGCCTAATTATGCCAATCTTGAGCAAGTGACACATGAATGCGTGTTTGGGTCTTTTACAGTGGCAATTTTTTATATTGCATAATTGTATATTTGCATACTGTTTATCCTATTTTATTCTATTTACCTAGTTCAAAATATAATAATTGGTTGTTTTATTATCCGTAATATTTATCACGATATTTTTATTTTCATACATAATGAGACTATATATAAACAATATTACATGGTATTACCTACAAATGTATATTATTTTTTCGTTAAAAATTGTTGAATACTTTATTTATGCTTCTTGTAGGTTCTTCTTCTTGTAGGTTATTTCCCCCCTCCCCACTATTAATATTTGTTATTTTCCTACGAAATTGTAAACAAGGGCAGTCGATGACCCTGATTTTGTTTCTGCAATCGATTTTCTCGAGAAACCTAACCTAACCTGACCTGAACCTAACCTAACCTGACCTAACCTAACCTGTATAAAGGCATCCATTCTTCCAGGGTCCACGATCATGAGCGACATGTGGAAGGCGTACGAGGGCATTGATCAACTCGCTGGATACAACTATTCGCATTGCACTGTTAACCACAGCATGAACTTTATCGACCCATCTACCGGAGCTCACACTCAGCAGGTGGAAAGCTTGTGAAATTCATTGAAACAATCGAACAAACTGCGATGCGGAACAGATCGCGACCAACTTGACTCGTACCTTTGTGAATTTGTATGGCGTAAGCGCCACACCAGCTTGGACTTATTCAAAAAGATGTCGGAGTGTATTGCGTCGTTTCAGTAAATAAATTTATTCAATATCCAATAACATTTTTCGGTGCTACTGTAGTATGCGGTCTACCTACGATTCGGCGGTCTACCTTTTAATTATAGCTTCTTATCTTGTTTACTAATTGTTTGTTTACATCCCATTGTCAATCGCCCTTGACGATTGGTTAGGTTTAGTCATGATATTTTCGTTAGTTTTAACGAAAATATCATGACTAAACCTAACCAATCGTCGGTAGACCGCATACTACAGTAGCACCCATTTTTCTTTATCATTTCTCAAGAAAACCGATTGCAGAAACAAAATCAGGGTCATCGACTGCCCTTGTTTGCAATTTCGTAGGAAAATCGAGAGCAGTCCATGAAACATACTAGTCCCTTAATAATACACAATTACTAATACACAAGACTAATACACTATTAATATTTGTTATTAAATAATAGTGGGGGGTTTATATAGGTTATATTTATAGTTTACAGTATATAGTTTATATAGGTTATATTTATAGTTTATATTGGCATATCAGATTTTTTAAACCAATCAGATTTCTTATTGATATTCATTGCTCTTTCAATTAGCTATAAATTTACTTTATTGTTGTTTATTTTATTTCTACAAAAAATATTTTTACTGTTTTAGTAACCAATTCACTTTATTATGCTAAATTAAATTCATACATCAATAATATTGGTTGTCTATTACAGATTGTATTTGAATACTAAAATGTCTAGTCGTAAAAAATTAAAAAAAGATGATTCTGTTGGCTCAATGGACATATCTATTTTTTTCAAGTCGAACAATAAAACACATAGTAAAGAACCTCAGTCTGTTGGAATTACAGCTAATGAACGACCATTGACATCTACAACGGCCAGTGATACAGGATGGCAGGTTCTTCAATTATGCCATCTGACTGTTCAAATACAGCCTCTTCTCAATGTCCATACCCAGAGACCTCAGCTTCAAGTATTGATCAAGATGCGGATGTGGCCAATTCATCTTCCACTTCTACTGGTTCCACATCGTACTATATGGGCTTACCTCTTAATATTAACAGATTGTTGAACATGTATTCATCGGATTCAGTTCTTACAAGAATTAAAAACAAGGATAAAAGACAAACTCGATTGTTTGTTAAGTGTAATGTTTGTTGCAGTTTCATAGATGATGCTGAGAAGGTTTCATTGAACAGAAGTGTACCTTATGCATCCAGTACGGGAGCACGAACAGAAGGTAAGCTTGGAGCACAGCGCTTAATTGAGCATCTTCAGGGTAAATCACATGCAGCTGCACTAGAGGCAAGCAAATTACATGATCAGTTTCAAAAGCAGAGCGACAAACATCCTTGGCTGAATCTCTTCAAGAGATATAGAATCCAGGAAGTTTCACAACTACTTCGCCTGGCAATGGACTGCTACAATGACACTCAGTGTGAAACCGTATCAGGATATTCCTGGCCATCAAGGTGTCTCACCAATATCTTTTCCGACCAACTTGTACAGAAGTTTTCCCAAGACTGGGATTGCAACATGGAACCATTTTGACCCACAGGTTCAGATATGCACTATCGCACAACAAATATTTACTATGAAATGTTGTCATGCATTGGTGATGTATTTAAGGAGAATCTCATTGAAGAAATAAATCAATGCGATGCTTTAGGAATACAAATTGATGGATCATGTGATCGTCAACAACTAGGCATTAAGTTTGTGACTGCAAGATTGGTGAAAGATGGCGTTATTACTACACTTTTTCTTGCAGCTGTGGAGCCTGTTGAAGGAGGAGCTAATGGCTTACTGGAGGCTCTCGGTAGAAGCTTAGAGAGGCCTGGCGATGTATCATTTCAGTATAATAATCTAGCGCCAGAAGGCCAAGATTCAAACGATGATGACGACACCGAGAGCGACAACATGAATAAAATTAACTTCAATGCGCCTGTTTTCGACAAGCTGTTATCCCTTACAACTGATGGTGAAGCAGCCAACAACGGTATCAATTCTGGGTTGTGGAAGAAACTGAATGATGAACTACAACGGCTGGTTCCTTGCATATGGTGTGTGTGCCATAGAACTGATTTGGTGTTTCACAAGTTAATCACAACTGTTCCTGAATTGAAGCGATGGTATTCCCATGTGAAAGATACTGTTAAATATTTTCATGTGTCTTCTGTCCGTACCAAGCGTGTGAAAATTGAATGCAAAAAACTAGGGTTGACGTTCAAACAGTTTATTAAATCCACCAAAAGTACGATTTGCCCAACATGTCCAAGCAATGTGCGTCAGTCTATTTAACAATCTGCCAGCATGTGTTGCTTTCTAGGAAAGCATCTCCACCACTGACGATAAAATCACTAAGCAACAGGCGTCTGGTTTTTTGCGTATGTGGGAGGCAGGAGGTCAGCAATATAGACTGACTGGTTTAATGGCTGACACTCTTCATCACCTTGCCTGTCTACAAAAGGAATTCCCAAAAACAGACCTAATACTGTTCGATATTCCGGCAATCCAAACTCGATACATCGAGCGTATCACGACGATGGTGGACAAACCATATATCGGTGGTTAGGAGGTGAAATTGGGAGATGTAGACGAAGGTGCAGGAACAAGTAAACCGACAACGGATGGCGATCAACATAATGAGGCAAGAGAAGATACAGGTGCAGTTAGAAGGAGAGCAAGAAGAGCAATTTCTAATCAGTTCGTCACGTTATCAAATCGCTCTTTCAGTGCTATTAGGCATGAGACACTTGAGTCAATTAAGAATTTCTTGCAAAAGAGAATGGACGAAGGAGCAAATGCGTCGTTAAAAGAAATTTCAGAGGTTTTTTATTCGACATCTCCTGAAGTTATGGCCAGAAAGGCTAACATTCTTCTTCGGAAAATGAACAGACATTTTGACTCTATGAAACTTACTGACGATTGTATTGATATTTTTATCAACGATCCGAGGTTGAACGAACATGAAGACATCAACACGAAATTCAAACGTATTTCTGAAGCTGTGACCAAAAATCCTGACTCTCCACTTACAGCACTCGTGAATCTTGATCTCACTGCAGCTCCACATTCAATGGCAGTAGAAAGAGTGGTATCGCATTATAATATTTTCCGTGGTGACAGAAGGCTTGCGATATCATTGCAGGGTGCCAACAACAGATTGCTTATTGCATTAAATGGTGTTGGTGCAGGTCATTTTGATCCACGTCCAGCAGTAGCAAAATTTCTTCAGGCTAAGCGTCGACGATACAAAGAGCCACAAACATCAACCTATAAAAACAATCCACCTGTAAAAAGGTTTTTCCGTAGTAATGGCGAAATATCTAATTGAGCTCATATACTAGGGAGCTCTCGCGTAACACGAGCACTCTTGAAAACCACCGTGTAACTTAAAATCGTATTAAACGAGGCAAGAAAATTAGGAATATGTTTCTCTTTACTGAAAGATTGCCTTCTTGTAAAATTTACGGCTAATGATTACACTATCTCTTTTTTTTCCGAAATTGTGAAATATGAATTCGCGTTAAGCAATAGCTAACTGTAATAATTACTGACAGATGATAAATTAATGATGTATTACATACGTTATGTGCATCTATGTAATGAATAATTTCACAATTTTTTTGTATTTTTGTGCTTATTTTTAACTGCCATTATTTTTCATTGAATGACTTATTATTCACTTGTCACTGTGGAGGCAATATGAATATAATTCTAAATGAAAATGTAGGTATATATATTGAAAAAACTTCCTTAGTCTTACAAATACAGTTTACTAATTGATTGCATTTTCTTATACGATACCAATTGTTTTACTGATCAGCTGTGTTTTAATTTTCCAGATATTGTTTTCATCAATATGTAATATGTATTTCACCTCTCAAAATTTACATGCAGTCTGATGATGTCAAGAAGACAAGATTTTAAAATTGTTTCAAATTAAATGCTGAGCCAATTCTGCAATCGCCTACTGGGAGTGCTGTTACTGGTTACAAAGATATTCAGTACCGACGTTTGTACCTATGTGGATACTTGTGTAGTCTTAAAATTTTGGACTATAAACTTGTTAGGTTGGAAAGTTTTCTGTATTGTACAAACAATACAGAAAAGGTGTATTTTAATGCAACATCACAATGACGAGTTTGTGAAATCACCCACCCACTAAAAAATCCTTAGGTTTAGCACTGCCCCATAGCAACCCATTCCACGAATACATTTTTTGCTACATCATACAGTATAACAATTTATCATACATCTCAGTTATAATGCCGATATTAGCAAAATTATTGTTTGCATCCGATATTATATATTCATTTCAAATCATATTATCTAGAAGTTTATATGTTACAATTTACGATGGGCGAAAAACAAAATTATCGACGTTAGTAGCTAGTTATCAGTATACCAGGTGGTATTCTTCTCTAGTTTGGCCTATTTTTTGTTACAGAAATAGATACAGTACAATAGTTTATATACATAAATAACACAAACACATTATTATGAGCTCAGTTCAACTGGTGACCAACTGATAGATTGCTTTCCCACACTAGTTTTGCTACATTAAGTCAATTGATCTACTGCTGACTGACTGAATAATATTTATATACCGCGACATATATAATATTTATGTACCTAACGTCACAGTGACCTGTCACTAATCCGTTGGTCAGCTAACTGAATAGTATTTATCAAAGACTGCTGTCTGACCAGTCACCTGTCTGAATAATATTTATCAAAGTATGCCGCCACATACGGTCACCTGTCAGGTCATGGTTCTCACCTGAAGAATACCCACCCCGAGCGCGCCCACCTGAAGAATCTCCGTCCCAACGCTACAGGTGGTTGAAAATTAGAACAAAACAAATCAGGATTCCCTAAGGCCTCACGAAAGTCACGAGGCCTTTCCACTTTTCAGCTGGCCTCGAGGCCGAGGCTGAGGCCAAGGAAACTTTTCAGATCCGAGGCTGAGGCCGAGGCCTGTAAAATATGTCCGATGCCGGCTATGGAAAACTGATGTGTGGGTAGTTGGGAGGTAACGAAAATGGTTCACTGAGTAGGTAGGTAGTTAATCTAACAATTATTAAATTCCTTTTATGTCAATAACTGGGTGGATGAAACCAATTGGTTGCTCACCAGAGTTATTCTCCACACTAGTATTTATATACTGTGTGACAAGAGCGTGCTCGGTAATAGATATACATTACCGATCAACCAACCGAAGAAAAAACCAAGACGACGCTGGTGGTAAAAGCCCCGCGAAAAGGAGAACAAGGGAGAACGAAAACGAGGAACGGGGCGAGAAGACGGAACGAGAGAAGGGAGAAGAACAGACAACGAAAAAAGATCCCCACCAGCAAGTACGCTCTTAACAATTAAACAAGACAGGAAAAGGGACTCTCTAATAACTAGCAGTAAGTGACTAATTGTGTTTTAACCCAGTTAGAAGTAAACGCATTAAATTAAGCTGGGTCAGACAAATTAGGCCTACATTGTGGCCTAAGACCTAGCATCAACTCATAGCTTAACAAAGGTGAAGGTAGATTGCCCTAACCTAATTTGGTGAGGAATCCTACTGTGGACCTCAATTTATCTGCCCGCTCTGGACCATTTCCGGAATCTCTAGGCTGACCCCTACAGGGCTAGACTTAATCTACTCTATAGTTAGACTGGAGATATAAGGGGTGGGTTAATTGTGGACCAATTCATACAGAGCATTTTTCAAATTGGTGGTCCGTGTGTGGGGAATTTACAAACCTTAACCTTACTTAACAAAAATTGCAGAATAGGCTAAATGGTCTAGCCTAAGCCTAACCTAATCAAGCCTAATTAGGTCTACAACCTAGGGCCTAACTAGGAAACATTTACATTTAAGGAGTCTCATTCTCTTATAAGCTTAGACCTGAGTGACACATAAGTACTTGGGGGGATTAAACCAAATTTAAAACTTGACTGTTTTGTCTGTGATCTCTCTTCTCTAGTAATTTCTTCTTGTCCTATATTTCATTACGATCCCCAGTTAAACAACATTAGTGAACAAGCATTTAAAATGCATACAACTCCAAGCATCCAATTCTTCTTTTAAGGAAGAATCACTCAACAGATTTTTTCAACAGGCACATGCATTCCTTGCAATCTGTGTATATATATATGTATATATACACTGTACTCTTTACATGTGCCACAAATACACTCAACCTATCTGAACATAAGCAAGGATTGCATGGGTTACTCAAAAGGGTCTTATGGCCTACTTTGGCCATAGCCCAAACACTGAACCTTGGTCTTATGGCTTACTGTGGCCATAGCCCAAACAATGAACCTTGGTCTTATGGCCTACTGTGGCCATGAGCCAAACAATAAAGGTCTTATGGCCTACCTTGGCCATGGGCCAAACAATAAGGGTCTTATGGCCTACCTTGGCCATGGGCCAAACATTAAATGTCTTATGGCATACCTTGGCCATGAGCCAAACAATAAAGGTCTTATGGCCTACCTTGGCCATGGGCCAAACAACAATTGAACCTTGGTCTTATGGCTTACTGTGGCCATAGCCCAAACAATGAGCCTTGGTCTTTTGGCCTACCTTGGCCATGGGCCAAACATTAAATGTCTTATGGCCTACCTTGGCCATGGGCTAAACATTAAATGTCTTATGGCCTACCTTGGCCATAGGGAAAACTATTACAAGGGTCTTATGGCCTCCCTTGGCCAGAGACCAAACAATACAAAATAAGACCCAGACTATGGATAAACCAAAGACTGTTCCCAGAGACCAACTAGCTACAGCCAAACAGACAAAACTTGATACTGTAGAATCAAATGTGACCAACTGTAATACACGAACACCTACATTACAGAACTTTAATGTAACTGCTGCCTCAACTTACACACCACATTGCAAATTTTGTGCAAGTGATAAACACAGTTTGAATGATTGCCTGAGGGTCCTAATCTCATTTCTGACCTTGCGAAGATCTTACTGAGGTTCAGGTTAGATAAATATGCCGTACAAAGAAAAAAAAAAAAAATGACATTTCAAAGGCATTTTTGAGAATAAATCTAAAAATGAATATGACAAGAACCAACTTAGGTTCTTATGGTTCAGGATCCATTTGATTTGAATAAAGGGTTCATAACCTATAGATTTAATGTTGTGTTGTTTGGAGCCAATTGCTCACCTAGCCTATTAGCATTGACAATTAGACATCATTTGAACCAGTTTAATAACTCTTTAACATTGAACTTCCTTAAGGAACATTTTTACGTAGACAATCTAATAGGCTCAACAACAACAAAATCTGAATTATCTGAAGTCTATGAACACTCTCAAAACATTATGCAACAAGGTAACTTTGAACTTAGAGAGTGGATTTCAAATGATGAGGATTTAAACAAAAAGATTTTAAAGGATAATAATGGTCTTACTGAGCCATCAGACAGAGTTAAAACTTTAGGTATGAACTGGTATTTGGATGCAACTTCTAACAGTCATGATTCAATCTGTACTAAAGGTTTTAAACTTGATGAGGAAGCAAATACTAAAAGACAAATATTATCAGAGGCTTCCAAAATTTTTGATCCCATGGGTCTATTCCTGCCTTCAACAATAAAATCAAAGATTCTCCTCCAAGAAGTTTGGAGGACAAATGTTGGGTGGGATGATCCAATAACAAATGAAGATCAAAAATCTTGGAAGAAGTTAGCTGCTGATTTAACAAAAGTGCAGAACATTAAAATTCAAAGGTGCTGTGGGTTTAGGGATAAGCCCCAGAGACTTCATGTGTTTGCTGATGCAAGCACACAAGCTTATGGGTGCTGTGCGTATCTTGTAAGTCCTACAGAAAGTCATCTAATTTATGCAAAAGGGAAAGTTGCACCTCTCAAACCTACCCGAACCATACCTCAATTGGAACTATTGGCTGCTGCATTAGCCATTAAAACCATTTCATTGCTTAAGGATGCTTACCATGATGTGAACATAACTGATATCCACATCTGGCTTGACAGTCAGATTTGTCTTGCCTGGATACGGAATGATAGCATTAATAGTAAGAATATCTTTGTAAGAAATAGGCTAAAAGAAATAGCTGAAGCTAATGAAAGCCTACAAGTAAACTTTCACTATGTTCCAACTAAACAAAATCCAGCAGACTTTCTGACCAGAGGTTTATCCTACAAGTTGTTGAAGTCAAACAAAACTTGGTTCATGGGACCTAAGTGGCTCTGTAATACAGACCAATGGCCTGTGGAACAAGTTAACTTGACATTAAATTTAATCTTTTCAAATGAAAAGGTTGAACCAATCACTAATTATGAACGTTATTCTGATTTCAGTAAACTTGTCAGGGTCACAGCCTACTGTTTGAGGTTTGCTCACAACTGTTTAACTACAATAAACAAACAGCTAAATAAAAACAATCATAATTATACAGAAGTTGCAACCAAGTACTGGATAGGCATGCACAACAAAAGAGTACAATAAAGAGTTAGAATTCTTGACTAATGGGAAACAAACAAAAGAACCTGTACCATCAGTAGTTGTGGATCTAAATTTGTTCAGAGATGAGGAAGGCCTTCTAAGGTGTAAAGGGAGATTAGACAAATCAAAACTGTCATACAAAAGCAAACATCCAATCCTTTTACCTAGATTTAGCTATTTGACAACATTAATCATCAGAAAAACACACAATGATGTACATCATATGGGGGTACCACAGACACTAACTACATTAAGAAAAACTTATTGGATACCCAAGGGAAGGATCACTGTTAAAACAGTCCTGAGTGAGTGTGTCACATGTAGGCGTATTCATGCTAGGCCCTATAGGAAACCAAATCCTCCTGCTTTGCCAGAGGAGAGAGTTACTCTCAACAGACCCTTTGAGACTGTAGGCATTGACTATACAGGAGCATTGACTGTAGGGGTGGTTGACACTGAACAAAAAATGTACATTGTACTGTTTACATGTGCTGCCTCACGAGCTGTTTATCTGGATGTTGTGGAGGACCTTACAGCAGAATCTTTTGTTGCTGTCTTTAAGAGATTCTGTGCACGACATTCAGTACCCAAGACAGTTTGGACTGACAATGCTACATATTTCAAGGCTGGTGAACAAGTCATCCACGACTTGTTAAGCAATGAACTCACACAATTATATATACAAAATTCAAACATAAAGTGGAAGTATATTCCGGTTGCCTCTCCTTGGTATGGTTCTATCTGGGAGAGGAATATACAAACAGTAAAGAATTGCTTGAAGAAAGCAATTGGTAAAAAACAGATACACTTGTTTGAGTTGCTCACTCTCCTGGCTGAGATTGAGAACATCATTAACAATAGACCACTCACTTATGTGAGTGACAACATTAATGACCCGGAACCATTAACTCCAAATCATTTGATTCGGGGAGAACAAGTTAGTCTCCTGCCGGACTACAATATAGACTCTTCAGAAGACCCAAACTGGACTCAACGACATGATGAGCTCCAGACTAAGTTACAACATTTAACTAGAGTTAAAGCTCATTTCATTAAACAGTGGAAAACTGAGTACTTGATGGGTCTAAGGGAGAGACATAAACAAATGACTAAGAAGGATTGGTCTGACACAATTAAGGTAGGGGACCTTGTTCTCATACATGACAGTACTCCAAGACAATACTGGCCTCTGGCTAGAGTTTCAGAACTCAGACCAGGGGCAGACGGGGTAACAAGAGTGGTCAAATTAAGGACTTCAACGGGTGACACAACAAGAGACATTTCTCTTTTGTACCCTTTAGAGTCTGGACCCAAAACAATGGACTTTGGAGAACCTTCTCCACTGACAGTAACAACTGGAGACACTGAACTTCCAGTAACTATTCCTTTGACAGTAGGAGTGGTAACGCATCCTACTACAACATTGACAGACACAAGACCTCAGCGACAAACAGCATTAAAGGCGCGACTATTTTTACAACAAAAAATAGATGCTGGGGAATTGTAATTTTATCTTCTAACTTTCACTTTTTCTTTTCTTATGGTAAAGACCATAGACAGTTTCATCCTATGGATGTATATTTTCTCTTCTAATTAAATGCTACACCTTCTCCATGAGAAGGTGAGGATAGGCACTGTTAATCAGATTAACAGGCATTTACAGTCAAATAGTTAGCTAGTCTACACTCAGACATAAAAATTGGTGACAATGACACCAAAATTTTTATCTCCCGGGGCCCCCAGTATATGGAAAACTGATGAGTGGGTAGTTGGGAGGTAACGAAAATGGTTCACTGAGTAGGTAGGTAGTTAATCTAACAATTATTAAATTCCTTTTATGTCAATAACTGGGTGGATGAAACCAATTGGTTGCTCACCAGAGTTATTCTCCACACTAGTATTTATATACTGTGTGACAAGAGCGTGCTCGGTAATAGATATACATTACCGATCAACCAACCGAGGAAAAAACCAACACGACGCTGGTGGAAAAAGCCCCGCGAAAAGGAGAACAAAGGAGAACGAAAACGAGGAACGGGGCGAGAAAGACGGAACTGGAGAAGGGACAAGAACAGACAACGAAGAAAGATCCCCACCAGCAAGTACGCTTAATAACAAACAAGACGGAAAAGGGACTCTCTAATAACTAGCAGTAAGTGACTAATTGTGTTTTTAGTCCAGTTAGATCTTCTAACTTCACTTAGAAGTAAACGCATTAAATTAAGCTGGGTCAGACAAATTAGGCCTACATTGTGGCCTAAGACCCAGCATCAACTCATAGCTTAACAAAGGTAAAGGTAGATTGCCCTAACCTAGTTTGGTGAGGAATCCTACTGTGGACCTCAATTTATCTGCCCGCTCTGGACCATTTCCGGAATCTCTAGGCTGACCCCTCTAGGCTAGACTTGATCTACTCTATAGTTAGAGTGGAGAAATAAGGGGTGGGTTAATTGTGGACCAATTCATACAGAGCATTTTTCACAAAGGATTGGTCTGACACAATTAAGGTAGGGGACCTTGTTCTCATACATGACAGTACTCCAAGACAATACTGGCCTCTGGCTAGAGTTTTAGAACTCAGACCAGGGGCAGACGGGGTAACAAGAGTGGTCAAATTAAGGACTTCAACGGGTGACACAACAAGAGACATTTCTCTTTTGTACCCTTTAGAGTCTGGACCCAAAACAATGGACTTTGGAGAACCTTCTCCACTGACAGTAACAACTGGAGACACTGAACTTCCAGTAACTATTCCTTTGACAGTAGGAGTGGCAACGCATCCTACTACAACATTGACAGACACAAGACCTCAGCGACAAACAGCATTAAAGGCGCGACTAGTTTTACAACAAAAAATAGATGCTGGGGAATTGTAATTTTATCTTCTAACTTTCACTTTTTCTTTTCTTATGGTAAAGACCATAGAGAGTTTCATCCTATGGATGTATATTTTCTCTTCTAATTAAATGCTACACCTTCTCCATGAGAAGGTGAGGATAGTCACTGTTAATCAGATTAACAGACATTTACAGTCAAATAGTTAGCTAGTCTACACTCAGACATAAAAATTGGTGACAATGACACCAAAATTTTTATCTCCCGGGGCCCCCAGTATATGGAAAACTGATGTGTGGGTAGTTGGGAGGTAACGAAAATGGTTCACTGAGTAGGTAGGTAGTTAATCTAACAATTATTAAATTCCTTTTATGTCAATAACTGGGCGGATGAAACCAATTGGTTGCTCACCAGAGTTATTCTCCACACTAGTATTTATATATTGTGTGACAAGAGCGTGCTCGGTAATAGATATACATTACCGATCAACCAACCGAAGAAAAAACCAAGACGACGCTGGTGGTAAAAGCCCCGCGAAAAGGAGAACAAGGGAGAACGAAAACGAGGAACGGGGCGAGAAGACGGAACGAGAGAAGGGAGAAGAACAGACAACGAAAAAAGATCCCCACCAGCAAGTACGCTCTTAACAATTAAACAAGACAGGAAAAGGGACTCTCTAATAACTAGCAGTAAGTGACTAATTGTGTTTTAACCCAGTTAGAAGTAAACGCATTAAATTAAGCTGGGTCAGACAAATTAGGCCTACATTGTGGCCTAAGAACTAGTATCAACTCATAGCTTAACAAAGGTGAAGGTAGATTGCCCTAACCTAATTTGGTGAGGAATCCTACTGTGGACCTCAATTTATCTGCCCGCTCTGGACCATTTCCGGAATCTCTAGGCTGTCCCCTACAGGGCTAGACTTAATCTACTCTATAGTTAGGCTGGAGATATAAGGGGTGGGTTAATTGTGGACCAATTCATACAGAGCATTTTTCACACCGGCCTCGAGGCCGAGGCTAGGCCTCAGCCCCATGTCTGGGTCACATTGCATGAAATCGACTCTTCGTTGTCAAAACTTTCCCAGGGGAGGGCACCCGGACCCCTCGCCTTAGCGCCTAACTTGGGCTGCCTTTGGCAGCCCTCGAGAGGGGGGTGCCATTCTCTACCCTTGCCCCCGGGCGCTACGAGCCCTCGTTACGCCACTGAGTACAATATAGCTGAAAGACATATCACAAACAACACAGTAACTAACATTGAAATGTTAATGGGGCAGATTATATTCATCTTATTCATAGGGGTATAGTGAAGATAGGTAATAGTATAGCTTATCAGACACCATCAGGGATAGCTCCCTTGGGTGGCCTATCCAGATACAACCTAAACCTAAACCAGGATAATTCATGACTAACAAATACTATATGCTTCAACTCAGTCCTACAAAACACCTGTAAGAATAGCAATACTTTGAATAATATTATAAAACTGAGAACATCAATTCATCAATATCAAATGAAACTCTAGATGAGGCAATTCAAACTTTATGGCTGCTAGAATCTGTGGGTATACATGACACAAATCAAACTTCAGAAGATCAGTTAATGATAGAAAGATTTGAAGATACCATTCAATGCAAAGACAATAGTTATTTTGTTGAGTTACCTTGGAAAATAAATTGCCCAACTTTAAGAGATAATCTCAAAGTAGCTAAAGGACATTTATATAAAGTAATGAAAAAGCTTAAACCGGATAATAGAATTCAAATGCACAGTGATGTCTTCAAAGAACAGCTACACAAACGCTTCATTGAAGAAGTAACAACTAACCCTTTTAAAAAAGATGGTTGTCATTATTTAACCCACAGGGGGTGGGGTATGAACAAGATGCCCCAACAACAAAACTCAGAGTAGTTTATAACTGTAGCGTTAGGGTGTCCCATTTTTTATCAACTTTTTTTTCCCGGGTCCAACCTCCTAATATCATTATGCCTGTCGCTCTAAGTAAGAAAACAACAATTATTTTCCATTTGATGAAAATGTCGGACCCCCTAGGCCTACAAAACCAATGTTCCCTTTTTCTTTATCAAAAATTGTCAATTTTCGGAAGTCTTTCAGTTATATATTTCTTGCATTTTATTATAACCTCATTCGATGTACATTTTTGGATAGAAAATTAAAATAGCTATCGATTGACACCTAATTTACTATGCTTTTTTACTAAAATAGAAAATTAAAAGGCAAAAATGTTTATTTTTTAACATTTGCTTCTACATTTTGTCTTGAATGGGATTTATAAAATAGGTGTTACAGCCACCTGTGAAGCATCATCTCAATGCAGCTTCGCGGCAATGGGCCTTGGAATATATTTGAGACTCACAATATTTCCAAGGTGGAACGCCCCATCGTTTTTTTTTTTTATTTAACAAACATGCAATACCTTGAACAGAAAATTTATTTAGTAAAGCAAATGAATGTATGAAATAAAATGTGAATACTGATAATGATTGAAGCTATTCTAGAAGTTGAACTAAGGAACTCTTTTTAAAAGATTGCAACAAACTTCTTTGATATTCCACAACTTGCAGTTGTTGTCTTTGTTCTTCATCTATTGTGATACATTTTGCGAAATCTTCAATTAATTGTACTGCACGCTCGGCCGCATCATTAACAATGTACAAAAATGGAGATTTGAATAAAATCTCTGTCCTATTTCCATGTTTTAACAGGTTTATTTAATCATTTTCCATTGCTATGTAGAACATCAAAGAAAAACCAAGATTTTAGTCCAGCTAGGGAAGCTAGTTTGGTTGATTTATTGATCAAAGGAAATACTGGTTTGGCACTTTGAGATCAATGAAAGAAAGCCACCCCTAAACTGGTCGGGGGTGGCTTTCTTTCAATGACACAATTCGGGGGTGGCTTTCTTTCATTGATCTGTAAGTTATTTAGGTAGGTGGGTTATTTAGGTTAAGTTGTGATATTTTAGTTAGTTTAAATGAAAATATCATGACTTAACCAATCATCAAGGGCATACAGTAATAAATAATAAACAATTCCTCATGAAGATGTTTTTACTTACATTCTTTACTTTAGTGATTTTGGGGTGTGGCATTGTTTACTTGATCATTTTTTTAGGGTGGTATTGTTTACTAGAAACTTTTGGGGGTGGCTTTCTTTCATTGATCCCCACTTTCGGCATACGAGCTGTTTTTATATTTCTATGTGATCTAATAATGTCTGTAGCAATGTTTCTTTTCTCTTCATCAGATATACGTAAAGAAAATAATGAAAATGGAATAAGCTCCTCAGTTAGGTACCAACAATGGCCTTCGAATATCTTGATTGTACGATAAACTACATTTCTGTCCACTGTGTCACCATATACAGTATGTGACGGTCACGATAAAAAGTCAAATCACTGATTACTGCATCCGACGCTTTTGGTGCTTTGAGCCATGGTTGGATATATAAAGCAGTAAATAAGCAGAATTCCTCTGTGTTTTACATATTCTTCAGAATAATCCATTTGTTTACTGAATGCCAGCATTTTAGCAGAATAGAGAATAGTTGCCATCCAGCGAGCATTATGAATTGCTCCCTGACGGAGCCAACGAACTCCGTTAAATAGTGTATGTCCAAGAATTTGGAGAACAACTTCTGCGCATTCTCTATAATCATTCCTGAGAAACATGTTTCCAGTATCTGTGTCGCTTAACGTCTTCAAAACTTGCGTTACTCGTTGCATCTTTGATTTGATCTGTCTATGTAATTTTCAAAGTTGTATAAGGTTTTGTGACGTCTAATGTCTTCCATTTATCTCGAAACTTTAAATAACACATTTTCTAGGCCAAATATTTGAGTAAATGCAGCGGCCAAGACTCTTTCGTAAATGTGATGCCTACATGCAAGCCACATTACCTTCCTTTCTAGGAGCTCTTCTAAAATGATGCAGGCTCCATTTATCCAACCTGTATAAGGCTGCATTAGACGCTGTTGTATCAAAAACCAGCGCACAAATGTTTTGGTCCAAGTTCCGATCGTTTGCAGCATTAAATGTGGCGTTTGCTTGCATTTTACCAGAGGAATCCGGAATCGTTGGTATAGCAAGAACTTTTCCCTCAGGTGCTGAAGGGATCCCTGACGCAATTATTGCTAGCCTTTCTCCCGTTTCCTCATTGTTATCAGAAACGAGCTTCCCTTCCCAGTGTAGAGCACAATGTTCAAGTGGCATAAACTTTTCTTTGACCATTTTGGCTGTTTCAGTCCTGCTTTTTATCCCTTGTCTCTGCATTGTTGATTTTGATAAAGTGATATCGCTCAGGTCTTTATCGCACTGACTTGCAATAAGCAGCAAACCCTGTTCTTTGGCGAACAGAAAGGTTAAGACGATCTGCCATATTTGAACCAATAGAATTCTGTACAATATTTTTTCTTTTGCATGATGATTTTGATGAAGGAGGCGTATAATCATTATCTCTAGCATGTGATGTACTTGGAATAGGATTTCTCCTTCAATATCTGTTTTCAAGGTCATGCTCAGGTTTTTCTGTCTCTCCAGTTCCTTCTCTTTAAGTAATTTTTCACGCTCCACTCTTTTCATCTGACTCTCAAACATGTTTTGATAGCTTTCATCTATTGATCCTAAGCAAAGCTTTTTGGGTCCTCTTTGGTCTATTAGAAACTCTAGATCTTGCTGCTTTGTTATCGAAGTTCCTAATGGATCTTTTTTTTATTATTTCTATGGCATTTTGAGAACAAATATCAATCCCTTTAATTCCTTCAGGAAAGAGGGTTTCTTCTTATTTATTCTTTCTTCCTGTGTTTTGTTTTTTGAGAAGTATTCATACTGTTTTATCAATTGTTCTACTTTTTTCTGAGATGGCGGCTTTTTGAAGTATCTTGGCATCTGATACCGGCCTAATCCCAAAAATTTTTAACTTTTCTTAGTACTTCTTGGATCACATAAGCCTGTGATTTCTTTTTCATAGGTCCTCTTGATAAAAATAGATAGTGATGTAAAACGTCACCATTAGATGGCAAAAGAGACCCTTTCTGAGGTTCCAAATTGTGAATTAAGTTTATGAGAAGCCAATCTTTTGGCTTATCCGTGGTACGAGTTTCAACTTTTGCACAAGCCAGTTTAGTCTAACCAATCTAATCTGAAATTTGTATCATAATCATATCATAATCATAAATCTGAAATAAATAGAAGTCCAGTTAGCATACACACACACGCACACACACACACACACACACAACATATATATATATATATATATATATATATATATATATATATATATATATATATATTAGGGTGTGTCAATTTTGGGGGTGAAATGACTAAATTGAAAATCATGTGATTTGGTAGCAATTTAATGTAATCATTTGGCATACAAAATAATATCCTTGCTTCAAAAACAATAAAAAATAACTCCTACCTACATCAATTTTAATTAAAAAATTCAATTTTTCTATAAATTCGTAACAAAATAACAAATGTGCGCAAACATCCTATCAACATTTAAAGTGGCAATAAGATATCATTCAGAGTCTTTAGTTGAAAGTAACCAATGCAGTCATGTCCTTTTTGCTGCGGTTCCTTGACATCAGCATTCGGCTTGCTACTTGCACTTTGATGTAGCCTTCTCGCCTCTCGTGACTGTAAACTTGACTAGCTGCTTCTGTGACCATTTTCACACATCTCTCCACACTCTGAGAGTGAGAAGGCCACTTTGGCACTTGCATTGGGGCCTCTTTAAGTTGTGTTAAATCTTTGTTTGTTATACATGTTGTCAGTGGTGGCTATAAAACTTCCGAACTCAAGTTAACTAATTCTGACAATTTCGTGGCATTGACGTTTATCGGAGGTACCTTCCTTGTCTAAACAGAGCAGTCTCCCAGCTGGTCATCATCTAGTGATGGTTCTCTAAGCTTTAGAATGATTTCCACAGCCTCAGTTCGCTCTTTGGTACATTGGCTGCAGAGTATTGCTTGCAAAACTGCCTCTGGCCTAGCATACCAAGCGGACCTTCTCACCACAGGTAACACGATGTCCACCACTACTTTCCTTTGGGTTCTCAGTAGCTGTAATTGAAACAAGATGTGGTTGGGCCCCTCCATCCACATTGGATTAAGTTTTACATTGAACCAGTGAGGAAGATAAAACCCAATAATAAATTCAACAATCAACATCAAATTCTGTAGCATTTTGTCCTTCAGTGCATGTTTGGAAACCCAAATCCTGCAGAAACGAATCGCTGTAGTTAACCAACGACTGTGACTTACGGGTCCAATCTCCAAGAGAGCCAGATTTTGAGGCAACTCTCCTGATCTGATTGCTTGAACAATACGATAAGCGTAAGATTGATCCGTGCTGAGGTCTTTGATAACTTCTTCAGACAACACTGGAAGGGGAGGGCCTACTTCGACCTTTGGAAATTTTGTATTTATTTCTAATTCCGTTACTTCATCTAGCATGTTGCCAAGGGGACCTAACCACTTGTTGTTGCTCTTTGTAGGACCATCAAGTTCCTGGATGAGACGATGAAGAGGTAGTTCCCCTGTGTGCAAATCACATACAATCCAAACAAGCCTTCTTCCAAGTTTTTTCTCTAAATGCGTCATAACACCACCCTGCCATCCAGTGTTCACCGCAGTTGAGTCTCCACCAACGGCCTGCAGTGAACTGTCAAGTCTTCTTTCTTGAAGCCAACATATTATTTGATCAGCAATTGCCTCTGCATGTTTCTTGCCTTCTACTTCTGCTTCAGGAACAAAGTGAAACAAATAGCGGCCACCAGGTTCGGAACACACAGAGTAGTGTTCTTCTTTGATGAGACCGGGAAACTTTCTGTCCATTCCCTCTACCTCTAGGAGAACTTTTGTGTCATCTCTTCTTCCATCAAACAAAAGGCAAGAGAGACCTTCCTCCTTCAAATCTTTTTCATGCTGATCAGATATTTCCTTCATTATTTTTTCTTGTGCTCTTCTTATCTTATTATGATCTATCACTAAGGATGTATCCTCTCGGCTGATGAGGCCTGCATCTATCCAAGCGGTAGTGGCAATCTCTGCAGTCTCTCGTAGCCCCGTATGGTGGCGAATACTGGCAAGGGCAATGTTTGAGATGTCTTTAGTGTTGTATTTCATTCTCTTCGGCGAAGGTTCAGATGGCATTTTGGAGCTATCATCTGACGTTGCTTCTTTCTGTTCATCTGAAGAGCTTTCAAAGAAGTGAGAAACCTGTTGATAGAGCTCTTCATCTCTTTGGGTGGCTTCTTCACTCTTCTTTTTCTTCCTTTCTTCCCTCTCTCGGATTTTCTCTTTTTTCTTAGCAATAACAATCTGTTTTTTGGTTTCTGAATAATCTGCCGAACCAATCTGCATACTTCCTTGGCCTCCTGCCTTTGTTCTCTGCGCCTTTATGAAAGTCAGCTCCAAAACAGGGATCTTCTTCTCACGAGGACAGCGACAATCAATGTGAGGGTGAGGTTCTCTTCTGCATTAGGGAGAACAATTGGCTTCAGAACACAACTCTATGGGACACTGCAGTTAAAAATGTCAAGAAGAGTATCAAGTGTGTGCAAAAATTTATTTTTCTTTGCTAGTTTTCCTTTACCAAGTGATGTCTCAACTGCTTTGTGCCACAGCTTTGTTAATTTTAGCTCAATAGTTCTATACTGATTGAGTACAGGTGGTTTGAATAACACAGCTTTTTTCCACTGATGCAGAAGAGGGGGAATCATGTCCCTTATGAGCTCTTTCTCTGTGTAGTTCCTTCTATCCTTTGTATTTTGTTCACGAAGGAGTAACCCTAGTCTCAGCATGTCTCGCACTGTTGGTAGTTCTGATACGGGAAGCTCCTTGCCTGTACCGACTAACAGGTTCAAGTGGCATGACGCCTGACCTCTTGTCTTCAATTTTGGCATCTTAGGAATATCTGAAAAGAAAGAAAAACATTTAAGTATTTTATATCAATTACGATATTTCAAAGTTTAGTCATTCGATGTTCTAAAATTCGATAAAAAAATATTTCATGGGATTACAACATAATTAGACAGAAGAATATGATGATAATAAATAATTGTAATAATCAATAATTTCCATACTTACAGTTAAACTGTAGTATTCGTCTAGTAGAATAACTATGAAGTAGGTACAAGAGCAATAACAGCAAACCACCGTCTATGATATCTAAGAGGTAACTGAGGACTGAGAGTGAGGGACAGTTCTATTCATGTTGTGACTTGTACATTGTACAACAACTATATGACCTTGAAAACACTCCATATGCGATCAGTGGGATAATTCTGTGACAGATGAATAATTAATCAATTTATGTCCTATTATTTAGTAAAAGAGTCAATTTCTGAAACTTTAAGGTAAAATTGATGTAGGTAAGGGTTATTTTATTTAATTTTGGTTGGCCAATTTGTAGTTTTGACATGAAAAGACTATATTTTCACTACCAAAATTGATTTGAAAAAAGTTGACAAAATTGACACACCTTAATATATATATATTAGTGGTGGACCGGATATCCGCATCATTTTTAACATCCGCATCCGCACTTCTGACTGCGGATGTTATGCGGATATTACCTCTAATAAATTATGCAATTTACAATTAAATTAGCTTATAAAGTAGCTTATAAGGCCAAGTCATGCACATTTCATGTAAAGTATTAAATTATTAATGAACAAACAAATCTATAAACCTCAAAATATAAATACAGTACCTGGTAACACAGAAAATTGAATGAAACTTGTTTCATTGAATTTTCTTTTGCTGAAACTCTTGAGAAAGTTATTATTTTTATCTTAACATTAATGTTTTCATAAATTTTAATTCTTATGCATTGCCTTCCATACTAGTAATATCACGAAATTTGAAAAATTCCTGTATGTCATATATTCATAATTCTATATTACAGTATATTGATAGATTAACTAAATATCCGCATCCGCATCCGCGGATATTGAAATTAAAGATCCGCATCCGCATCAGCATCCGCAGATGTTGAAAAACTGACATCCGGTCCACCACTAATATATATATATATATATATATATATGGTTTTATACGGCTTTAGGGTCAGAAATGAAGAAGAAAATGTTAAAAATGAACAGTTTTGCCTTTTAATTTTCTATTTTGGTACAAAAGCATAGTAAATTAGGTATCAATCGATAGCTATTTTAATTTTCTATCCAAAAATGTACATCGAATGAGGTTATAATAAAATGCAAGAAATATATAACCGAAAGACTTCCGAAAATCAACAATTTTTTATAAAGAAAAGGGGAAAATTAGTTTTGTAGGCCTAGGGCAGGGCCGGCCAACCCCATGCCCGCGGGCCAAAAGTTGCCCGTTTGACTTTTGGAGGTTGCCCGCCTCAGAAATAATAAATAAAAAAATATATTAATTCTATAAAAAAATTAAAATAAATAAAAAATTAAATAAAAAATAAATAAAAAATTATTATATGCACAATCAGTGATATATACTGTTTGTTTTAGACGCCAATATTTCCCTACCCTTCAGAATCTTGGTGACTTTGCTACCACCGCGACGTTGTTTCTTGTCGATCGCTTTACTACACGGAACATTGTATTCAGAAGTAAGTTTTATTTGTAATTTTTAAGATTTTGTATTTGGCAAAAGTTTAGTATAAATTTAGTTTGATAAACGGTTATTTTTAATGATAATGATAAAATATTAAGGTGGCCCGTTTGACTTTTGATTTTTTTATAAAGTGGCCCGCTGGCAAAACAACTTGGCCGGCCCTGGCCTAGGGGATCCGAAATTTTCATCAAATGGAAAATAACACTGCCTAACAAAAAAATATTTTTTGCTGCTGATTTAATTCTAAGACCTGTTTCTGGATAATATTGATGTGCTGATTTCAAAAATCACCTTAGATTTTGTCCATCACATCAGGTTTTCGTGCAATGCAATATGCCTATTTTGGGTGATCCATGAAGGGCGCTTATCAAAATTGATGATTTTTGAGACCTGTTAACAGCTGTTTTGCTGTTAAAATTTTATCTGTGGAATACGCAAATCTGTGCATTAAATCTAAAGGTCATGTACAACATATTAAAATCTTGGGTATCTGTGATTTCCCCAGGTGTGAGCGTGACGTCATGATCTGAGAGAGATTTCCCATCGGCGGAGTGAGAGCAGCCGGTTCCGCTAGTGACGTTACTTGTAAACTTTCAGCAGTTGGGTTGCAACATGAGCATTAAAGTTCACTATCTCAACAGTCATCTGGATAAATTTCCAGAAAATCTTGGTGATGTTAGTGAAGAGCAAGGTGAAAGGTTCCACCAAGATATCAAAGTGATGGAAGAATGATACCAAGGAAGATAGGATACCCATATGATGGCTGACTACTGCTGGAGCCTGCAAAGAGATTGTCTTGACATCTCTCATTCTAGGAAGTCCTATAAGAGAAAATTTATCAGCACTGAAAAGTAAGAAAACAAAAAAAAGACAATGTTAAGAAAACTGGTCCTGTGCTTGCTTTAATATGGATTCATTTTTTGCTTATTTAAACACTTTTAATCACTTTATGTGTCAATATTACCATTGTATATTAAAGTTCACTCCCTGCACAATTGTTTACTTTTCCATGCTGATTCTGAGTATGTAAAAACTTATTTTTTGAAAAGAAAAAAATTGGGCATAACCCTGCCAAAATGCGATATCTCCAAAATATCTGTATTTGATTGCTCGAAAACCTGACGTGATAGGCAAAAACTAAGGTGATTTTTGAAATCAGCACACCAAAGTTACCTAAAAACAGATGTTAGAATTAAATCAGCAAAATTGGTGTTGGGCAGTGTAATTGCTATCTTCTTACTTACTGTAGAGCGACAAACAT
Organism: Bathynomus jamesi; assembly: GCA_023014485.1. Taxonomy (NCBI): domain Eukaryota; kingdom Metazoa; phylum Arthropoda; class Malacostraca; order Isopoda; family Cirolanidae; genus Bathynomus; species Bathynomus jamesi. The sequence continues at coordinate 255,413 of JAJOZX010004115.1, forward strand.
AATGATATTAGGAGGTTGGACCCGGGAAAAAAAGAAGTTGGTCAAAAATGGAACACCCGACTGTAGCCTCAAAGCCAGTGATAAACACAGTTTGAACGATTGCCTGACTGAGGGTCCTAATCTCATTTCTGACCTTGTGAAGATCTTACTCAGGTTCAGGTTAGATACATATGCCTTACAAAGTGACATTTCAAAGGCATTTTTGAGAATAAAGCTTGAAAATGAATATGACAAGGATCAACTTAGGTTCTTATGGTTCAGGGATCCATTTGATTTGAATAAAGGGTTCATAACCTATGGATTCAATGTTGTGTTGTTTGGAGCCAATTGCTTACCTAGCCTATTAACATTGACAATTAGACCTCATTTGAACCAGTTTAATAACTCTTTAACACAACTTCCTTAAAGAACATCTTACGTAGACAAACTAATAGGCTCAACATCAATAAACTCTGAATTATCTGAGGTCTATGAAAGCTCTCAAAACATTATGCAACAAGGTAACTTTGAACTTAGAGAGTAGATTTCATATGATGATGATTTAAACAAAAAGATTTTAAAGGACAATAAAGGTCTTACTAAACCATCAGAAAGAATTAAAACTTTAGGTATGAACTGGTATTTGGATGCTGCCGATGCAACTTCTAATAATCATGATTCACTCTGCACTAAAGGTTTTAAATTTGATGAGGAAGCTAACACTAAAAGACAGATATTATCAGAGGCTTCCAAAAGTTTTGATCCCATATGTTTATTCCTGCCTTCAACAATAAGATCAAAGATTCTCCTCCAAGAACTTTGGAAGACAAATGTTGGATGGGATGAGCCAATAACAACTGAAGATCAAAAATCTTGGAAGAAGTGAGCTACTGATTTAACAAAAGTGCAGAACATTAAAATTCCAAGGTGCTGTGGGTTTAGGGGCAAACCCCAGAGACTTCATGTATTTGCAGATGCAAGCACACAGGCTTATGGGTGCTGTGCGTACCTTGTGTTAGAAAATCTAGAAGAGGAAGAGCCATTGTTGTCCCAAGGCGATATGATGACTAAGCTGATTGATGCAGCATTGTTTGTATATATTAAGTTAAGGTGTGTGTATATCCATCTTATAATTGTAAGGTTAGTGAAAAATTCACTTAATTTAGAACTAGCATTTTTGGGCTCTTGTGGCATCATTGTTTGGGCACTCTTGTGGCATCATTTTTTGGGGGCACTGCGCGTCCTTCCTACTCGTTTGTTGAATGCGGCACTTACAGGGTGTGGTCTTATAGAGAGCTCTCTTGCAATTCAGTTTGGTTGTTTAGATACAAGATTGTTGCATCGTGCAATGGTGCAGGTTGTGTTGTTGTTGTTGCAAGGTTTAGAAAGACCATAAATAGTGCCCCTTTTGTTTTTTATCTTAATTTTATGCAACTGAGGCCTAATGTAGGCCCACATCGAGTCAGCAACCCTGAGGTAGGACCTGATAGGCCCTCCAAGTCCGTAAGTTTTTAGTCTAGCTTAACTTTGGCTGGAGGTTAAACTGGCCCTTCAGAGCTTGGCCGTTCACTGCTCAGCTGGGATTCTGAATCCAATAAAATAAAATATAACATGGTCCTTCGAAACCGGATTCTAGCCCAAGACTGAGTCAGTGACTATTTTTCGGCAAAGTTCTGGTTGTGCAAATTGTAGCCCAAGTTAGGCCTGGACGGGTTGAGCATAATTGAGTTAAGGTCCCACGGTAGAAAGTTTGGACGCCCAATTGCGAAACTTGGCCACTAGTCTGTCGTTGTTTCGGGCCTACATTTTTACCGGTTTGGTTAATTTTGGTTTATTGTTCGTAGGCGAAGGTTGCAGACTTCAGTGCGCCAGTTACTTGGGTGGAAAATTTGGTATTCCATACTGGTGGTTGGTCGGTACCTCAACCAAGCAATTCAGTTTATTTGAAAAAAAGCAAAATTTGAGTTTGATCAGTTTGGTTAAGTATTTTTGCCAATTCAGCTTATTTGGCATTGAGCCCAATTGTTGTTTGCATTGAAGATGAGTACAGCTGAATTGAACAAGTTTAGAAAAAGGAGAAGCGCCTACAAAGGTCTAATTACAAAGGTCATTGCCACTATAGATTCTGCCATAGAGCAAGAGGATTTAAGCTTAGTGACTGCGCAGCTTTCCATATTAGAAACTAAAAAGGTTGCTCTAAGTGAGGTAAATGTTAAAATTGAGGCTCTTCTAGAAGAGGATGAAATAGAAAATAACATAATTTACTTTGAAGAGATTATTGATGACATAATTAAAGTATGCCACAGAGCAAAAGAATTTAGCAGCTCAGTACAGTTAGAGACCAGGTCTAATAATGAAACACAACACTCAACAAATGGTGTTTGTGAAGTTAAGGTTAACAGATCTGCAGTTCAATTACCGAGGCTTGTACTCAAAACATTTTCTGGGAGTATTCAGGAATGGCAAGGGTGGGCAAACAGTTTTCAATCAGCAGTTCATTCTAGTCAAGTGTTAAGTGCGGTGGAGAAGTTTAATTATTTGCAGTCCCTCTTGGAAGGGGAGGCATCAAAGACAACAGCAGGATTAGCATTAACAGAGGCTAATTATAATGTGGCTTGGGATATATTAAAGAAACGGTTTGGTAAGCCAGAGATCTTAATTAAAAGCCACCTCCGCGAACTTTTAGCTATACCTCCTGTTAATAATCCCAACAGTGTCAAGGAGTTACGACAGTTATATGATGAATTTGAAGTTAGAACTAGGTCCCTGGGAAACTTGGGTGTAGGAATGGAAAGGTATGGTATAATGTTGGTCACTATACTGGAGTCTAAATTGCCTAGCTCAATTTTGCTTGAATTAAGTAGGGGACACTCTTCAGAATATGTGTACATCCCCCTTCAGCAGATGTTAAGTCTTTTAGGCAGTGGCGTACTAAGGGGTCTGCAAGGGGGGCTGTCCGCCCCGGGTGACAGCCAGAAGGGGGGGTGCCATCGGGAGAGTTGAAATACCAGTACAAGTTTTCAAACCAAATTAAAAATTCGCCAAAGTAAGAAAAAAAATTTAAAAATGTTCAAACTATTACAACAGCTTAATGTTAATTTCCACTATAAAATAAATGTTTATTTTTATTGTCAATACAAAATTTACAAACGAAAAATTAAATATTTGATAAAAATTACATGACTACTGAAGTAACGATGATGTGTATGACTGAGTGAGTTTTTTATGATGACTATGTGGTGATCTTACGATGGTGGTGGTGATATGACTGCATGATTTTTTTTAATGCAACTACATGGTGATGTTAAGACAGAGAGGGTGATGATGTGACTGCATGGAGATGTGTTAATGCTTACATGCTTAACATAGTAAACACCGTTTCAGATTTACATCAACAACTACAGTACTATTCTATAATGAATTAGTACTAATGCTTATTGGCTTAGTCAATTTCAACAATTTGTGACTTTTTTTGGAACCTTGGAGAGTCTATTCCTTCTTTTCAGTCTCAACTCATCGATGGGAAGTGCTGATGGAGAATGTAGGCATGACAGTCAAAAGACTTTCCCAGACAAGATGGAGTGCTCATTATGATGCTGTGCGATCCCAAAGAAAATGTGGACACAAGAGGATCAGCTCAGATTTTGCTGTCTGCTGTATGTGATTTCCAGTGTTGGGCACTAAAGCGTTAATCCGATAACAGTTAATTAACGAAGTTAACTTTTTTTAACGGACTATTAACGGAAGTTAATTTCCATTTATCGTTATCGGACCAGTTAACTTCCGATAACTCGATATTTAATCTGTTAAAGTCCGTTAACACGTTAACTGCGAGGAGTCATTCACGGAAGATCACCGCTCCGCGAATGAATTCAAACCGCCATAACTTCAGTCTGCTTCCAGATCTCGCAAGGGGAGGTTGGGGAGGCCCAAGAGGTCAAGACTGGCAGTTGGGCCTAACTTTGAGAAGTTGGTCTTTCTGAAGGGCAACCAGCACATTGTGTCATAGTCTTTAATAAATGTTAAATGTTAGTAAAGAAATAGTTATCGTTAACGGATTATCGTTAACTTCCGTTAACTTTGTAGTAAAATTATCGGATTATCGTTATCGGAGTTAAAAATTGGGGTTAACGGATTATCGTTATCGAAGTTAACTTTTTGGTTAACGGTGCCCACCACTGGTGATTTCTCATTTTTGAGTTACCTTTCTTTCTGGTGTGAAGTCCTGGAAGAAATTAATCTCACACAAAAGTATTTGCGAACAGTTGGAATCAGCCTTGAAAAGTGTATTGTGAAGCTCCAAGCTCTAAAACTGTTTCTTAAAGATCAGCGCAATGAAATTGTGGAGAAGGCCATCATTATGCAACTACAAAGTGTGAGGAAATGAACATTTCTATGGAGAGAAGAGGGAGAGTAAAGCTCCGAAAAAGGATGCCAGGAGAGATGGCAAAGGATGCTGGTCTCACATTGCCAGAGGAAGTAAAAAGGGCTATGTTTGAATGTCTTGATCGCTTTCAAGAATTGGAGATTCGTTCTAATGCAATGGATCAAATTCTGTCAATCTTCGCTGTTATTCAGCCAAACACTTTGGTTGTTGCAACAGAAGAAGAACTTCGGAAGTATATTCCAAATTTGACTCAGATTTTCGATGAATTCTCTGATAAAGATATCAGTGTGGAAATTGGACGACTTCGGAGGCATTTGGAAGCTGCCAAAGTCAGCGTTGAAGAGGCAAAGAAATGTTCAGACAGCATTGCAGTTTCTGGAGTTTATTGTGAAATGGGATTTTTGTGAATCTTTGCCAAGCTTGTCACTGTGTTTGAGATTCTTTTTGACTGTCTGTGTGTCTATTGCTTCATGTGAAAGAAGTTTTTCCAAATTGAAATTGCTAAAAAATTTCTTTCGCTCGACCATGAGTCAGACAAGATTGACAAATCTGGCTTTACTTTCAATTGAACATGAATATGCAAAGGTGAATTTTGATGAGGTCATTGATCAATTTGCAGAAATTAAGGCTCGAAAGCAGAGACTGAATCCTCTCTATTTACCTTTGAAGAATAGGCTGAGCGTTGAGACTGGATTTCCTGTGTTTTTTTTATAAAATAAAATGCAGTATTACCTGTTCACTGAAATTTTAATGTCCTGCATTTTTCTTATTTCCAATTTGCTTATGACAGTACTGTACTGCTTAAAAATCTACTTGCAAACATAATATATTTTTCTGCGTGTTTAAATTTTAAAATTATTTATGGGGGGTGCCAAAGGAAGGATCCGCCCCCCCCCCCGGGTGCCAAATACTTTAGGTACGCCCCTGCTTTTAGGCACAGAATTAGCAAGACGAGAGGGAATTGAGTTTGCACAGTGGGATGTTAAACAAGGGGACAAAGGCAGGCACCAGGGCCGGACTTTCACCTGCTGAGGCCCTAAGCTATATGAAATTTGAGGCCCTTCTCTAAAAAATTTTCAAAAAGCTGCTCTGTCACCTTGTCACGACCTCGTGCATTATGAGCTTGAGTGTATCACTTAAACATTGTGTAAGTCTTTAAAACTTAATGTACCATACAGTTGTCGAAGTATTTTACAATTGTTGTCATTATTACTATAATTATTATTTTTTATATTAATGTTAATGATAAAGAAAAAATAATATATATATATATATATAATTTTTGATGAATTAGTGTTAAAGAATAAAAACTAATGATAAAATAAAAATATATTTAAAAAAATGAGGCCCCCGAGGGTGTGTGGCCCTAAGCTATAGCTTATTTAGCTTATAGGTAAGTCCAGCACTGGCAGGCACAGCACCAAAGTTTCTACAAAAAGGAACAACCCAGGTACAGTGTCAGCTCTACATACATCCTTTGAGAATAAATTAAAGGGATTCAAGGAATGCATATTTTGCGAAGGCAACCACAAGTCATATAAATATGAGGTGGCTGAGGCTTTACTTGTTGAGGAGAGAAAGGACAGGGTAACTAAGTCCACAGCATGTTTTAAATGTTTTTTTAAAAGGTCACAGAGCAAGGTTCGGTAAGTTTAAAATTTTGTGCAAAAAATGCCATGGCCGGCATCAGCCATTATTGTGTGAAAACACTCCTAGTAGGCCTACCCAAGAAGTAGAGACATCAGTGGCACATGCCACTGCTATGAAAGGGAGTAAAAGTAAAGGGGGATTATTGCAAACAGCTGCAGCCTTATTAATTGGGAATAATGGAGAAGCTACTGTAAGAGTGTTGTTTGATAGTAGTAGCCAGTGTAGCTTTATTAAGACCAGAATTTCCAGAAAATTGAAGTTTAAAGAACTTAAGAGGGAAAATTTAAGAATTTCTGGGTTTGGGGGTTCCGTTCAAAACCGAACTAAAGTTAAGAAGGTAGAAGTTCTGGTTAAGGGGTTGTTACCACAAAGTCCCACTATCAAGGTCCAAGCTGTAGAGATTGAGGAACTTTGTGCTCCAGTCACTACTTGTTTAGATATGGCATGTGTCCAAGAATTACAAGTTAAAGGAATTAATTTGGGCAACATCTCGAGGTCCGGTAACTATTGAAAGTAAGCTAGGCTGGATGCTACATGGTAGCTATTGCAATGAAATGGAGGTTAAAGCTCTTTTTATTAAGATTGAGGAGAACAGACATGGTTTGGAAAGGCATTTGAAAGCCTTTTGGGAACTTGAATCCATTGACATAAAGGACAAACAGGAGAAGCAGGCAAGTACAGTGAACAGTGATGTTTTAGAGCAATTTGAAAAAGGGATTGGGTTTAGAGATGGTTGCTATGAAGTTGGCCTCCCTTGGAAGGATTCTTGCAAACCCAGTTCAAACCTTCAGCTAGCTAATAGGAGGTTGGAGACTTCATTGCACAGGCTTGGAAAAAATGAGTTGTTAATTGAATACAATGAGGCCATCCTAAGCTATGTAAAGGAGGACTATGCTGAAAGGGTGCAAGGTGAGCTGGTGAGCTAGGAGGCACATTATCTGCCACTCCATGCAGTGGTACGGCGAGACAAAACTACCACCAAACTGAGGGTAGTTTTTGATGGCTCAGACAAGGACAAAGGTGGTGTGTTCTTGAATGACTGTTTGGATGCTGGGCCAAATTTAAATGCAGATTTATTTTCCTTGTTACTGAGATTCAGGTTTGGTAGAGCAGTATTGACTGCAGATGTGAAGCAAGCCTTTTTGAGGATAAAGTTAAAACCAGAGGACAGAGATGCAGTAAGGTATCTGTGGGTGGATACGAAAGACTTGTTGGGAAATGAACCTAAGGTTCAAGCATAGAATAAGATAGATAGATAGATAGATAGAATGACCTTTATTAATAATAATAAAATAAATACATTTTTTTTCAATTTACAATGACATGAATAATTGTGAAGCTCGACTATTTATTTTATTTAATTTGGCCCTTAAGCTTTAGGCTTTACTGGGCTCTTATTAAAAATAAGCAGTTAGTTGTTATAAATTAATAATAATAAATAAATAAATAAGTAAATAAGTATTATTAATAGTTAAAACATGTATTACAATTTTAAACAATATTAATGGACAATATTAGTGGACATTAATCCTAGATTTTTGTTAGTATGCCATTATTAATCGGGATTTCAATTTGGTTTTAAACAAATTTACATTCGCAATATTTTTTATATCGGCATGCAAGTCATTCCATAGTTTCAATCCAATGAAAATGGGTAGTTTTTGAGATGAAGACAATCTAAATTGAGGTATAACAAGCTTTGATCTATTTCTGGTCTGATACGAGTGGATTTCTTGATGAGTTACAAAATATCTATTTACTCATTGCAAATTAATGATTTTGTTCTTACACTTGTAAATAAAAATAAAATGTGCCAGTTTGGTTATATCGTTGAGCTTTAGTAGGTTTAGCTCTTTAAATAATGCACTAGAGTGATCAAGGAAATCAGCATCAGATAATAACCTTATTGCTCGTTTTTGGATGACAAAGCAGGGCCGTTTCTAGCCATTAGGGGGCCCTAAGCAGTATACCCATTTGAGGCCCCACCCTTCCATCCACCAACTCACGCCTTACTACATCACCACAGCACACACATACAAAAAATGGCTGTGTTAATAAAAAACAATTATGAAACAATTTTAATGAAACATTTATGTCCAAAACAGCAAGTATGTACTTTCAGAAGACAAACAGAAAGAATACTCTTCATGAAAGACTAGAAAAATTAAGCATTTAGGAAAGTATATACAGGGTGTCCATAAATGTTTACCCTGAAAACAGTATGCTCTCATGTTTTAATGACGAATCTTACATCCGTTTTCTTTTTACAGGTGATCTCCTACACGCATAGAGTTTCTGTCCTGGTGTGTTTCGTCTACCGCATTCGCCGCTAGGAGCGCTGTAGTAGCTGTTCAGTTAAGATGGCGTCTGTGACAGAGAAGGCACAATGTGTTGTGTGGCTTGCAGAAACAAAATCTCCTGTCAGTGTTCAGCGAAGGTTCAGAACAAAGTATGGAAAGAATCTGCCTGATGTGAAGTTAATTAAGTCGTGGACGAACGCAATTGCAACAGTTAACCCACAAATGTTGGAAAATGTGTGGCGCGAGTGTGAATACCGTTTAGACATTTTACGTGCCACTAGGGGTGCACATGTGGAAGCTTATTAAGTTCATTAACTATGTATCAAAACTTTGTATGTTTATCTACTTATGATTAAAACTGTTTGAATACGAGTGTTTATTTAAAAGTTATAGCATGCTTTAATCAGGGTAATCATTTATGGACACCCTATATAAGCATATAGTAAGAATAAAGTTAAATAATATAGAAATAGATCTCACAATAGTTATTTACACATAACGACCAAAACGTTTCGTTTGTCTCCGTTTTATCACATTTGTCTCATACAAAAACTTTAATTAATACGACAATAATAATAATAATAATAATAATAATAATAATAATAATGATAATAATAATAATAATAACAATAATATTATTAATAACTTCAGCTATATTCCTATTGCTGCCCACTGAGCTATGACCTGGGAGCCTGTCTAGGGGCCCACTAGTAGCAGCGGGGCCCTAAGCGGCCGCTTAGTCTGCTTATGCCAGGAAACGGCCCTGTGACAAAGATACTATTTAATGCGTTGTTAGCGGAGTTTCCCCAAACAAGGGTGCAGTATGTTATATAAAGAAGAACAAGAGTATGATGAAGAGTCAATAAAACTTGTTTATGGATACATTTCTAAGTTTAAACATTATAGCAACGTTCCTTGAAATCTTTTTCGCAATATAATTTACATGATCACTCTATTGCAAATTCTTATTTAGCATTACACCAAGAAATTTTGTTACAGTAAACTCCTTTATGGCGATTTCATTAAAATTAAGTTCATCAAGATATACATTTCTTTTATTAGTAAAAATCATTGTTTTATTGATATTTAGGAAGAGTTTATTGGTGGTCAACCATTTCACTACACTGATGAATTCTGAATGAAATATATTCTTAGCTGTATTAACATCTTTGCAAGAAAAAGAGACAGTTGTATCATCTGCAAACGTTATGAAGTTCAGTATATCAGATGAACGTGGAAGGTCATTTATATATAATAAAAATAACAGTGGACCCAGAACTGAGCCCTGTGGCACACCATGTTTGAAAAGCGCTTTAGTTGAGCAAACCTTATTTACTGATACAAAATGATATCTATTGGACAAATAACTTTTAAACCAATCACTGATTGCTCCTCTAAAGCCGTAACAATATAATTTATTACGTAGAATATTATGGTCTATTACATCAAACGCCTTACTCAAATCCATAAATATTGATATCATTATTTCTTTGTTCTCCTTAGCTATATTTACATTTTCCATAAGATTTAAAATAGCCATTTCCATTGTTTTATTATTACGGAAGCCATATTGATTTGGAGATAATAAATTGTAGGATTCTAAATATCGCTGCATTCTACTTTTTACAATTTTTTCAAAAACTTTGCTGAACACAGATAATGAACACACCGGCCTGTAATTTGTTGCTAGTGTAGGATCACCCCCTTTAAAAAGGGGTGTTATACAACCAGTTTTTAGCATTGATGGGAATATTCCTTTGGAAATACTTTGATTGATAATTTTAGCCAAAGTTACAGATATCTTATCTTTAATAAGTTTCACTATAGGTACAGGAATGTTATGAATGTTATTTTTTGTATTTTTTAATTTACCAATAATTATTGGTATTATAATATTCTGGACCTTAGAGGTAGCAGGAACAAAAGAAAATGAATTTAGTGGGCTGGGTGGTATATATTCTAGAGGTGAGTGATCATTATTTATTAATTGTGAGCGAAGCTTATCCGCTATTGAAGTAAAATGTGCATTTAAAGAGTCTGCAATAGCAGTATCATCAGTAATTTCTTCATCAACATTTAATTTCTCAATTGAATTTTTCTTAATTTGTTTTCCTAGAAGATTGTTTATGGTTGTCCAAGTGTTTTTCATGTCTCTTTTATGTTTGGAAAATTGATTGTTATAATAGTTATATTTTGCAATTTTGATTATTTTAGTTAATTTGTTTCTGTATTGAGTATATTGTATTTTAGGAATTTTGCTCTACAATTACAATTTGAATAATTTATCTCTGTTCTTTATTGAAGTGATAATTCCTGGAGTGATCCATGGATTTGCGACACTTTTGGGCGAAACTGTTTTTCTCCTTAAAGGAAAGCAAATAATAAAAATATGGAATAAGGTGTCATAGAAGAACTGAAACATATGATCTGGGTCATTTAAAGGTTCGTCACAGTCAAGTCGAGTATTTTCTACAGCCCCAATAAATTTTCTTTTGTTAACCTCTGAGAATATTCTGTAATCAATAGTTGTTTTGTCCGCAGCCTGAACAATGTTATTGAATATAGCGTAAGTAGGAAAATGATCACTGATGTTAGTGGTTATAATTCCAGAATTTACGAGGGCATTGCTATTTACAAATATATTATCAATCGTAGATTCTGTTATTCGATTGCCTTAGCTGCAGACTCGGGTGGGTTTGGCAATAGAATGACTAAGATAGAAAGAATTCATTAAGTTTAAAAATTTATGAGAGATATAGAATGAAGTCAGTGTTGTTTGGCCTCAGCTCTAGTCCATTTCTGTTGGCAGGTACTCTGCAGTACCATTTTAAGAAATATTCTGAAGTCTATCCTAACACTATTGAACACATAAGGAAAAATTTTTATGTTGATGATTTGCTGTGTTCCGTGGATAATACAGAAATGGTTGTTATTTTATTTATTTGTTGGGTTCAAAATCCCAGCTGAGCCGTGAACGGCCAAATTCTAAAGGGCCAGTTCTACCTACAGCCCAAGTTAAGCTAAAATTAAAACTTACGGATTTGAGATCCTATTAGGTCCTACCTCAGGGTTGCTGACTCGATGCGGGCCTACCTTAGACCTTAGTTACATGAATTTAATATAAAAACAAAGGGGTACTATTTATGGTCTTCTTTCTCAACCTTGCAACAACAACGCAACCTGGACTATTGCACGATGCAACAATCTTGTATCTAAACAACCAAACTGAATTGCAAGAGAGCTCTCTATCAGACCACACCCTGTACGTACGACATCCCACAAACGAGTAGAAAGGACGCGCAGCGCCCCAAAATGATGCCACCAGAGTCCCAAACACTGATGCCACAAAAGCCCAAAAATGCTAGCTCTAAATTAAGTGAATTTTTCACTAACCTTACAATTATGAGATGGATATATATACACCTTAACTTAATATATACAAGCAATGCTGCATCAATCAGCTTAGTCATCATATCGCCTTGGGACAACAATGGTTCTTCCTCTTCTAGATTTTCTAACACTCCCCACCGAAGAGGCATTGTTGTCGTTACCTTCTGCAAGGTTAGCCAAGCCTTCTCCATGAGGCTGTAACTCAAATGTTTCATCTTGACTATCTGTGTTTTTGCTGATTTATAAAGCATAGAGTTTTTGTATAGGTCTCTTTAACTTTCCTCCTGAAGTCTTTACCAGTGCAGACCTAACTAAATTGTCTTTGCCAACAAACAACTCTTCAATTATGCCAAGCTTCCAGCATTGCCTTGGTCTTTCATCCCCAATCATTACCACTTCTCCCACCTTGATACAATTTGCATTGGAGCCCTTTACCTTGCCTGATGGGTAATAATTGAGTTCTGGCAAGTATTCCATCTGCCACCTCTTCCATAACTGATCTTGTAGCTCTTCAAGGTACCTGAACCGTCTGGTTAACTCTCCTTGAGTGCTCTGGATAGGCTGCAAGTCTTCTGGCACACTGGGGCTTGATGTTAATCGTTTACCACAAAGAAAATGATTTGGTGTCAATGGCTCTGCATCCTGCATACTGTTGTAAACAAAAGTGATAGGCCTACTGTTCACCATTGCTTCTACTTCACATAAAACAGTGCAGAATTCTTCTTTGCTCAAATGAGCATTAGCTAAAAGTTTCTTTAATGGACACTTTACACTTCTCACTAGCCTTTCCCAAAATCCTCCCCACCATGGTGCTCTCTCAACAATAAACTCCCACTGTACCCCTTGGTGTGAAAAGTAGGATTGGAATCCTTCCTCTTTTAGCAAGGACCAAATTTCTTGGAGTTCCTTTGCAGCCTTTTTGAAGGTTTTTGCATTATCCGATATGATTTTATTTGGGAAACCCCTTCTGTTCACAAACCTTTTAAAGGCCAAAAGAAATACATCACTACTTAAGTTGCTTACCAACTCCAAATGGATTGCTCTTGTGGTAGCACAGGTGAAAAGACATATATAACCTTTGTTAGACTCCCCTCGCTCATACACATAGACTGGCCTTGCAAAGTCTACTCCCACTACATCAAACGGGGCAGTATAGACACACCGTTCTCTTGGAAGTGGAGCCACCTTTTCATAATAAGGCTTTGCACTCCAACGCTTGCAAACCACACATTTATGCAAGACCTTTTTTACTACTTGTCTAATTTTGGGAATCCAAAATTGTTGTCTAATCTCTATTATCACTTCTCTAACTCCAGCATGTAACAGCTTATGATGAGTATCCAGGATCAAAAGGCCCACAAAGTGCCCCCCAGAAGGTAGCAAAATTGGATGTCTTTTCTCCTCTGGAAGCCCAGAAAACTGTAGTCTACCTCCTACTCTCAATAAATCCTGATCCAAAAACACATCCAAACCCTTGAGCGCAGAATGTGTTGGTAGAACCTGTAATGGATGGCTGGTGAGCAATTCTCTCTCTTCACCAAATTTTTCCTTCTGCATATATACCACCCAGTATTTCCTGGCTTGCTGAATCTCATTACTGTTCAGAATTCCTTCCCTTCTTGTTTCTCCCTTAATGTTGTTGGTAAATCTATATACCCATGCTGTCACTCTTAACAATCTTTTCAGACTACTAATGTCCTCAAGCCTCAATATGGGGTCCTGCTGCATAACTTGACAACTGTTCACAGCGCATTTTCTCACCTCACTCACCCATGCTTCTTCAGCCTGGCATTCTCCTACAATAGGCTGATTAGAAGGCCAGTTTTCACTTCCAAGTTTTAGCCACTCCAGCCCATTCCACCACAAACTTGACTGTGCAAGATCTTTCACTGAAATTCCTCGTGTTGGTAAATCAGCGGGGTTTTGGGTGCCTGGACAATGCTTCCATTGCTTGGGATCTGTGTGCCCTTGAATTTCCTCCACCCTATTGGCAACAAATGGTTTCCATTTCCTTGCCTGGCTTCTTAACCAGTGCCAAACTATAGTGGAGTCTGTCCAATAATAGCTTGGAATTTCAGAGAGGGCCAAAGACTTTTGCACTATAACTGCAAGCCGACTAGTAATAACTGCACCCATCAATTCCAACCTTGGAACAGAAAGCCTTTTCAAAGGTGCTACTCTGCTCTTTGCAGCAACAACCTGCAACTTACTTCCTCTTGCAATGCGCCTCTTATATAAATACAAGTTGCATAGGCTTCCTCACTTGCATCACAAAAGATGTGCAGCTCCAAATTGTCTGGACTATTGTTCAACTCTCCAAAGTACCATCTTGGGATTTCAATGTCTCAAAGATGTGCCAATTCTTTGAACCAATATTTCCACCTTACCACCATATGATCAGGTAACTCTTGGTCCCAACCAAGTCCAATTTCCAAGAGGCTCTGAAACCAAATTTTTGACTTTATCACAAATGGAGCCAGGAATCCAAGAGGATCAAAGACCTTTGAAGCCAAACTAAGAGCTGTACGTTTTGTCCACCTTGTCTCATTCTCAGCCAGCTTTACTAAAGATTTCCCATTGAAGGTAAACAAATCATCATCTTGCTGCCAAACAATGCCTAGCACCTTTGCGTCTATTGCCCACAACTCCTTAATACCAGAATCCTCAATACTTTCTGCTGCATCAGGTACTACACAGGAATGACTCATAAACTCTTGTAATTGCGAATGATTGGTCTGCCATTTTCTAAGCTCCATGCCAGCCTCCCTCATTATAGCTCTAGCCTCCATGAATATCTGTTTAGCCATTTCTGTATTATCCACGGAACACAGCAAATCATCAACATAAAAATTTTTCCTTATGTGTTCAATAGTGTTAGGATAGACTTCAGAATATTTCTTAAAATGGTACTGCATAGTAGCTGCCAACAGAAATGGACTAGAGCTGAGGCCAAACAACACTGACTTCATTCTATATGCTTGAACCTTAGGTTCATTTTCCAACAAGTCTTTCGTATCCACCCACAGATACCTTACTGCATCTCTGTCCTCTGGTTTTAACTTTATCCGCAAAAAGGCTTGCTTCACATCTGCAGTGAATGCTACTCTACCAAACCTGAATCTCAGTAACAAGGAAAATAAATCTGCATTTAAATTTGGCCCAGCATCCAAACAGTCATTCAAGGACACACCACCTTTGTCCTTGGCTGAGCCATCAAAAACTACCCTCAGTTTGGTGGTAGTTTTGTCTCGCCGTACCACTGCATGGTGTGGCAGATAATGTGCCTCCTGGCTCACCAGCTCACCTTGCACCCTTTCAGCATAGCCCTCCCTTACATAACTTAGGATGGCCTCATTGTATTCAATTAACAACTCATTTTTTCTTAGCCTGTACAATGAAGTATCCAACCTCCGATTAGCTAGCTGAAGGTTTGAACCGGGTTTGCAAGAATCCTTCCATGGTAGGCCAACTTCATAGCAACCATCTCTAAACCCAATCCCTTTTTCAAATTGCTTTAAAACATCATTGTTCACTGTATTTGCCTGTTTGTCCTTTATGCCAATAGATTCAAGTTCCCAAAACGCTTTCAAATACCTTTCCAGACCATGGCTGTTCTCCTCAATCTTAACAAAAAGAGCCTTAACTTCCATTTCATTGCAATAACTACCATGTAGCATCCAGCCTAGCTTACTTTCAATAGCTACCGGGCCTCGAGATGTGCGGACAATATTACCAGTGATGAAGTCCCAATAATAGTCAGCTCCAATCAAAAGACTAATATCTTCTGTTCCTTCAAACTTATTATTGCCCAAATTAATTCCTTTAACTTGCAATTCTTGGACACATGCCATATCTAAACAAGTAGTGACTGGAGCACAAAGTTCCTCAATCTCTACAGCTTGGACCTTGATAGTGGGACTTTGCGGTAACAACCCTTTAACCAGAACTTCTACCTTCTTAAATTTGGTTCGGTTTTGAACGGAACCCCCAAACCCAGAAATTCTTAAATTTTCCCTCTTAAGTTCTTTAAACTTCAATTTTCTGGAAATTCTGGTCTTAATAAAACTACACTGGCTACCACTATCAAACAACACTCTTACAGTAGCTTCTCCCTCATTCCCAATTAATAAGGCTGCAGTTGTTTGCAATAATCCCCCTTTACTTCTACTCCCTTGCATAGCAGTGGCATGTGCCACTGATGTCTCTACTTCTGGGGTAGGCCCACTAGGAGTGTGTTCACACAATAATGGCTGATGCCTACCATGACATTTTTTGCACAAAATTTTAAACTTACAAAACCTTGCTCTGTGACCTTTCAAAAAACATTTAAAACATGCTGTGGACTTAGTTACCCTGTCCTTTCTCTCCTCAAAGGGTAATGCCTCAGCCACCTCACATTTATATGACTTGTGGTTGCCTTCGCAAAATATGCATTCCTTGATTCCCTTTAATTTATTCTCAGAGGATGCATGTAGAGCTGACACTGTACCTGGGTTATTCCTTTTTGTGGAAACTTTGGTGCTGTGCCTGCCTTTGTCCCCTTGTTTACCATCCCACTGTACAAACTCAATTCCCTCTCGTCTTGCTAATTCTGTGCCTAAAAGACTTAACATCTGCTGAAGGGGGATGTACACATGTTCTGTAGAGTGTCCCCTACTTAATTCAAGCAAAATTGAGCTAGGCAATTTAGACTCCAGTGTAGGAACCAACATTATACCATACCTTTCCATTCCTACACCCAAGTTATCCAGGGACCTAGTTCTAATTTCAAATTCATCATATAACTACCGTAACTCCTTGACACTATTAGGATTATTAACAGGAGGTATAGCTAAAAGTGCACGGAGGTGGCTTTTAATTAAGATCTCTGGCTTACCAAACCGTTTCTTTAATATATCCCAAGCCACATTATAATTAGCCTCTGTTAATGCTAATCTTGCTATAGTCTTTGCTGCCTCCCCTTCCAAGAGGGGACTGCAAATAATTAAACTTCTCCACGGCACTTAACACTTGACTAGAATGAACTTCTGATTGAAAACTGTCTGCCCATCCTTGCCATTCCTGAATACTCCCAGAAAATGGTTTGAGTACAAGCCTCGGTAATTGCACTACAGATCTGTTAACCTTAACTTCACAAACATCATTTGTTGAGTGTTGTGTTTCATTATTAGACCTGGTCTCTAACTGTACTGAGCTGCTAAACTCTTTTGCTCGGAGGCCTACTTTAATTATATCATCAATAATCTCTTCAAAGTAAATTATGTTATTTTCTATTTCATCCTCTTCTATAAGAGCCTCAATTTTAACATTTACCTCACTTAGAGCAACCTTTTTAGTTTCTAATATGGAAAGCTGCGCAGTCACTAAGCGTAAATCCTCTTGCTCTATGGCAGAATCTATAGTGGCAATGACCTTTGTAATTAGACCTTTGTAGGCGCTTCTCCTTTTTATAAATTTGTTCAATTCAGATGCACTCATCTTCAATGCAAACAACAATTGGGCTCAATGCCAAATGAGCTGAATTGGCAGAAATACTTAACCAAACTGATCAAACGCAAATTTTACTTTCAAATAAACTGAATTGCTGGGTGGGGTACTAACCAAACACCAGTATGGAATACCGAATTTTCCACCCCAGGACCTTAATTCAATAATAACCCAAAATTAACCAAACCGGTAAAATGTAGGCCAAAACAACGACAGACGACTGGCCAAGTTTCGCAATTGGGCGACCAAACTTTCTACCACCCTGGGACCTTAATTCAATAATAACCCAAAATTAACCAAACCGGTAAAATGTAGGCCAAAACAACGACAGACGACTGGCCAAGTTTCGCAATTGGGCGACCAAACTTTCTACCCTGGGACCTTAAATCAATAATAACCCAAAATTAACCAAACCGGTAAAATGTAGGCCAAAACAACGACAGACGACTGGCCAAGTTTCGCAATTGGGCGACCAAACTTTCTACCCTGGGACCTTAACTCAATAATACTCAACCCGTCTAGGCCTAACTTGGGCTACAATTTGCACAATCAGAACTTTGCCGAAAAATAGTCACTGACTCAGTCTTGGGGTAGAATCCGGTTCTGAAGGACCATGTTATTTTATTTATTTGTTGGGTTCAAAATCCCAGCTGAGCCGTGAACGGCCAAATTCTAAAGGGCCAGTTCTACCTACAGCCCAGTTAAGCTAAAATTAAAACTTACGGATTTGAGATCCTATTAGGTCCTACCTCAGGGTTGCTGACTCGATGCGGGCCTACCTTAGACCTTAGTTACATGAATTTAATATAAAAACAAAGGGGTACCATTTACGGTCTTCTTTCTCAACCTTGCAACAACAACGCAACCTGGACTATTGCACGATGCAACAATCTTGTATCTAAACAACCAAACTGAATTGCAAGAGAGCTCTCTATCAGACCACACCCTGTACGTACGACATCCCACAAACGAGTAGAAAGGACGCGCAGCGCCCCAAAATGATGCCACCAGAGTCCCAAACACTGATGCCACAAAAGCCCAAAAATGCTAGCTCTAAATTAAGTGAATTTTTCACTAACCTTACAATTATGAGATGGATATATATACACCTTAACTTAATATATACAAGCAATGCTGCATCAATCAGCTTAGTCTCCATATCGCCTTGGGACAACAATGGTTCTTCCTCTTCTAGATTTTCTAACACTCCCCACCGAAGAGGCATTGTTGTCGTTACCTTCTGCAAGGTTAGCCAAGCCTTCTCCATGAGGCTGTAACTCAAATGTTTCATCTTGACTATCTGTGTTTTTGCTGATTTATAAAGCATAGAGTTTTTGTATAGGTCTCTTTAACTTTCCTCCTGAAGTCTTTACCAGTGCAGACCTAACTAAATTGTCTTTGCCAACAAACAACTCTTCAATTATGCCAAGCTTCCAGCATTGCCTTGGTCTTTCATCCCCAATCATTACCACTTCTCCCACCTTGATACAATTTGCATTGGAGCCCTTTACCTTGCCTGATGGGTAATAATTGAGTTCTGGCAAGTATTCCATCTGCCACCTCTTCCATAACTGATCTTGTAGCTCTTCAAGGTACCTGAACCGTCTGGTTAACTCTCCTTGAGTGCTCTGGATAGGCTGCAAGTCTTCTGGCACACTGGGGCTTGATGTTAATCGTTTACCACAAAGAAAATGATTTGGTGTCAATGGCTCTGCATCCTGCATACTGTTGTAAACAAAAGTGATAGGCCTACTGTTCACCATTGCTTCTACTTCACATAAAACAGTGCAGAATTCTTCTTTGCTCAAATGAGCATTAGCTAAAAGTTTCTTTAATGGACACTTTACACTTCTCACTAGCCTTTCCCAAAATCCTCCCCACCATGGTGCTCTCTCAACAATAAACTCCCACTGTACCCCTTGGTGTGAAAAGTAGGATTGGAATCCTTCCTCTTTTAGCAAGGACCAAATTTCTTGGAGTTCCTTTGCAGCCTTTTTGAAGGTTTTTGCATTATCCGATATGATTTTATTTGGGAAACCCCTTCTGTTCACAAACCTTTTAAAGGCCAAAAGAAATACATCACTACTTAAGTTGCTTACCAACTCCAAATGGATTGCTCTTGTGGTAGCACAGGTGAAAAGACATATATAACCTTTGTTAGACTCCCCTCGCTCATACACATAGACTGGCCCTGCAAAGTCTACTCCCACTACATCAAACGGGGCAGTATAGACACACCGTTCTCTTGGAAGTGGAGCCACCTTTTCATAATAAGGCTTTGCACTCCAACGCTTGCAAACCACACATTTATGCAAGACCTTTTTTACTACTTGTCTAATTTTGGGAATCCAAAATTGTTGTCTAATCTCTATTATCACTTCTCTAACTCCAGCATGTAACAGCTTATGATGAGTATCCAGGATCAAAAGGCCCACAAAGTGCCCCCCAGAAGGTAGCAAAATTGGATGTCTTTTCTCCTCTGGAAGCCCAGAAAACTGTAGTCTACCTCCTACTCTCAATAAATCCTGATCCAAAAACACATCCAAACCCTTGAGCGCAGAATGTGTTGGTAGAACCTGTAATGGATGGCTGGTGAGCAATTCTCTCTCTTCACCAAATTTTTCCTTCTGCATATATACCACCCAGTATTTCCTGGCTTGCTGAATCTCATTACTGTTCAGAATTCCTTCCCTTCTTGTTTCTCCCTTAATGTTGTTGGTAAATCTATATACCCATGCTGTCACTCTTAACAATCTTTTCAGACTACTAATGTCCTCAAGCCTCAATATGGGGTCCTGCTGCATAACTTGACAACTGTTCACAGCGCATTTTCTCACCTCACTCACCCATGCTTCTTCAGCCTGGCATTCTCCTACAATAGGCTGATTAGAAGGCCAGTTTTCACTTCCAAGTTTTAGCCACTCCAGCCCATTCCACCACAAACTTGACTGTGCAAGATCTTTCACTGAAATTCCTCGTGTTGGTAAATCAGCGGGGTTTTGGGTGCCTGGACAATGCTTCCATTGCTTGGGATCTGTGTGCCCTTGAATTTCCTCCACCCTATTGGCAACAAATGGTTTCCATTTCCTTGCCTGGCTTCTTAACCAGTGCCAAACTATAGTGGAGTCTGTCCAATAATAGCTTGGAATTTCAGAGAGGGCCAAAGACTTTTGCACTATAACTGCAAGCCGACTAGTAATAACTGCACCCATCAATTCCAACCTTGGAACAGAAAGCCTTTTCAAAGGTGCTACTCTGCTCTTTGCAGCAACAACCTGCAACTTACTTCCTCTTGCAATGCGCCTCTTATATAAATACAAGTTGCATAGGCTTCCTCACTTGCATCACAAAAGATGTGCAGCTCCAAATTGTCTGGACTATTGTTCAACTCTCCAAAGTACCATCTTGGGATTTCAATGTCTCAAAGATGTGCCAATTCTTTGAACCAATATTTCCACCTTACCACCATATGATCAGGTAACTCTTGGTCCCAACCAAGTCCAATTTCCAAGAGGCTCTGAAACCAAATTTTTGACTTTATCACAAATGGAGCCAGGAATCCAAGAGGATCAAAGACCTTTGAAGCCAAACTAAGAGCTGTACGTTTTGTCCACCTTGTCTCATTCTCAGCCAGCTTTACTAAAGATTTCCCATTGAAGGTAAACAAATCATCATCTTGCTGCCAAACAATGCCTAGCACCTTTGCGTCTATTGCCCACAACTCCTTAATACCAGAATCCTCAATACTTTCTGCTGCATCAGGTACTACACAGGAATGACTCATAAACTCTTGTAATTGCGAATGATTGGTCTGCCATTTTCTAAGCTCCATGCCAGCCTCCCTCATTATAGCTCTAGCCTCCATGAATATCTGTTTAGCCATTTCTGTATTATCCACGGAACACAGCAAATCATCAACATAAAAATTTTTCCTTATGTGTTCAATAGTGTTAGGATAGACTTCAGAATATTTCTTAAAATGGTACTGCATAGTAGCTGCCAACAGAAATGGACTAGAGCTGAGGCCAAACAACACTGACTTCATTCTATATGCTTGAACCTTAGGTTCATTTTCCAACAAGTCTTTCGTATCCACCCACAGATACCTTACTGCATCTCTGTCCTCTGGTTTTAACTTTATCCGCAAAAAGGCTTGCTTCACATCTGCAGTGAATGCTACTCTACCAAACCTGAATCTCAGTAACAAGGAAATAAATCTGCATTTAAATTTGGCCCAGCATCCAAACAGTCATTCAAGGACACACCACCTTTGTCCTTGGCTGAGCCATCAAAAACTACCCTCAGTTTGGTGGTAGTTTTGTCTCGCCGTACCACTGCATGGTGTGGCAGATAATGTGCCTCCTGGCTCACCAGCTCACCTTGCACCCTTTCAGCATAGCCCTCCCTTACATAACTTAGGATGGCCTCATTGTATTCAATTAACAACTCATTTTTTCTTAGCCTGTACAATGAAGTATCCAACCTCCGATTAGCTAGCTGAAGGTTTGAACCGGGTTTGCAAGAATCCTTCCATGGTAGGCCAACTTCATAGCAACCATCTCTAAACCCAATCCCTTTTTCAAATTGCTTTAAAACATCATTGTTCACTGTATTTGCCTGTTTGTCCTTTATGCCAATAGATTCAAGTTCCCAAAACGCTTTCAAATACCTTTCCAGACCATGGCTGTTCTCCTCAATCTTAACAAAAAGAGCCTTAACTTCCATTTCATTGCAATAACTACCATGTAGCATCCAGCCTAGCTTACTTTCAATAGCTACCGGGCCTCGAGATGTGCGGACAATATTACCAGTGATGAAGTCCCAATAATAGTCAGCTCCAATCAAAAGACTAATATCTTCTGTTCCTTCAAACTTATTATTGCCCAAATTAATTCCTTTAACTTGCAATTCTTGGACACATGCCATATCTAAACAAGTAGTGACTGGAGCACAAAGTTCCTCAATCTCTACAGCTTGGACCTTGATAGTGGGACTTTGCGGTAACAACCCTTTAACCAGAACTTCTACCTTCTTAAATTTGGTTCGGTTTTGAACGGAACCCCCAAACCCAGAAATTCTTAAATTTTCCCTCTTAAGTTCTTTAAACTTCAATTTTCTGGAAATTCTGGTCTTAATAAAACTACACTGGCTACCACTATCAAACAACACTCTTACAGTAGCTTCTCCCTCATTCCCAATTAATAAGGCTGCAGTTGTTTGCAATAATCCCCCTTTACTTCTACTCCCTTGCATAGCAGTGGCATGTGCCACTGATGTCTCTACTTCTGAGGTAGGCCCACTAGGAGTGTGTTCACACAATAATGGCTGATGCCTACCATGACATTTTTTGCACAAAATTTTAAACTTACAAAACCTTGCTCTGTGACCTTTCAAAAAACATTTAAAACATGCTGTGGACTTAGTTACCCTGTCCTTTCTCTCCTCAAAGGGTAATGCCTCAGCCACCTCACATTTATATGACTTGTGGTTGCCTTCGCAAAATATGCATTCCTTGATTCCCTTTAATTTATTCTCAGAGGATGCATGTAGAGCTGACACTGTACCTGGGTTATTCCTTTTTGTGGAAACTTTGGTGCTGTGCCTGCCTTTGTCCCCTTGTTTACCATCCCACTGTACAAACTCAATTCCCTCTCGTCTTGCTAATTCTGTGCCTAAAAGACTTAACATCTGCTGAAGGGGGATGTACACATGTTCTGTAGAGTGTCCCCTACTTAATTCAAGCAAAATTGAGCTAGGCAATTTAGACTCCAGTGTAGGAACCAACATTATACCATACCTTTCCATTCCTACACCCAAGTTATCCAGGGACCTAGTTCTAATTTCAAATTCATCATATAACTACCGTAACTCCTTGACACTATTAGGATATTAACAGGAGGTATAGCTAAAAGTGCACGGAGGTGGCTTTTAATTAGATCTCTGGCTTACCAAACCGTTTCTTTAATATATCCCAAGCCACATTATAATTAGCCTCTGTTAATGCTAATCTTGCTATAGTCTTTGCTGCCTCCCCTTCCAAGAGGGGACTGCAAATAATTAAACTTCTCCACGGCACTTAACACTTGACTAGAATGAACTTCTGATTGAAAACTGTCTGCCCATCCTTGCCATTCCTGAATACTCCCAGAAAATGGTTTGAGTAC
This sequence comes from Bathynomus jamesi, assembly GCA_023014485.1. Taxonomy (NCBI): domain Eukaryota; kingdom Metazoa; phylum Arthropoda; class Malacostraca; order Isopoda; family Cirolanidae; genus Bathynomus; species Bathynomus jamesi. The sequence continues at coordinate 278,770 of JAJOZX010004115.1, forward strand.
AAGCCTCGGTAATTGCACTACAGATCTGTTAACCTTAACTTCACAAACATCATTTGTTGAGTGTTGTGTTTCATTATTAGACCTGGTCTCTAACTGTACTGAGCTGCTAAACTCTTTTGCTCGGAGGCCTACTTTAATTATATCATCAAAATCTCTTCAAAGTAAATTATGTTATTTTCTATTTCATCCTCTTCTATAAGAGCCTCAATTTTAACATTTACCTCACTTAGAGCAACCTTTTTAGTTTCTAATATGGAAAGCTGCGCAGTCACTAAGCGTAAATCCTCTTGCTCTATGGCAGAATCTATAGTGGCAATGACCTTTGTAATTAGACCTTTGTAGGCGCTTCTCCTTTTTATAAATTTGTTCAATTCAGATGCACTCATCTTCAATGCAAACAACAATTGGGCTCAATGCCAAATGAGCTGAATTGGCAGAAATACTTAACCAAACTGATCAAACGCAAATTTTACTTTCAAATAAACTGAATTGCTGGGTGGGGTACTAACCAAACACCAGTATGGAATACCGAATTTTCCACCCCAGGACCTTAATTCAATAATAACCCAAAATTAACCAAACCGGTAAAATGTAGGCCAAAACAACGACAGACGACTGGCCAAGTTTCGCAATTGGGCGACCAAACTTTCTACCACCCTGGGACCTTAATTCAATAATAACCCAAAATTAACCAAACCGGTAAAATGTAGGCCAAAACAACGACAGACGACTGGCCAAGTTTCGCAATTGGGCGACCAAACTTTCTACCCTGGACCTTAAATCAATAATAACCCAAAATTAACCAAACCGGTAAAATGTAGGCCAAAACAACGACAGACGACTGGCCAAGTTTCGCAATTGGGCGACCAACTTTCTACCCTGGGACCTTAACTCAATAATACTCAACCCGTCTAGGCCTAACTTGGGCTACAATTTGCACAATCAGAACTTTGCCGAAAAATAGTCACTGACTCAGTCTTGGGGTAGAATCCGGTTCTGAAGGACCATGTTATTTTATTTATTTGTTGGGTTCAAAATCCCAGCTGAGCCGTGAACGGCCAAATTCTAAAGGGCCAGTTCTACCTACAGCCCCAGTTAAGCTAAAATTAAAACTTACGGATTTGAGATCCTATTAGGTCCTACCTCAGGGTTGCTGACTCGATGCGGGCCTACCTTAGACCTTAGTTACATGAATTTAATATAAAAACAAAGGGGTACCATTTACGGTCTTCTTTCTCAACCTTGCAACAACAACGCAACCTGGACTATTGCACGATGCAACAATCTTGTATCTAAACAACCAAACTGAATTGCAAGAGAGCTCTCTATCAGACCACACCCTGTACGTACGACATCCACAAACGAGTAGAAAGGACGCGCAGCGCCCCAAAATGATGCCACCAGAGTCCCAAACACTGATGCCACACAAAAGCCCAAAAATGCTAGCTCTAAATTAAGTGAATTTTTCACTAACCTTACAATTATGAGATGGATATATATACACCTTAACTTAATATATACAAGCAATGCTGCATCAATCAGCTTAGTCTCCATATCGCCTTGGGACAACAATGGTTCTTCCTCTTCTAGATTTTCTAACACTCCCACGAAGAGGCATTGTTGTCGTTACCTTCTGCAAGGTTAGCCAAGCCTTCTCCATGAGGCTGTAACTCAAATGTTTCATCTTGACTATCTGTGTTTTTGCTGATTTATAAAGCATAGAGTTTTTGTATAGGTCTCTTTAACTTTCCTCCTGAAGTCTTTACCAGTGCAGACCTAACTAAATTGTCTTTGCCAACAAACAACTCTTCAATTATGCCAAGCTTCAGCATTGCCTTGGTCTTTCATCCCCAATCATTACCACTTCTCCCACCTTGATACAATTTGCATTGGAGCCCTTTACCTTGCCTGATGGGTAATAATTGAGTTCTGGCAAGTATTCCATCTGCCACCTCTTCCATAACTGATCTTGTAGCTCTTCAAGGTACCTGAACCGTCTGGTTAACTCTCTCTTGAGTGCTCTGGATAGGCTGCAAGTCTTCTGGCACACTGGGGCTTGATGTTAATCGTTTACCACAAAGAAAATGATTTGGTGTCAATGGCTCTGCATCCTGCATACTGTTGTAAACAAAAGTGATAGGCCTACTGTTCACCATTGCTTCTACTTCACATAAAACAGTGCAGAATTCTTCTTTGCTAAATGAGCATTAGCTAAAAGTTTTTTTAATGGACACTTTACACTTCTCACTAGCCTTCCCAAAATCCTCCCCACCATGGTGCTCTCTCACAATAAACTCCCACTGTACCCCTTGGTGTGAAAAGTAGGATTGGAATCCTTCCTCTTTTAGCAAGGACCAAATTTCTTGGAGTTCCTTTGCAGCCTTTTTGAAGGTTTTTGCATTATCCGATATGATTTTTTGGGAAACCCCTCTGTTCACAAACCTTTTAAAGGCCAAAAGAAATACATCACTACTTAAGTTGCTTACCAACTCCAAATGGATTGCTCTTGTGGTAGCACAGGTGAAAAGACATATATAACCTTGTTAGACTCCCCTCGCTCATACACATAGACTGGCCCTGCAAAGTCTACTCCCACTACATCAAACGGGGCAGTATAGACACACCGTTCTCTTGGAAGTGGAGCCACCTTTTCATAATAAGGCTTTGCACTCCAACGCTTGCAAACCACACATTTATGCAAGACCTTTTTACTACTTGTCTAATTTTGGGAATCCAAAATTGTTGTCTAATCTCTATTATCACTTCTCTAACTCCAGCATGTAACAGCTTATGATGAGTATCCAGGATCAAAAGGCCACAAAGTGCCCCCCAGAAGGTAGCAAAATTGGATGTCTTTCTCCTCTGGAAGCCCAGAAAACTGTAGTTACCTCCTACTCTCAATAAATCCTGATCCAAAAACACATCCAAACCCTTGAGCGCAGAATGTGTTGGTAGAACCTGTAATGGATGGCTGGTGAGCAATTCTCTCTCTTCACCAAATTTTTCCTTCTGCATATATACCACCCAGTATTTCCTGGCTTGCTGAATCTCATTACTGTTCAGAATTCCTTCCCTTCTGTTTCTCCCTTAATGTTGTTGGTAAATCTATATACCCATGCTGTCACTCTTAACAATCTTTTCAGACTACTAATGTCCTCAAGCCTCAATATGGGGTCCTGCTGCAATAACTTGACAACTGTTCACAGCGCATTTTCTCACCTCACTCACCCATGCTCTTCAGCCTGGCATTCTCCTACAATAGGCTGATTAGAAGGCCAGTTTTCACTTCCAAGTTTTAGCCACTCCAGCCCATTCCACCCAAACTTGACTGTGCAAGATCTTTCACTGAAATTCCTCGTGTTGGTAAATCAGCGGGGTTTTGGGTGCCTGGACAATTCTCCATTGCTTGGGATCTGTGTGCCCTTGAATTTCCTCCACCCTATTGGCAACAAATGGTTTCCATTTCCTTGCCTGGCTTCTTAACCAGTGCCAAACTATAGTGGAGTCTGTCCAATAATAGCTTGGAATTTCAGAGAGGGCCAAAGACTTTTGCACTATAACTGCAGCCGACTAGTAATAACTGCACCCATCAATTCAACCTTGGAACAGAAAGCCTTTTCAAAGGTGCTACTCTGCTCTTTGCAGCAACAACCTGCAACTTACTTCCTCTTGCAATGCGCCTCTTATATAAAACAAGTTGCATAGGCTTCCTCACTTGCATCACAAAGATGGCAGCTCCAAATTGTCTGGACTATTGTTCAACTCTCCAAAGTACCATCTTGGGATTTCAATGTCTCAAAGATGTGCCAATTCTTTGAACCAATATTTCCACCTTACCACCATATGATCAGGTAACTCTTGGTCCCAACCAAGTCCAATTTCCAAGAGGCTCTGAAACCAAATTTTTGACTTTATCACAAATGGAGCCAGGAATCCAGAGGATCAAAGACCTTTGAAGCCAAACTAAGAGCTGTACGTTTGTCCACCTTGTCTCATTCTCAGCCAGCTTTTACTAAAGATTTCCCATTGAAGGTAAACAAATCATCATCTTGCTGCCAAACAATGCCTAGCACCTTTGCGTCTATTGCCCACAACTCCTTAATACCAGAATCCTCAATACTTTCTGCTGCATCAGGTACTACACAGGAATGACTCATAAACTCTTGTAATTGCGAATGATTGGTCTGCCATTTTCTAAGCTCCATGCCAGCCTCCCTCATTATAGCTCTAGCCTCATGAATATCTGTTTAGCCATTTCTGTATTATCCACGGAACACAGCAAATCATCAACATAAAAATTTTCCTTATGTGTTCAATAGTGTTAGGATAGACTTCAGAATATTCTTAAAATGGTACTGCATAGTAGCTGCCAACAGAAATGGACTAGAGCTGAGGCCAAAACAACACTGACTTCATTCTTATACTTGAACCTTAGGTTCATTTTCCAACAAGTCTTTCGTATCCACCCACAGATACCTTACTGCATCTCTGTCCTCTGGTTTTAAACTTTATCCGCAAAAAGGCTTGCTTCACATCTGCAGTGAATGCTACTCTACCAAACCTGAATCTCAGTAACAAGGAAAATAAATCTGCATTTAAATTTGGCCCAGCATCCAAACAGTCATTCAAGGACACACCACCTTTGTCCTTGGCTGAGCCATCAAAAACTACCCTCAGTTTGGTGGTAGTTTTGTCTCGCCGTACCACTGCATGGTGTGGCAGATAATGTGCCTCCTGCTCACCAGCTCACCTTGCACCCTTTCAGCATAGCCCTCCCTTACATAACTAGGATGGCCTCATTGTATTCAATTAACAACTCATTTTTTCTTAGCCTGTACAATGAAGTATCCAACCTCCGATTAGCTAGCTGAAGGTTTTAACCGGGTTTGCAAGAATCTTCCATGTAGCCAACTTCATAGCAACCATCTCTAAACCCAATCCTTTTTCAAATGCTTTAAAACATCATTGTTCACTGTATTTGCCTGTTGTCCTTTATGCCAATAGATCAAGTTCCCAAAACGCTTTCAAATACCTTTCCAGACCATGGCTGTTCTCCTCAATCTTACAAAAAGAGCCTTAACTTCCGTTTCATTGCAATAACTACCATGTAGCATCCAGCCTAGCTTACTTTCAATAGCTACCGGCCTCGAGATGTGCGGACAATATTACCAGTGATGAAGTCCCAATAATAGTCAGCTCCAATCAAAGACTAATATCTTCTGTTCCTTCAACTTATTATTGCCCAAATTAATTCCTTTAACTTGCAATTCTTGGACACATGCCATATCTAAACAAGTAGTGACTGGAGCACAAAGTTCCTCAATCTCTACAGCTTGGACCTTGATAGTGGGACTTTGCGGTAACAACCCTTTAAACCAGAACTTCTACCTTCTTAAATTTGGTTCGGTTTTGAACGGAACCCCCAAACCCAGAAATTCTTAAATTTTCCCTCTTAAGTTCTTTAAACTTCAATTTTCTGGAAATTCTGGTCTTAATAAAACTACACTGGCTACCACTATCAAACAACACTCTTACAGTAGCTTCTCCCTCATTCCCAATTAATAAGGCTGCAGTTGTTTGCAATAATCCCCCTTTACTTCTACTCCCTTGCATAGCAGTGGCATGTGCCACTGATGTCTCTACTTCTGGGGTAGGCCCACTAGGAGTGTGTTCACACAATAATGGCTGATGCCTACCATGACATTTTTTGCACAAAATTTTAAACTTACAAAACCTTGCTCTGTGACCTTTCAAAAAACATTTAAAACATGCTGTGGACTTAGTTACCCTGTCCTTTCTCTCCTCAAAGGGTAATGCCTCAGCCACCTCACATTTATATGACTTGTGGTTGCCTTCGCAAAATATGCATTCCTTGATTCCCTTTAATTTATTCTCAGAGGATGCATGTAGAGCTGACACTGTACCTGGGTTATTCCTTTTTGTGGAAACTTTGGTGCTGTGCCTGCCTTTGTCCCCTTGTTTACCATCCCACTGTACAAACTCAATTCCCTCTCGTCTTGCTAATTCTGTGCCTAAAAGACTTAACATCTGCTGAAGGGGATGTACACATGTTCTGTAGAGTGTCCCCTACTTAATTCAAGCAAAATTGAGCTAGGCAATTTAGACTCCAGTGTAGGAACCAACATTATACCATACCTTTCCATTCCTACACCCAAGTTATCCAGGGACCTAGTTCTAATTTCAAATTCATCATATAACTACCGTAACTCCTTGACACTATTAGGATTATTAACAGGAGGTATAGCTAAAAGTGCACGGAGGTGGCTTTTAATTAAGATCTCTGGCTTACCAAACCGTTTCTTTAATATATCCCAAGCCACATTATAATTAGCCTCTGTTAATGCTAATCTTGCTATAGTCTTTGCTGCCTCCCCTTCCAAGAGGGGACTGCAAATAATTAAACTTCTCCACGGCACTTAACACTTGACTAGAATGAACTTCTGATTGAAAACTGTCTGCCCATCCTTGCCATTCCTGAATACTCCCAGAAAATGGTTTGAGTACAAGCCTCGGTAATTGCACTACAGATCTGTTAACCTTAACTTCACAAACATCATTTGTTGAGTGTTGTGTTTCATTATTAGACCTGGTCTCTAACTGTACTGAGCTGCTAAACTCTTTTGCTCGGAGGCCTACTTTAATTATATCAATCAATAATCTCTTCAAAGTAAATTATGTTATTTTCTATTTCATCCTCTTCTATAAGAGCCTCAATTTTAACATTTACCTCACTTAGAGCAACCTTTTTAGTTTCTAATATGGAAAGCTGCGCAGTCACTAAGCGTAAATCCTCTTGCTCTATGGCAGAATCTATAGTGGCAATGACCTTTGTAATTAGACCTTTGTAGGCGCTTCTCCTTTTTATAAATTTGTTCAATTCAGATGCACTCATCTTCAATGCAAACAACAATTGGGCTCAATGCCAAATGAGCTGAATTGGCAGAAATACTTAACCAAACTGATCAAACGCAAATTTTACTTTCAAATAAACTGAATTGCTGGGTGGGGTACTAACCAACACCAGTATGGAATACCGAATTTTCCACCCCAGGACCTTAATTCAATAATAACCCAAAATTAACCAAACCGGTAAAATGTAGGCCAAAACAACGACAGACGACTGGCCAAGTTTCGCAATTGGGCGACCAAACTTTCTACCACCCTGGGACCTTAATTCAATAATAACCCAAAATTAACCAAACCGGTAAAATGTAGGCCAAAACAACGACAGACGACTGGCCAAGTTTCGCAATTGGGCGACCAAACTTTCTACCCTGGGACCTTAAATCAATAATAACCCAAAATTAACCAAACCGGTAAAATGTAGGCCAAAACAACGACAGACGACTGGCCAAGTTTCGCAATTGGGCGACCAAACTTTCTACCCTGGGACCTTAACTCAATAATACTCAACCCGTCTAGGCCTAACTTGGGCTACAATTTGCACAATCAGAACTTTGCGAAAAATAGTCACTGACTCAGTCTTGGGGTAGAATCCGGTTCTGAAGGACCATGTTATTTTATTTATTTGTTGGGTTCAAAATCCCAGCTGAGCCGTGAACGGCCAAATTCTAAAGGGCCAGTTCTACCTACAGCCCCAGTTAAGCTAAAATTAAAACTTACGGATTTGAGATCCTATTAGGTCCTACCTCAGGGTTGCTGACTCGATGCGGGCCTACCTTAGACCTTAGTTACATGAATTTAATATAAAAACAAAGGGGTACCATTTACGGTCTTCTTTCTCAACCTTGCAACAACAACGCAACCTGGACTATTGCACGATGCAACAATCTTGTATCTAAACAACCAAACTGAATTGCAAGAGAGCTCTCTATCAGACCACACCCTGTACGTACGACATCCCACAAACGAGTAGAAAGGACGCGCAGCGCCCCAAAATGATGCCACCAGAGTCCCAAACACTGATGCCACAAAAGCCCAAAAATGCTAGCTCTAAATTAAGTGAATTTTTCACTAACCTTACAATTATGAGATGGATATATATACACCTTAACTTAATATATACAAGCAATGCTGCATCAATCAGCTTAGTCTCCATATCGCCTTGGGACAACAATGGTTCTTCCTCTTCTAGATTTTCTAACACTCCCCACCGAAGAGGCATTGTTGTCGTTACCTTCTGCAAGGTTAGCCAAGCCTTCTCCATGAGCTGTAACTCAAATGTTTCATCTTGACTATCTGTGTTTTTGCTGATTTATAAAGCATAGAGTTTTTGTATAGGTCTCTTTAACTTTCCTCCTGAAGTCTTTACCAGTGCAGACCTAACTAAATTGTCTTTGCCAACAAACAACTCTTCAATTATGCCAAGCTTCCAGCATTGCCTTGGTCTTTCATCCCCAATCATTACCACTTCTCCCACCTTGATACAATTTGCATTGGAGCCCTTTACCTTGCCTGATGGGTAATAATTGAGTTCTGGCAAGTATTCCATCTGCCACCTCTTCCATAACTGATCTTGTAGCTCTTCAAGGTACCTGAACCGTCTGGTTAACTCTCCTTGAGTGCTCTGGATAGGCTGCAAGTCTTCTGGCACACTGGGGCTTGATGTTAATCGTTTACCACAAAGAAAATGATTTGGTGTCAATGGCTCTGCATCCTGCATACTGTTGTAAACAAAAGTGATAGGCCTACTGTTCACCATTGCTTCTACTTCACATAAAACAGTGCAGAATTCTTCTTTGCTCAAATGAGCATTAGCTAAAAGTTTCTTTAATGGACACTTTACACTTCTCACTAGCCTTTCCCAAAATCCTCCCCACCATGGTGCTCTCTCAACAATAAACTCCCACTGTACCCCTTGGTGTGAAAAGTAGGATTGGAATCCTTCCTCTTTTAGCAAGACACCAAATTTCTTGGAGTTCCTTTGCAGCCTTTTTGAAGGTTTTTGCATTATCCGATATGATTTTATTTGGGAAACCCCTTCTGTTCACAAACCTTTTAAAGGCCAAAAGAAATACATCACTACTTAAGTTGCTTACCAACTCCAAATGGATTGCTCTTGTGGTAGCACAGGTGAAAAGACATATATAACCTTTGTTAGACTCCCCTCGCTCATACACATAGACTGGCCCTGCAAAGTCTACTCCCACTACATCAAACGGGGCAGTATAGACACACCGTTCTCTTGGAAGTGGAGCCACCTTTTCATAATAAGGCTTTGCACTCCAACGCTTGCAAACCACACATTTATGCAAGACCTTTTTTACTACTTGTCTAATTTTGGGAATCCAAAATTGTTGTCTAATCTCTATTATCACTTCTCTAACTCCAGCATGTAACAGCTTATGATGAGTATCCAGGATCAAAAGGCCCACAAAGTGCCCCCCAGAAGGTAGCAAAATTGGATGTCTTTTCTCCTCTGGAAGCCCAGAAAACTGTAGTCTACCTCCTACTCTCAATAAATCCTGATCCAAAAACACATCCAAACCCTTGAGCGCAGAATGTGTTGGTAGAACCTGTAATGGATGGCTGGTGAGCAATTCTCTCTCTTCACCAAATTTTTCCTTCTGCATATATACCACCCAGTATTTCCTGGCTTGCTGAATCTCATTACTGTTCAGAATTCCTTCCCTTCTTGTTTCTCCCTTAATGTTGTTGGTAAATCTATATACCCATGCTGTCACTCTTAACAATCTTTTCAGACTACTAATGTCCTCAAGCCTCAATATGGGGTCCTGCTGCATAACTTGACAACTGTTCACAGCGCATTTTCTCACCTCACTCACCCATGCTTCTTCAGCCTGGCATTCTCCTACAATAGGCTGATTAGAAGGCCAGTTTTCACTTCCAAGTTTTAGCCACTCCAGCCCATTCCACCACAAACTTGACTGTGCAAGATCTTTCACTGAAATTCCTCGTGTTGGTAAATCAGCGGGGTTTTGGGTGCCTGGACAATGCTTCCATTGCTTGGGATCTGTGTGCCCTTGAATTTCCTCCACCCTATTGGCAACAAATGGTTTCCATTTCCTTGCCTGGCTTCTTAACCAGTGCCAAACTATAGTGGAGTCTGTCCAATAATAGCTTGGAATTTCAGAGAGGGCCAAAGACTTTTGCACTATAACTGCAAGCCGACTAGTAATAACTGCACCCATCAATTCCAACCTTGGAACAGAAAGCCTTTTCAAAGGTGCTACTCTGCTCTTTGCAGCAACAACCTGCAACTTACTTCCTCTTGCAATGCGCCTCTTATATAAATACAAGTTGCATAGGCTTCCTCACTTGCATCACAAAAGATGTGCAGCTCCAAATTGTCTGGACTATTGTTCAACTCTCCAAAGTACCATCTTGGGATTTCAATGTCTCAAAGATGTGCCAATTCTTTGAACCAATATTTCCACCTTACCACCATATGATCAGGTAACTCTTGGTCCCAACCAAGTCCAATTTCCAAGAGGCTCTGAAACCAAATTTTTGACTTTATCACAAATGGAGCCAGGAATCCAAGAGGATCAAAGACCTTTGAAGCCAAACTAAGAGCTGTACGTTTTGTCCACCTTGTCTCATTCTCAGCCAGCTTTACTAAAGATTTCCCATTGAAGGTAAACAAATCATCATCTTGCTGCCAAACAATGCCTAGCACCTTTGCGTCTATTGCCCACAACTCCTTAATACCAGAATCCTCAATACTTTCTGCTGCATCAGGTACTACACAGGAATGACTCATAAACTCTTGTAATTGCGAATGATTGGTCTGCCATTTTCTAAGCTCCATGCCAGCCTCCCTCATTATAGCTCTAGCCTCCATGAATATCTGTTTAGCCATTTCTGTATTATCCACGGAACACAGCAAATCATCAACATAAAAATTTTTCCTTATGTGTTCAATAGTGTTAGGATAGACTTCAGAATATTTCTTAAAATGGTACTGCATAGTAGCTGCCAACAGAAATGGACTAGAGCTGAGGCCAAACAACACTGACTTCATTCTATATGCTTGAACCTTAGGTTCATTTTCCAACAAGTCTTTCGTATCCACCCACAGATACCTTACTGCATCTCTGTCCTCTGGTTTTAACTTTATCCGCAAAAAGGCTTGCTTCACATCTGCAGTGAATGCTACTCTACCAAACCTGAATCTCAGTAACAAGGAAATAAATCTGCATTTAAATTTGGCCCAGCATCCAAACAGTCATTCAAGGACACACCACCTTTGTCCTTGGCTGAGCCATCAAAAACTACCCTCAGTTTGGTGGTAGTTTTGTCTCGCCGTACCACTGCATGGTGTGGCAGATAATGTGCCTCCTGGCTCACCAGCTCACCTTGCACCCTTTCAGCATAGCCCTCCCTTACATAACTTAGGATGGCCTCATTGTATTCAATTAACAACTCATTTTTTCTTAGCCTGTACAATGAAGTATCCAACCTCCGATTAGCTAGCTGAAGGTTTGAACCGGGTTTGCAAGAATCCTTCCATGGTAGGCCAACTTCATAGCAACCATCTCTAAACCCAATCCCTTTTTCAAATTGCTTTAAAACATCATTGTTCACTGTATTTGCCTGTTTGTCCTTTATGCCAATAGATTCAAGTTCCCAAAACGCTTTCAAATACCTTTCCAGACCATGGCTGTTCTCCTCAATCTTAACAAAAAGAGCCTTAACTTCCATTTCATTGCAATAACTACCATGTAGCATCCAGCCTAGCTTACTTTCAATAGCTACCGGGCCTCGAGATGTGCGGACAATATTACCAGTGATGAAGTCCCAATAATAGTCAGCTCCAATCAAAAGACTAATATCTTCTGTTCCTTCAAACTTATTATTGCCCAAATTAATTCCTTTAACTTGCAATTCTTGGACACATGCCATATCTAAACAAGTAGTGACTGGAGCACAAAGTTCCTCAATCTCTACAGCTTGGACCTTGATAGTGGGACTTTGCGGTAACAACCCTTTAACCAGAACTTCTACCTTCTTAAATTTGGTTCGGTTTTGAACGGAACCCCCAAACCCAGAAATTCTTAAATTTTCCCTCTTAAGTTCTTTTTAAACTTCAATTTTCTGGAAATTCTGGTCTAATAAAACTACACTGGCTACCACTATCAAACAACACTCTTACAGTAGCTTCTCCCTCATTCCCAATTAATAAGGCTGCAGTTGTTTGCAATAATCCCCCTTTATTCTACTCCCTTGCATAGCAGTGGCATGTGCCATGATGTCTCTACTTCTGGGGTAGGCCCACTAGGAGTGTGTTCACACATAATGGCTGATGCCTACATGAAATTTTTTGCACAAAATTTTAAACTTACAAAACCTTGCTCTGTGACCTTTCAAAAAACATTTAAAAACATGCTGTGGACTTAGTTACCCTGTCCTTTCTCTCTCAAAGGGTAATGCCTCAGCCACCTCACATTTATATGACTTGTGGTTGCCTTCGCAAAATATGCATTCCTTGATTCCCTTTAATTTATTCTCAGAGGATGCATGTAGAGCTGACACTGTACCTGGTGTTATTCCTTTTTGTGGAAACTTTGGTGCTGTGCCTGCCTTTGTCCCCTTGTTTACCATCCCACTGTACAAACTCAATTCCCTCTCGTCTTGCTAATTCTGTGCCTAAAAGACTTAACATCTGCTGAAGGGGGATGTACACATGTTCTGTAGAGTGTCCCCTACTTAATTCAAGCAAAATTGAGCTAGGCAATTTAGACTCCAGTGTAGGAACCAACATTATACCATACCTTTCCATTCCTACACCCAAGTTATCCAGGGACCTAGTTCTAATTTCAAATCATCATATAACTACCGTAACTCCTTGACACTATAGGATTATAACAGGAGGTATAGCTAAAAGGCACGGAGGTGGCTTTTAATTAAGATCTCTGGCTTACCAAACCGTTTCTTTAATATATCCCAAGCCACATTATAATTAGCCTCTGTTAATGCTAATCTTGCTATAGTCTTTGCTGCCTCCCCTTCCAAGAGGGGACTGCAAATAATTAAACTTCTCCACGGCACTTAACACTTGACTAGAATGAACGTCTGATTTGAAAACTGTCTGCCCATCCTTGCCATTCCTGATACTCCCAGAAAATGGTTTGAGTACAAGCTCGGTAATTGCATACAGATCTGTTAACCTTAACTTCAAAAACATCATTTGTTGAGTGTTGTGTTCATTATTAGACCTGGTCTCTACTGTACTGAGCTGCTAAACTCTTTTGCTCGGAGGCCTTACTTTAATTATATCATCAATAATCTCTTCAAAGTAAATTATGTTATTTTCTATTTCATCCTCTTCTATAAGAGCCTCAATTTTAAAATTTACTCACTTAGAGCAACCTTTTTAGTTTTCAATATGTGAAAGCTGCGCCAGTCACTAAGCGTAAATCCTCTTGCTCTATGCCAGAATCTATAGTGGCAATGACCTTTGTAATTAGACCTTGTAGGCGCTTCTCCTTTTTATAAATTTGTTCAATTCAGATGCACTCATCTTCAATGCAAACAACAATTGGCTCAATGCCAAATGAGCTGAATTGGCAGAAATACTTAACCAAACTGATCAAACGCAAATTTTAACTTTCAAATAAACTGAATTGCTGGGTGAGGGTACTAACAAAACAACAGTATGGAATACCGAATTTTCCACCCCAGGACCTTAATTCAATAATAACCCAAAATTAACCAAACCGGTAAAATGTAGGCCAAAACAACGACAGACGACTGGCCAAGTTTCGCAATTGGGCGACCAAACTTTCTACCACCCTGGGACCTTAATTCAATAATAACCCAAAATTAACCAAACCGGTAAAATGTAGGCCAAAACAACGACAGACGACTGGCCAAGTTTCGCAATTGGGCGACCAAACTTTCTACCCTGGGACCTTAAATCAATAATAACCCAAAATTAACCAAACCGGTAAAATGTAGGCCAAAACAACGACAGACGACTGGCCAAGTTTCGCAATTGGGCGACCAAACTTTCTACCCTGGGACCTTAACTCAATAATACTCAACCCGTCTAGGCCTAACTTGGGCTACAATTTGCACAATCAGAACTTTGCCGAAAAATAGTCACTGACTCAGTCTTGGGGTAGAATCCGGTTCTGAAAGACCATGTTATTTTATTTATTTGTTGGGTTCAAAATCCCAGCTGAGCCGTGAACGGCCAAATTCTAAAGGGCCAGTTCTACCTACAGCCCCAGTTAAGCTAAAATTAAAACTTACGGATTTGAGATCCTATTAGGTCCTACCTCAGGGTTGCTGACTCGATGCGGGCCTACCTTAGACCTTAGTTACATGAATTTAATATAAAAACAAAGGGGTACCATTTACGGTCTTCTTTCTCAACCTTGCAACAACAACGCAACCTGGACTATTGCACGATGCAACAATCTTGTATCTAAACAACCAAACTGAATTGCAAGAGAGCTCTCTATCAGACCACACCCTGTACGTACGACATCCCACAAACGAGTAGAAAGGACGCGCAGCGCCCCAAAATGATGCCACCAGAGTCCCAAACACTGATGCCACAAAAGCCCAAAAATGCTAGCTCTAAATTAAGTGAATTTTTCACTAACCTTACAATTATGAGATGGATATATATACACACCTTAACTTAATATATACAAGCAATGCTGCATCAATCAGCTTAGTCATCATATCGCCTTGGGACAACAATGGTTCTTCCTCTTCTAGATTTTCTAACAATGGTTAAACAGATATTCATGGAGGCTAGAGCTAAATGAGGGAGGCTGGCATGGAGCTTAGAAAATGGCAGACCAATCATTCTCAATTACAACAGTTTATGAGTCAGTCCTGTGTAGGACCTGACGCAGCAGAAAGTATTGAGGATTCTGGTATTAAGGAGTTGTGGGCAATAGACACAAAGGTGCTAGGCATCGTTTGGCAGCAAGGAGAGGATTTATTTACCTTCACTGGGAAATCTTTAGTAGAGCTGGCTGAGAATGAGACAAGGTGGACAAAACGTACAGCTCTTAGTTTGGCTTCGAAGGTCTTTGATCCTCTTGGATTCCTGGCTCCATTTGTGATAAAGTAAAAAATTTGGTTTCAGAGCCTCTGGGAAATTGGATTTGGTGGGGACCAAGAGTTACCTGATCATATGGTGTTAAGGTGGAAATATTGGTTCAAAGAATTGGCACATCTTTGAGACATTGAAATCCCAAGATGGTACTTTGGAGAGTTGAACAATAGTCCAGACAATTTGGAGCTGCACATTTATTTTATTACCTTTATTATTACATTTATTGCATTTACACTATATTTATTTCCACAATTATTACTTCCATTATTACATTTACACTATATTTATTTCCACAATTATTACTTCCATTATTACATTTACATTTACGTTTATTATTCCATTTACATTTTACCGAAAAAAAAAAACCGAATGACCCAAAAGCGAGTAAGGAAACAATCCAGAGACCTTTTAGAAATTCACACTTAGGTTAGAACCCGTTCACCCGACGCCGTAAGGGATTTTTTGACCAAGAATCTCATTAAAGGATGCAACTTTTTTTTTTTTCGGTAAAATGTAAATGGAATAATAAACGTAAATGTAAATGTAATAATGGAAGTAATAATTGTGGAAATAAATATAAATGCAATAAAGTAATAATAAAGGTAATAAAATAAATGTAATAGTTAGTGTAAAGGTAATAATAATAAATGTTAAAAAACGTAAATGCAATAATAAATGCAGTAATTAGGTCAAAATAATAGAATCTGTATGTATAGAACAAGAGGATAGTTTTAATTTGTGCAAATCTACTTATAAGCGGGACCTTTCATAAAAATGCCCTTCTGGGGTCGGGGGAACGGGATCTAGCCTAGGCGCGAATTTCTTAATGGTCTCTGGATTGTTTCCTTCTCGCCTTTTTCATTCGTTTTTCGGTTAAAATTTATGTATAATAAACAACAATGTAACAATCAATGTAATAATAAATTTATAATTTCTGTAATAAATAATAATGCAATATTAAATGTAATAAATTTAATAATAAATGTAATAATTATGTAAAAAAAATAATAGAATCTGTATGTATAGAACAAGAAGATAGTTTTAAATTTGTGCAAATGTACTTATAAGCGGGTCCCTTTAATTTAAAAATTCCCTTCCAGTGTGGGGAGAACGGGATCTAACCTAGGTGCGAATTTCTTAATGGTCCTTGAACTGTTTTCCCTCTTGTTTTTGGTTCATTCGTTTTTCTGTATCCACCCGAAGAGGATGCCAGTGGGCATCGAAACTGTTGTGGAAATAAACTATGTCTATTAGAGTGGGTTTTTATTATCATATTTTGACCTTCACGTAGAAAAAAGTGAAGTTTTTTGCATTTATTATGAAACATTTGAGTTACAGCCTCATGGAGAAGGCTTGGCTAAACTTGCAGAAGCTAATGACAACAATACCTCTTCGGTGGGGAGTGTTAGAAAATCTAGAAGAGGAAGAGCCATTGTTGTCCCAAGGCGATATGATGACTAAGCTGATTGATGCAGCATTGCTTGTATATATTAAGTTAAGGTGTATATATATATCCATCTCATAATTGTAAGGTTAGTGAAAAATTCACTTAATTTAGAACTAACATTTTTGGGCTCTTGTGGCATCATTGTTTGGGCACTCTTGTGGCATCATTTTTTTGGGGCACTGCGCGTCCTTCCTACTCGTTTGTTGAATGCGGCACTTACAGGGCGTGGTCTTAAGAGAGCTCTCTTGCAATTCAGTTTGGTTGTTTAGATACAAGATTGTTGCATCGTGCAATGGTGCAGGTTGTGTTGTCGTTGCAAGGTTTAGAAAGAAGAGCATAAATAGTGCCCCTTTTGTTTTTTATCTTAATTTTATTCAACTGAGGCCTAAGGTAGGCCCACATCGAGTCAGCAACCGTGAGGTAGGACCTAATAGGCCCTCCATGTCCGTAAGTTTTTAGTCTAGCTTAACTTGGGCTGTAGGTTAAACTGGGCCTTCAGAGCTTGGCCGTTCACGGCTCAGCTGGGATTCTGAACCCAATAAAATAAAATATAACACCTTGTAAATCCTACAGAAAGTCATCTAATTTATGCAAAGGGGAAAGTTGCACCTCTCAAACCTACCCGAACCATACCTCAATTGGAACTATTGGCTGCTGCGTTAGCTATTAAGATCGTTTCATTTCTTAAGGATGCTTATCATGATGTAAACATAACTGATATCCACATTTGGCTTGACAGTCAGATTTGTCTTGCTTGGATACGGAATGATAGCATTAATAGTAAGAACATCTTTGTAAGAAACAGGCTAAAAGAAATAGCTGAAGCTAATGAAAGCCTACAAGTCAACTTTCACTATGCTCCAACTAAAGAAAATCCAGCAGACTTTCTGACCAGAGGTTTATCCTACAAGTTGTTGAGGTCAAACAAAGCTTGGTTCATGGGACCTAAGTGGCTCCGTAATACAGACCAATGGCATGTGGAACAAGTTAACCTGACATTAAATTTAACCTTTTCAAATAAAAATCTTGAACCAATCACTAATTATGAAGATTATTCTGACTTCAGCAAGTTTGTCAGGGTCACAGCCTACTGTTTGAGGTTTGCTCACAAGTGTTTAACTACAATTAACAAACAGCTAAATAAGAACACTCGCAATTATTCAGAGGTTGCAATCAAGTACTGGATAGGGCATGCACAATAAAAAGAGTATAATAAAGAGTTAGAATTCTTGATAAATGGAAAACAAACAAAAGAGCCTGTATCATCAGTAGTTGTGGATCTAAACTTGTTCAGAGATGAGGAAGGTCTTCTAAGATGTAAAGGGAGACCAGATAAATCAAAACTGTCTTACAAAAGCAAACATCCAATCCTTTTACTTAAATTTAGCAATCTGACATTAATCATCAGACAAACACACAATGATGTTCATCATATGTATGGAAAAACTATACGCGCTCACAACATGGTATCATATGTGGTACCTTTATTTCATAATTAAATATAAATTATTAATTAATTGAATTAAATATCTATACAAAATTGCCTCGGGATTGGCGACAAAGCCTATTGGGAATGAAATAATTGCCATACGTACAAAGAACCTGTATGTATGCATCGAGCCTCAAATAGCAACAAGAAAACCCAATTTATTGTTTAGTCTACCACAGAGAAGTAGACCAAACAAAATTTTGCCAGAGCAGCAAATAATGAAAATACAACGCGAAGGAGCGAAGGAACGGCTCTCAGAGCTGTTTAATGTACAGCGAACGCTTTAAACAGGGAGGATGTGCTTTTGTCTTCCCTAAAGTTCTGAGTGAATTCCTTATAATAAACTTAATAACAAAAAAAAACAAGAGGATAGGCCTATACCTTAAAGTGTTTATATTGTGACTGCCTATATTAATTACATCAAGTTAACTCATCGCGTAACTCCATCGTGGCGGCCCTACACCGAAAACGATCGTGACGCCCTACATCGAAGCAAACTAAGGCCCAGCAAAAATAAGGTGGGACAATTTCTTTTCGTTCACATATAGGCATCTAAAATCCCGACGCAAAAATTACCATAAACAATTAAATATAAAGAGGTCCTTTAAAGACCTACATATTCATAACTCTCTAACGAAAAAACATAGGGCTTTTGTCGTTTAACTCTCCACTGAAATCTGCTGGAAATTTCCAACGGATGAGGGTATCAGGCAATCAACCCATAGCCCTATATAGTTTTTCACATGGTGGCCCTGTGTATGGGGAACTGACCCTCT
>JAJOZX010004115.1:302500-437352 GCA_023014485.1 Bathynomus jamesi
AGAAAAATTCTGAAACCATATTTGGAATCAGTATCAAAAGTTCTATACGAATCACCAAATAATTTTCAAAGGAGAATACGAGCATTAAATCTATTGGTGAAAATATATATATGTTACTCGTCCGGTCCCGTTATAGCGGATTGGTACACGTCATAGCTCCACCCAGCTACATCGGCAGCCAATCACTACGAACATCTGGTCTTTTGGGGCGGAGCTTGGCGATTGTGCATATAAAAGGGGATATTTTTCAGTTTGGAGTAACAGTAGCTATTTTCGCGTCAGTGAATAATCATTCCCTCCACCATGGACCTGTACGTCTCCCCAGACTTGTATGAAGAGAGTGATACTGCAGCATTAACGACAATTAGCCTTTTTAATGCGGTTGACCGTGATGAATTATTTACAACGCAAACCGTAGAAGATATTGCAGTGACGCTCCTTACAATCCGACGCAAGGGACTACCATAGAAATGTAAGTGTCTATAATTAGAATTTATATATATATATGGATGGGGTGTAGTATCTCGTCAAATAGATACTCGCCAAAAATGTCAATCAATGTTATTTTGTTACCCCATTATGCTAAAATCGAAATTTTATGGCATTCAATGTTATTCCTCGAACCAAAGATATCTTCACATAATGGGGATCTGTCTGTATACTCTGTATATGTTTTAAAAGCATTATTCCTTTAAGGTCCGATGAGGATTTGACACGTGTTATACAATCTTTTGAAGAATCTCGGAATACGGGGGATATACTGAACAGTCAACAATGTCACACATCCTCCACCATGGACCTGTACGTCTCCCCGGAATTGTATGAAGAACGTGATACTGCAGCATTAACCGCAATTAGTCTTTTCAATGCGATTGACCGTGGCGAATTATTTTCAACGCAAACCGTAGAAGATATTTGCAGTGACGCTCCTTACAATCCGACGCAAGGGACTACCATAGAAATGTAAGTGTCTATAATTAGTTTTTATATATGGAGAGTTGTAGTATCTCGTCAAATAGATACTCGCCAAAAATGTCAATCAATGTTATTTGGTTATCCCCATTATGCTAAAATCGAAATTTTTATGGCATTCAATGTTATTCCTCGAACCAAAGATATCTTCACATAATGGGGATCTGTCTGTATACTCTGTATATGTTTTAAAAGCATTATTCCTTTAAGGTCCGATGAGGATTTGACACGTGTTATACAATCTTTTGAAGAATCTCGGAATAGGGAGGATATACTGATCAGTCAACAATGTCACACCGAAATAATGTAAGTGTTTTTCGATCTTTTTGGGATAAGAAGACAATATATTTTCATAAATTTATTAAATGAAAGAAATCAGTACAATAAACAACTACAGAATATATCGTTACAAATATACGAACAAAAACATTATAATATACAACGAGTACGTACAATTGGAAAACGGTTTTTTATCTGTCTGCATACCATTTCATCGTTTCGGCGAGTGTGACACGGGTCAAATAAATTTAAAAAATTTATAAATTCTTTATCATTTGACATATGCATGAGAAATGAGACGCAGTACATTCCGCAAACATTAGTAAAATATCCTTGCATGCGAAATGGGGTCCACACAACTTCGGGAATATGTAACTGAGCGAGAAATTTTACAATAATAGGGTCACTCCAGGGTTGAGTACCGAGTGAATCAAAATAGTACAGGCGCTGTCTATTTTTAAAATAGACAGCGATCCAGTGAATCCCTTCATTACCGATGATGTCTGTGTTCACAATAAGACTACCGCATTCTCGCGTACTTGGCAAACTCAATGTTTCATTCTTCGCAAACACGCCGATAAATTTGGAACGTGTGACTCGCTCCATTACTTTCTGAAGTGTATTAGCATCCATTTTAAAAGTCAGTGATAACGCTTCTAAATCTATCTACTTCTATTAGGGCTTGCGATTCGAGATATACTAGTACACTAATAGGAGCGTCTATAGGCTTGGCGAATTCCAGCCGCACTGAGATGTTTCCGCTCTGCTGTGGGGTTAAATGGGTATTTACGCTAGCAGATAAGTCAGGTGTAATGTCAAACGGATAAAGGTTAAATTGATCAATGAATTCTTCCTGCGTTACCCCATTACCAAGCTCATCACAATCACCTGCAATATGGGTCAGATTACTATAGGCTCTGGCACAAAGAGGTAACACAGCGTCTGATGAATAGTCCGTACCCATTGTTCCACCCAAAGCAGTGCCATTAACGTATAGAGTTATATTTTTAAGTCCGAAATTCTCGAATTTAAAGGCACTCTTTTTATATTTTCCATTCACCGAAGCGTGGTCCTGCATGCCGATTAATATCCTTTTAGGAAGATTTCCCAGGGCAATGTTTTCTATCTGCTTCGATGCCAACCCTGCAGGAACCGTATATAGTTTGATCTGCACTCTGTTAATAGGATATTTCACTGTAGCGTTTAGTAAATTTTTCTCAATTTCTAGTTGTTTTGGTGAACTTAATTTCACTCGCCGTACGCGGAGGTATGTGTCCATAATGTGAACCACAACGGGCTTTGCACCCTCTTCTTGATTCGCATCCAGATTTAAGCAGATCTCAGGACTCGTGCGGGTGAGCTTTATTTTCATATCCACCCCGTTCACAAGCAACTTCTCCTGGAAAGTGAAATCTGTGTGCAACCGTCCAAAACACTCGTATATTTTCTTTTTAGAATTTTTAAATTTGTCCTTTATACTATTTTCATCTTTAGTTTGATAATATCCCTCCGCACTTAAAAAGGTAGCCTTCGCTTCTTTGGAAAAGTTGAGGACATTTTCCAAATAGGCTCGTAGATGATAGTACCCCGTGCCTGCCGATATGTTGGTCTGATTTAAATATACGTCACACTGGTTGAATATGGCGTGCAGAAAGTTTGTTTCAGGGTATACAGCATATTTGTCATCGCAGACCGTTCCATCAGAATGGGCTATACGTAGCTTAGCGTACATGTGCACACAGCTTGGATCAAAAAAGTAAGGACCTGAGCTGGGTATCACGAATTCTATAGGTGCACTCGGGGAACTAATTGTGTTTAAAGGGTTAATTGTAATAAAGTCACTGTGCTCAATAGAAACTTGGGTTGGCGGGAGCTCAAAAAGGGACAGCTCCGATTTACAGCATTGTGAACTACATGGGTGGATGAAGCGTGCCATGGCGAAATAGTGACTCCTCTCTCGACAAGTGGTAAACAAACTATGATTCATGAGATCAATATCCTTAGCTTATATCAGTCAAAAAAGTGGTCAACCATAGGTTTCATTCGCTTACAGCATTCTTTTTTGATAGCCTTTTACGTTTAATACCACGTGACCCCTTCTTCTTCCGGGGAGCCCTCTTCTTCTTCCCGCCACCACGCATTTTTCTCTTTGCATCTTTGATGATTTCGTCCGTGTACGCTTTAAATGTTTTTTTAGAGCTTCTTTAGGTTTAGCCCCGGCCAATATGTCTTCTGCAGTGTTAAGGCCTGATTGTAGCGCTTTCCTTCCAAGGTATCTGGCACCCCTCTTCAGCAAAGGAACAGCCGTACGTAGTATGGATGAAAAAATGGATCCAAGTCCACTACCGCGCTGGTATCGCATCCCTCGATAGACGGTGAAAGGCTTTCTATCCATTATAACTCAGTGCGTCGAAAGTGTAGCTTCACTGTTAAGCTCCCGTTACCGAATGGGAAGTTTTCGCCCTCAATCGTTCTTATATATATTGTGATATTGGTTATTAAATTAGTTGCGACATTCACATAATGGGGTCTGTCATATGTAATACTCAAACTCCTTCCTCTATGGTTGGGGATGTGAGCAATGCGCAGCAGGCGTGCCTGGGTATCCCCAACAAACTGGTGCTCCACTATATTACTGTAAATATAGCACATGTCTGGGGACCTTTCAGCCAATTTCTCCATCTTCAATTGATACATTAATCTGGACAAGTTATACTGTGTCTCGTGAAATGTGTCTCTTTGGAAGGCTGCGCTATATCGGCCGTTGGTTAGAATTTTGAACTTTCTATGTTCTTTAAGACGTCTGTTAGTCTTTGATTTTAGGATTAGTGTATGTGCAGGGTTGTTTACGATTTCGTATACTAAATCATTCGTAAGGTTTGAGTTTCTTAAACTTACGTTTAAGCCTCTCACAACATCCTCGGCCGAACCATATTGACCCGGCCCTAGTCTTACTTCTGTACTGTAATACCGTGCAATCTTAGTCCGAGCGATGCGCATAGTTTCATCCATAGCTACCCCAGCTTTTTCACACTCGTCAATGTCTCTAAGAATCGTAAAAACGGTTTCTTTATGTTCAATATTTAAAAAGACGGTGTCCAGCTGAATTTCGCATATCCCCACCTCATACGAATCACGACCCAATTCAATGTGCCCATGGAGTTCTGTTACAAAGTTGGCTAGTGTGTTGTTAGGGTGTACAGACAGGGACGAGGAGGACGGGAGTGTGACGTAGAAATGGTTAGGAGCCATGTTGCATACTATTTAAGCTTCATTATTGCATCAGCTTTTATATAGGTGTTGAAGCTTTCTGGGTACCCTAGCCATTTCACCAGGTACATTTTTCTCCTTCCTGAACCTTTGCTTCCTAAAATTTTCTCAATTTTAAACACATTTTTTTCTAAATTAAACGCAACTTTCTGCAATTCCTCGCGGTAAAAGCCTCCTGAGATTTCTTCCCCATTCAAATCTTCAATGTAATACATCATTATCTCACCTTTAGGTCTCACAGCCCTAACTTTAAAAATCTCGCGTGTCCATCCTTGCTCAAAACCCTTTGCGAATTTATTCCCCGAACGCGACAGCCTTACATAATCATTGATTTTGAAGCGCGCAGAGTGTGGTGGTGGTGGTGATCCATCTCTTCTCGGGAGCGTACCTCTTTCTAAAACTTCGTTAGGTGTCCCAATCGTGCGATGGTGTGAGCGGTTGTAGGATGATGCCAATGATTCCAGAATGTCTAGAAATCTGTATGTGTTTTTATGTGTAAAATAACGGTGCATGCGTTCCTTTATGGTGCGCTGAACTCTTTCAGCTAAAGAAGCCTTATGTATAGAATTGGTTGTGTAATAGCTGATATTAAACTCTGTCAACATGTTCTGAAAAGCACGGCCTATAAATTCCTTCCCCATATCCGTACAAAAATAGCCAGGAACCCTGTTTTCTTTTAACATTAGCGTTTTGGTGGCTTTAGCAACTGTTTCAGGTGATTTATTTTTCAGAGGAACTAGCCACAGATATCTAGAGAATACGTCTATTATGAATAGAATGTAGCGGTAACCATCGTTATACACAGAATATCTTTGCATGTCTGTTAAATCTGCTTGCCAAATAGAATCAATCGAGGAAGCCGTTGTCTTGGCTGTTTTAAACCTTTTTCTCACAGGCTTATGAAGCGTATAAGCGTCCTGCTCCCTCAAAAATCTTTCAACATCTTTTTTTCCTACTCCGTAAACACTTCTGTACAGTCTATCTACGCCGCCGTAAGAGGATGGGGTAGAAATGTCATAATAGCGTTTAGTTAATACGTTAGCCATTTGCGTATTTTAGAGGCACGTGGGTAGGGTTGGTTTAACCTCTTCTTGCTCCTCTTCAAAGGTGTTACCGCCGGGGGTGACGGCGCCTTCAATTGTGTCACAGGCGTTGCATGTTCCAAGTCTTTTAACCTGTTCAGATTTCCTATCAACGTTTTAGGGACATTTATTTGTTGTAGTCTTGCTTTAATATGCTTCCATCCTGATGGTGATGGCCTATCCCACTTTCTCACCAGATCATGGACAATGTCTACGATATTCGATCCCTGTACCTTTGATCCTTCCACAATGATCTCCCCTGTATCGGTCCATTGTATGGCGGGATCCTCATTCAATAGATTATAAAGACTTAAGCCTTTACTCCTCAATGTAAGTGGGAGGGTATTTTTTAATACATGTTCGATATGTTGTGTGGCTAATCTTTTTGGTTGGTCAGCTGTGTCGTCGGGCACAGATCCTATGTCGCCATCGTCCCCCGTGCTGTGCCTAATAACCACAGGAATCTCTGTAGGGCTCTTATAATTTTCGTACTCGTGAAGAAATTTCTGCAGAGCTTCTTGGTATAAGATTCTTTTCTCATCAGGTGTTTTTTCACTGTTTAATAGGGCTAACAATTCGCTTTCCATTCTTTTAAGTCTGCTTTTACGGGGATCTAGATACGTGTCTGGATTCCTTTGCAGTGAGGCGTACACCTCGTGGGGAATCACTACCACTTTCTTCATTATATTAATCTAGTCAGTAAAGGACCCAAAACTGAAAATAAGATGGGGAGAAATGACCCTCCTGTTTGTACAATAATTCGTTTTTTCTTCGCTACAGTTTGGCTTTTACGAGCGAGTGCACGTATTATGTTCTTGTAGCGGCGTAGGCGAGCCTTCTGATGGGTTTTCATTGATACATTGCAATTTATAACGTTAAGACAGATTTCACAGATGCATTTTAAAAAGTCGGCATCGATATTTTTAATAAACATCTGCTGCATTGCCCGGGGCAGTCGATGATAGATTTTTATTAATTCACGGTATTTCTTTAGTCTCTTTGTCATTCTGGAATATACACCGTTTCAGGCTCGTTTGGAAATATATTCGTTCGCAGAAGCACTCTAAACGTGTTTCGCGGATGAAGGTCGCAAAGCAAATATCCGTAACGCGTGCTTGTAGCTTCTTTATAAACTTCCAAAAACTCCTTACGCTGATTCGGGAACATTTGATTGGCTAATACCCCAATTTGTGATACATCTCTACGTTGCGCGAATAAGACTAGATATTGCGTATTTAACGACACATCGCGCATGTATCTATTTTTGAAAAATAGATTCTGATTGATGAAGAACACGCTTATGTTAAGATGGTGGGAGAATACTGTAAATGTCTCGGCAAACGTTTTATCCATCTCCAACATGAGATCGTCAATTACAATGATTGTATGTTCATTTCCCTTTAACGAATTAACGTCATATACGCCTTTGTGGAACAAAATATCATCTTGGTACTCGTTGAACACTGATTGATACGTCGAATAGCACCATATAACTTTATGCACAAATTTCGAGAACATCTCCCCCTTTTCTTTAATGATTTTAAGCATAAACACAGTTTTACCACATCCTGTAGGTCCAGATATAATACATGTGGATGGGCTCGTGAATCTGAATTTTTCTACAGAGTCCATTTCTAACACGTCACACTCCTAAGTGGGTCATTTACAAAATATTACAAATTTTGAGTGCTGTTCCTTATATTTCTTCTCCCACAGAACCGTGAATGACGATGAGGTAGAGCAGCCCATCATTACGGATGACCTCGACGACAGTGTAGTTGTGATCTCCTCCCCTGAACCCTCACAGCGATACCGGTAACACGTCCAAAGCGGAGGTATGAATACCCCGTCAGGTATAAAGCGACCGAAATACGCGCCTGTTGCAGCGGTAATAGATCCCCAACCCTCAACCTCTTACGCAACAACCCCCAGCAGCACCTAATATATCCCCTTATTCATCCGCCGCCCCCCGTTCTGTTAAGTCTACAATAATAGAGCCCCAACCATCAACCTCCTACGCAACAGGCCCCCCATCAGCAGCACCTTCCGCTAATATACCCCCTAATTCATCCGCCGCCCCCTTCTGTTGAGGAAGATATAACGCTCGAATTGGTGCGCTCCGCAGCCCCCCCCAGCCTTGACTAGAAATCGGTATAGAGTCAGGGTCGACCCTAGAGTCATGTATAGCAATGGTATTGAGCGCGGACTACGCCGGGTTGTAGAGCGTATTATAGAGTTTGCTCTTCAGAATCGCGACGAGCGTGAAGTCAGGACGAGTCTGTCCTTTGGATTCGGGTCAGATGACGGTGATGTAGACGATTATTGGGTGATAGTGCCATTTAGACGTTTGGCGGCTGAAGATGTAGAATATATATTAGGACGTATAATGCAAGCCGCCCAAAGTAGTATAGCCTTCAATATGGACAACTTCACGGTAAATATTGACCATGTATACCGTGTTGCGGGTCATAGTGCCATACCGTATACTCTTAACCTCAATTCTCAAGCTATTTATAGACGGCATATAAACGTCGATCGTGGTTGCGGCTTTATAGCAGTACTCTTAGCACGTATGTTTACTGTACAAAATACACGAACTCAAAAAATTTGGTTGCCTACAGTCGTGGAGCGTGCCCGTAAACTAGCTGTAGACTGTGAACTTGAATTTGACTGTAATATGGGTCCTGAAGAGCTGAGAAGGGTAGAACAGGAAATGAATGTCCGCATAGTTGTGTTTGGGTTGGATGATCGTCGTAGGACTGTGTATGTTTTTAAAAGCTGTGTGAGAGATCGTACAAGGCCCCTACTTATTTTAGGATTGTCAGGGACAACGTATCTCCCCATCCGTAATATAAGGTGGCTTTACGCGAGTTATGACAAAAGTCGAAAATATGGGAGACATCATGATTTGTGTAAGGGGTGCCTCGAGTTTGCGGATGATATAGTGAGACATTGTAAAGAATGTCACATGGTATGTGAGCAGTGTAAAAGCACCAAATGTGAAAGCCGTGTAGTTGAAGCTGAGAAGAGAGACTGTGATGTGTGTAGACGCACATTTTTCAATAATAGCTGTTTTGATTTCCATAAATCAATTGGCACGTGC
This sequence comes from Bathynomus jamesi, assembly GCA_023014485.1. Classification (NCBI taxonomy): domain Eukaryota; kingdom Metazoa; phylum Arthropoda; class Malacostraca; order Isopoda; family Cirolanidae; genus Bathynomus; species Bathynomus jamesi. The sequence goes on from JAJOZX010004115.1 coordinate 311,207, forward strand.
AGGAAAATGAGAATCTGTGAATGTGGTATGTTTCACACAATGGATAATTGGGGAAAATTTAAGCACAAGTGTGACGTAATTCACTGTCCTACATGCCAGGAGGAATATAAGGCGGATGGAGTAAAGCATGTATGTTATATGAAAGATGCTAAGCCTAAAAATAACCCTTGTATAACTGTATACTACGATATAGAAACATATACGAACGCTGAAACCAAAGAGGTAATTCCACATTTACTTGTGAGCCAGACTATCTGTGATGAGTGTATGGATATCGAATGTGACGAGTGCCCCAAATGTGGTAAACGGACAAACGTTTTTAAAACGAATGTCAGCGATAGTCCTGTGAAACTATTTGTGTCCTATATTGTCAAGTTAGCCGACAAGTTCAAAAAAATGACTGTGTATATTCTCGCCCATAACGGGGCAAAGTTTGACACGCAGTTCCTTTATAAGGAGTTGCTTGAACACGAATCCTCTGAGATATTTACAGGTGATCCATTGAAAAGAGGCAACAAATTAATACAGATGCAGATAAGAGGCAATGTACAATTTAAAGATACTTTATTATTCACACCTTGTAAATTAGCAAAGCTACCCAAGGTGATGGGAAAGTAGTAGCTGAAGTTTCCAAAGGATACTTCCCTTACACTTTCCTCACCAGCGAGACTTTAAACTACGTAGGCCCACCACCCCCCAAACATTATTTTGACTGTATGGATGAACGTGAAGACTTTGATCGATACTACGACAGTTTTAATGAAAGTAACCCTTATAATATAGCTGATGAATGTGAGCGTTATTGCGTGAATGATGTGCGCGTGCTTAGAGTATGTTTCCAGGCCTTTAGAAGGATGTACATAGCCCGTTTCAAATGCGATCCACTGCAAGTCGCAACCACCATCGCATCATTATGTTTTACGGTGTTCAAGAATAACTTCATGCCGAAAGACACCTTAGCCATTATTCACCGAAACAATCCCCGCAGTTACGGGCACAAGGCTATTTACTGGCTCATACACCTACAGCAACAGACAGGTGTATACATAAAGCACGCCCGCAACACGGGTGAAGTACCCATTAAGATTAATGGACGTGTTTTTTGGGTTGATGGGTTAAGTGAAAACCGTGTCACTGGTGTGAAGACTGTGTACTCCTTTAACGGTTGCTGGTGGCATGGATGCCCCCGTCCTGAGTGCGGAATCACCGGAGATATCCACGGTAGGTCTCCTGCCGACTGTCTTGCATCGACCCGCACCCGCGATCAACTTATAGGATCACAGTTCACTCACAAAGTCTTGTGGGAGCATGAATATGATGCACGGATGGAGACAGACGAGGTGTACCGTGAGGAAATAAAAACGATCAAGCGTTCAATGGTGCTGGATCCTCTCAAATGTGGTGATAGCTTGTTTGGAGGACGTACAAATCCTTTCAGACTATACTTCCCTACGGAGGGCGTGAAGCTCCATTACTACGATTTCTGTTCTTTATACCCATACGTGATGAAGAGCAATCCGTACCCCGTGGGCGCTCCTGAGAAACTGGTGGGACCTAGCCTACCCTCCATCAATGAATTTTCAAAAAATTTGAATGATCGTTACTTTGGGCTCTCTTTCGTAGACGTACTCCCCCCACGCAATTTATGGATGCCGATCTTACCTGTCGTTATCGACGACAAGCTCATGTTTCCCCTGTGCGTGAAGTGCGCGGAAGAGGATAACGGCGAATGTAACCATATACCCCACCAGCGTAAGATCAGAGGCGTATATACAAGTCCTGAGTTGGCCCTAGCCGTGCGCCATGGTTATAGAATACTGAAGATACATGAGGTGTGGAGGTTTCAGAAGCTACCCAACCTTTTCACACCATATATAAACACCTTTTTGAAGGATAAGGTTGAGGCATCAGGGTATCCGCGAGGAGTTGATACCGAAGATGAAAAGTCTGCCTATATTCAACGTTACCGCGACCGCGAAGGTATACAACTTGATCGTGTCCAAATTGTAAAGAATCCTGGCAAGCGCTTTAGTGCAAAGTTGTGTCTAAACAGTCTATGGGGAAAATTTGCGCAGAATACCGGCAGAGGGAGCATTCATTTGGCACAAAGTTATAGCGATGTCTGGGATTATGCCAATGCCCCCGATAAAGAGGTCATGGAGATCGTAAATGTAGGTAATACTTACGTAATAAAGTACAACAACACTGAATTTGCCACAGATACCTCAAGGGTTACAAACATACCTGTGGCCAGCTTCACAACAGCCTACGCCCGTATAAAACTTTGGGGTCTATTGCATTCTCTTGGGCGGAGAGTATTGTATGCCGATACAGATAGCGTGATATTCACAGAGAGGGAGGGTGAATACATGCCCACTATTGGGGAGTTCCTCGGCGAGCTCACTGATGAGATCAAGGATGAGTATGGGGACAACGCATACGCCGACTCTTTTGCCTCAACAGGACCTAAGACTTATGGGGTACGGGTCAGGGTGGGGGAGGAAATGAAATATATCGTGAAGGCAAAGGGTATTACGCTCAACCATGCGAATCGGGAGGTTGTTAACTTTGAGTCGTTGAAGGATCTAGTATGTTTGGACGATGATGAACAACCTCCCCAACTAATTGTAGGCACCCACAATTTTCGGGCGCAGAAGCTGGGGGGCGTGAAGGAACTTAGGGGTACGATGGTGTGCCGTAACACCTATAGGAAACGTTACCAGTTACCTGGTACCTATGATACCGTACCCTTTGGATACCAATGATGCTTCTAACTCACACGTCTTGTATATAATCGTATCTATTTGTAAATATATATATATATATAACTTGAATATCTCGTTTATTAAATCGTATTTGTAAATATATATAACTTGAATATCTCGTTTATTAAATAAATCATGTTTCAAATAGCGTTTCACTTTCTCCTGTGTGTGTGTGTGTGTGTGTGTGTGTGTGTGTGTGTGTGTGTGTAGGTGAAAGTTCTAAGCTCCGCCCACTGTAAGACCGTGAGTCATGCTACTATCTGGGATCCCTGCGTGGTCAGTCGACCGCAGTAAGCCCGAGAGATCAGACGTGTATTCAGATCAGACGTGTATTCAAATGGCTACCTTTAATATTGCTTGTACAACGTTTACGAAATGGTATTCAGTAAAGTGCCAGGATGTGGTGGATACCGAAAAACTTCCTATTCCTCCCTCCTATGCCTCTTTTAAAAACACATTGGATTGTGCGAAGTTCCAAGATGTACAAATACTCTACGGATGTTCTGGTGAGACCGTTGAAGGCTTTCGTTGCACAGACGATGTGCTGAAGTATACTGCAGAGCTAAACTTTATAAAGTCTCACATACACCGTGAAGTAAAAGAAACAACGCGTGCAGAAGAGAAGCAGCAGGTATGGATAATGAGTCTTGCTGATGGGTGGTGTGACAAGCGGTATTACGTCATGCTACACCATGTCGATTACTCATACCCTACGACTGAAAATGTGAATCTCGTGATCATGGACAATCTTAAGTATTTTTATCACTATATTAACGTATATCATGATGAGGTTCGTAGTGAGGTTGTGGCTAGTGCCCTGCGTGAATTTTTAACAGAGTTTAGAGACGAGTATCGTTTGATGGGCAGAAAGGAAAAATATGAACATATGTTCCTCTCAAATAGTGCGCCGGAGTGTGGAGATGTTTAGTAAAACATAAAATGTTCCTAGTTCTTATCCAAACTGTCTGGTGCGTAGGCTGGTAGTGATATTCTTGTACCGAAATATGTACAACAATTCGACTCGCGGAACAAGCCCATTCACGTATCATCGAGTCAGCCGCCCGTCGAACCATTCCTGCCTACCTGCGTGCCTCACACGGCTCATAGTTATCTCAGAGCTTGAGCCGAGTGGACGTGCGCTCCTCGAATACGATGGAACTTCCTTTGAGCAGCATTCTCAACGCCTCGTACGATGTGTCCGTGACGAAATCGTTGCGCGTGTTCAGGCGTAATTCCGGTACCATTAGCTATGTACTGGAAACGGAATGTAGACCGACAAACAAACGGGTTTATTTAAGTATCGAGGAGATGAATAGAATCTTTGTGATAGTTGAGAAGTGGAGTGAAGATCGTTATAAAATACCTGCTAACGTAGGTACAAGAAGAGAGCAGATTAGTGACGCACCCTCATACGCCGTTGTATGTACGTTGTGTATAAATAACGATCGGCCGTGCATTGATATACGGCTGATGTGGAAGAATGCTTCTGATAATAACGCTCTTATTCCTACGCGAAACCGTTTCATCCTCGACAGAATGTTTGAAATCGTCGGATTCCGTAACTGAAACCTATATTAGACGCGCGTGTTACGGACATGCTTTATTTTGATACAGTACTTGAATACGCCTACACCGCTCTGCTCGATGGGTTTACCGAGTGTAGGGCTGGTGAGAATGGTCTAGAGCTGGACGTTTATTTAAAAAGTTTAGACTCTTTGAAATACCATGAACTTTGGTACAAAGCAATTGATCGGTACAAGGCTGAGCTCACCTACACCGTTCACCCTGAAGAACTATTTCTTTATATAACGCGCAGTTGTCGTAACGATTTAGAAGATTATTTCAATTGCCGCTATGTTGAGTGAGTTCACGATTGAAAAGCTCGAGTCGGTAGAAATAAACCCTCGATTGGAAAAGCGTGTTTATAAACTTGTGTTTAATAATGTAGCTAACGATGAACTCTTTGTGCGTGCTTTTGATTGTATTCTAGACGTGTTTAAAGATGACTTACCAACCGGTTGTAAAGTGGGAACAAAAATAGTACTGAACGATATGAAAGCCCTTCATATCGAATACAGGTTTCCCTATACTTTAAGCGGTGAAATATTATTAAGCCGCATATACTGCGTAATGCAGAGCAATAATGATGTAATTGTAAACTCGATTAAGACCGAGTTTAGTATTTTGAAAAAAAAGTGAATTGTATTTATATATATATTTTGCTTGACATTTCTCCTGTACTGATTATACGCATATTTCTATTGATTTGTATTTATATATATATTTTGCGTGATATTTCTCCTGTACTGTTATGTACATATTTCTATTGAAGTGTATATTTATTTGAAATGTATATTTTATTTTATATATATCCATAATTGTGTGTATATATTTCCTGTACTGTTATATGCATATTCCTCAATTGAAATGTATATTTATTTTCTATATATTTATAATAAACAGAATGATGCAATGTTGTTTTACTAATTGTTATGCCTTCTACTACCGGTATTCTTTTAAGAAATATAATAATGCATACAACGGTATTGCGGTATCTGGCAATATTTAAGCCTTCTAAGCCAACTGGCTGATTAGGAGTCTATAATAATGTATACAATGGTATCTGGCAACTCAGTCTTCGATTAGAGAATACATGGCGCTATCTGGCAACTCAAGCCATTTACAGCCAACTGGCTGATTAGGCTATAATAATGTATACAATAATACTGCTAAAAAGAGGTATCTGGCAACTCAAGCCATTTACAGCCAACTGGCTGATTAGGAGTCTATAATAATGTATACAATGGTATCGCGGTATCTGGCAACTCAAGCCATTTACGCCAACTGGCTGATTAGGAGCCTATAAAACAACGCCTACTCGGCTGAAGTCTTAATGTGCACTTGGCTCCTGCCAGGTGAACACCTCTCCTCCTTTCTCTCTGGCCCTTTGGGGGGGAATAGCTTGGGGGAGGCCTCCAAGTTGCATGCCCCTTGCAACCTAGGTTGGCAGCAAAGGCCAGTACTCTCTTTTTCTTTCTTTTTTCTTTTTTTTTTCTTTTTTTGTATTTTTGTATTTTTTTTGCAACAACCCCCCAACCCCCCTTTGCAACAACCCCCACCCCCTTTGCAACATTACATAATAACCTGCAACATTCTTGCACTCTCCCCTTTTGCGGCTATACTACTAATGTCGCTGAGCTTAATTCTTGTCACCTCTTCTGCATACATCCAATCTGTTTCTTTCCTTTGTTAGTAATTTATTCACTGAACTAAACCCAGTTTCAACCATATATGATGTTGGAAAACAGACAATTATTTTGGCCATTTCGGTCCATAACCTTGGATATAGTGTTTTACAGTCTTTTAATGACCAGAATTCAGTCTTTCCTACTTTATCATACATGTATTTTGAGTTATCATTGCATCGTAATTCAATTAATTCTTCTTGAATTTCTTCTTCAGCTGAACTAACATCACAATTAAATGGGTCTAACATCCATGGTTTTAGTCCAAGGGAAAATAAATCAGAGAATCTTTTGTTCATGTCACTTTTTAACGAACATAAGTGTCCAGAATACGTTTCAAGATCCATTTTGGTAAGTGAAGAACAAATTTCTGCCAGCTCAGGCATGCTGTGAAACATTTTTTTAAGTAAATTATCTTGAAAAATTTCCAATTTTTCAGTAAATGCTTTCAATACTGTTTTACAATTAATCAATGTAATAAATTTTCCTTGAAGTTGAAGTGATACCTCATTAAGCTTTCGAAATATCCAAGCCATATAATATATGTTATTTTTATGTTTTCTTATTTCTTTAGCAATATCTCCGTCCCCTTCACTTTCTAAAAAGTTAACTATGGTATCAAAAAGGTTTATAAATCTTGCTAAGCAATTTCCTTTGGAGAGCCATCTGACTTCCGTATGTAAAAGAAGTCTTACATACTGTTCATCATGATCAGAACAAAACTTCCTGAATAGGCGATCATATTTGCTCTGTGATTTTATTTTATTGATAGTTTTAATAACTATACCAAGTGAATAATGTAGAATTGGACTCATATTTTTTGCTACAAGATTATGTCTGTGAACAATGCAATGTATTGCAATGATTCCAGGACATATTTTTTCAAATGTGCTACGAGGCCTTTATGCCTTCCGACCATTGAGGTAGCACCATCAGTTGCAATCGATATCAAATTTTCTAATGGAACTTTATTTTCATCAAACCAGGATCTTAAAGCAATAAAAATAGATTCCCCAGTAGTGTCAGTTTCTAGGTATTTCACAAATATAATATCTTCTTTCAATTTACAATCATCATTAAAATAACGTACATACGCCATGAGAAGGGCCTTGTTATCAACAACTGTGGACTCATCAACCTGAATTGAGAAATTAGTTTTTTTCAATCTTTCAACTAGTTGTTCTTCAATATTCACTGACATTTCATCAATTCGTCTTCGAATTGAATCGTTGCTTATGGTAAACTTTTAAGATACCTGAAGGATCTTCATGCATCACATTTGAAATAACAGTTTCTAATATAGGCTTTATGACTTTCTCAGTAATTGTATGAGGACAGCCATTTTTTGCAACAATTTTTGCAATCTCATATGACGCAACATTGGCTTCATCTAATTTGGTATCTTTTTTTACAAAATGTGTAAGTAAGTTAGGTTGCTGCTCAAAATTGGTTTTCAATTTTTTGAAATAGTCAACGGTTTTATTAGCTTTATCTGGATGCTTCCTTTTGAAATGGTCAAGAAGTCTTGAAGGTTTTAAAGCTTCATTCGAAAGAGTACTATTACATAAAAGACACATAGGCTTTTTTGGATCGAGAGGGCTTTCAATAAAACCGTAAGATAGGTATTCACCAAGGTATTGGCGACACTTTTTCTTTGCTCCACTTGACATTACTAAGGGGTCTTGTACATTATGTAATTACAATAAAAAATTGACGACGATAAAGTATTTAAAAAATATCTGAAATTTGAAAAAAAGGGTTTAGATGTGTCATTAGCAAGGCTGTGGAGTTAGTACACAAAACCTCCAACCTCAACTACTCAATTTTTTGTCCTTCTGACTCAATCTCCAACTCAGACTAGCAAACTAGGTGTAATAGGCCTAATAATTGTACTTTTAATTTTGCTATGATGCTAGTTATACAAGATGTCATTTCATCACAATCATATGAATCATCAGGCTACTTTTTTAATTAAAAAATTTAAAAGGCACTAGTTTGGCAGCTAAAAAGCACTAAAAGCGCACTAAAAATAATAATCACGTTATCATTTTAGTAGCGCAAGCCTAATTTTAAGTTCAAGTAGCCTCATTCCCGAGAAGTAGGCCAAACTAGCATCCTCCGCCTTAAACCTTGCAACGTTTTCAAAGGAAAATCACATTTATACATGTGTTAGCACTCCTTATTTATGAATTTTTATCAGATAAGAAAGCGAACATTCGAAACTCTATTTTATTCTTAAGAAGCACTAATTGAATGATTAAATTGAGTGACTAGAAACGTGACAACGAGGTCATTGTCTCTGTACTCGAAACAAGGGACAAACGCGAAAATTAAGAAGCACTAAATCACTAAAAGAAAAATCAATGATAATAGATAATAGCACAAAAAATAACACCCGCCCACGCTTCTAATTAGGTAAGAACTGACGCATCGTATGCGTAACCGTCACTAAGCCGCTATAGAATGCTTTGAATGACGACCCCGCCCCACTGCACTTCTCATTGGTCAATTCCCTTTAACGTCATCGACGGCACAATACATACTCCGAATAGTGTTTCAAAACCATTGATGAGCAATTCGAAAATAATTTAATTTTAATCGTTGCCTAAATAAATTTTCGCCCACTTTCGCCCCCCAAGAATTTCATTTTCGCCCCCAGGGGGGCGAAATCGCCCCCGTTGAGAAACCCTGGGTTAGACTGATACATACAAACAAACTAATCTACTCTAAAGGGTTTTATGGCTACTTTGGCCGTAGCCCAAACTACTATTTCAAGGGGTTGATGGCCTACCCTTGGCCATAGCCCAACAGATCATCAAAGGGCCTTGGCCTACCTTGGCCATAGCCCAACAAATCAGCAAAGGGCCTTGGCCTACCTTGGCCATAGCCCAACAAATCATCAAAGGGCCTTGGCCTACCTTGGCCATAGCCCAACAAATCATCAAAGGGCCTTGGCCTACCTTGGCCATAGCCCAACAAATCATCAAAGGGCCTTGGCCTACCTTGGCCATAGCCCAACAAATTCATCAAACGGCTGATGGCCTACCCTTGGCCATAGCCCAACAAATCACCAAAGGGACTTGGCTTACCCTTGGCCATAGCCCAACAAATCATCAAAGGGCCTTGGCCTACCTTGGCCATAGCCCAACAAATTCATGAAAATGGCTGATGGCCTACCTTGGCCATAGCCCAACAAATTCATCAAAGGGTTGATGGCCTACCCTTGGCCATAGCCCAACAGATCATCAAAGGGCCTTGGCCTACCTTGGCCATAGCCCAACAAATCATCAAAGGGCCTTGGCCTACCTAGGCCATAGCCCAACAAATTCATCAAAAGGGCTGATGGCCTACCTTGGCCATAGCCCAACAAATTCATCAAACGGCTGATGGCCTACCCTTGGCCATAGCCCAACAAATCATCAAAGGGCCTTGGCCTACTTTGGCCATAGCCCAACAAATTCATCAAAAGGGCTGATGGCCTACCTCGGCCATAGCCCAACATATTCATCAAAGGGCTGATAGCCTCCCTTGGCCACAGCCCAACCTATTCAACAAGGGTCTTGTGACCTCCCTTGGCCAGAGACCAAACAACAAGGGTCTTGTGGCCTCCTTTGGCCAGAGACCAAACAACAGGGGTCTCGTGGCCTCCTTTGGCCATAGGCCAAACAACACAAAAACAGTACAGGATTCAAAGCCCCAAGCCCTCCAGATCTACCTGTGAAGGAGTAACATTTACTCCACTAAAACTACTGGGTATTGACTAGTCTGAAGTGGTAGGAGGTTTGAATACAGTACAAACTCTTTCAACCAAACAACACAGAGACAATCAATACTATGTGGAGCTGCCTTGGAAAACACCTTGTCCAGAAATAATGGACAATTTGAAAGTAGCTAAGGCACATCTGCATAAAAATGACAGAAAACTTAAAAATGACAATCTTTTAGAACAATACAACAACATATTCAAAGAACAAATAGAAAGGGGCTTCATTGAAGAAGTTACTGATGAACCTTTTAAAAAACGAGGTTGTCATTATTTAACACACAGGGGAGTTTACAGAGAAGACTCATCCACAACTAAACTAAGAGTAGTATACAACTGTAGTTTAAAAGACACAAATTCTGTTAGTTTAAATGATTGTCTGATAGAAGGCCCAAACTTTGTCTCAGATCTTGTAAAAATTCTCCTTTGCTTCCGTTTAGACAATTATGCAGTACAAAGTGACATAGAAAAAGCATTCCTCTGTATACATTTGAAGCTTGAATATGATAAAAATCATCTCAGGTTTTTGTGGTTTAATGATCAACATGACTTTAACAAAGGTTTCAAAACCTACAGATTTAAAGTAATTATTTTTGGAGCAAATTGCTCTCCAAGTATTCTTGCTTTAACAATTAAAAACCACCTAAACTTATTTCAAGAGGACTTAACAGTTCAGTTTTTAAAACAAAACTTTTATGTGGATAACCTCATTGGTTCCACTGTAACTGAAGAGGAATTGCTTGAAATTTACCAAATGTCACAACCCATAATGAAGCAAGGAAATTTTGGATTGAGAGAGTGGGTTTCTAATTCTCCTAAATTAAATGAACAAATAGCAAAAGACAACAATGGGAACATTGAACCAAACAATTACACAAAAACACTTGGAATGCTTTGGTTTTTAAAACAGAATTCCGAACACGATGACACTCTTTGCACAAAGAGTTATAAGTTATAACTTAAATCCAAATGCCAATACAAAAAGACAAGTGCTTTCAGAATCATCCAAAATTTTTGACCCCATTGGATTATATTTACCAGCAACCATAAGATCCAATTTGCAAGACTTATGGAAAAAGAAAATTGATTGGGATGAACCACTTTCAGTGGAGGACCAACTTCATTGGAAAAAATTAGCCGCAGACTTGAACAAAGTTCAAGACATCTACGTACCAAGATGTGCTGGCTACAGATTGAAATCTCAAACACTACACATTTTTACAGATGCCAGCACACAAGCTTACGGGTGTTGTGCCTATTTAACACGTGAAAATGAAAGTAACTTGGTTTATTCAAAGGCAAAAGTGGCACCCTTAAACCAAAAGAAAACTGTACCACAACTTAAATTATTAGCTGTCTCATTGGGAGTTAAAACAACAGACTTTCTCTCACAAGTGTATAAAGAAGTTGACATAACGGACATTTACTTATGGACAGACAGTCAAATTTGTCTAACATGGGTGACCGACACAGATACAACTTCTTGCGAAAACATATTTGTGAAAAACAGACTAACAGAAATCAAAACTGCGAACACATCCCTTGGTATCAAATTTAGGTACATAAAAACAAAAGAGAATCCTGCAGACTTTTTGACAAGAGGGCTCTCTTACAAACTGTTAAAAACAAATAAAATCTGGTATGAAGGGCCTGAATGGCTAACATGTGAGGATCTTTGGCCAGCCAAAGTAGTTAACCTCACACTCAACTCTACGACAACTGAAAAGATCACTGAGGACAAACCTATATTTGACTATAAACATTATTTAGACCTCAACAAACTCTTGAGAATTACAGTCTATTGCTGCAAGTTTGTCAATAGCTACCCTCTCAAACACTGTCCTCAGAAGGCCTTTTCTAACTTAACAGAAACTGCAACAAAACACTGGCTCAAACAGATACAAGCTTCAGAATTTGACAAGGAGTTGAAGTACAGTATCTTAGGTCCAGTAACACATTAAACAAAGGAATTCCTTCACTTGTCATGGATCTAAATCTGCACCTGGATACAGAGGGTCTGATAAGGTGTAAAGGAAGGCTTAACAAGTCAACTTTGACTTACAACTCTAAGCACCCAATTCTTCTTCCGAGGAGGAATCACTTCACAAATCTCATCATCAGGGATACCCACAACAAAATACACCACATGGCCCCATGGGGGTCCCACAAACCCTGACGGAGCTGAGAAAAACTTACTGGCTACCAAAGGGTAGAACTGAAACAAAGAAAATTTTAAACACATGCATTCCTTGTAAACGTATCCATTCACGACCCTTTAAGACCCCAAGCCCTCCAGACCTACCTGTGGAACGAGTAACATTTACTCGGCCATTTGAAACCACGGGTATTGACTACACTGGAGCGGTAAATGTGAGTTTTGGAGATAAAATGGATTCAAAGGAATACAAAGCGTACATCGTACTCTTCACCTGTGCTGCCACACGTGCCATATGTCTAGACATAGTAGAAGATCTGACAGCAGAAGCTTTTATTGCTGCTTTCAGACGAATTTGTGCAAACAATTCTGTACCCAAAACTATATGGTCAGACAATGCCACATACTTCAAATCTGGTGAAAGAATTATTCATCAGATTTGTGACAGTGAAACAGTACAAACTCATTTAATCAAACACAATATAACCTGGAAGTACATTCCTGTTAATACACCATGGTATGGTTCCATTTGGGAAAGAAACATACAGACTGTAAAGAACTGCCTTAAAAAGACTATTGGGACAAAACATCTACAACTTTTTGAACTCATGACTATTCTGTCAGAAATTGAAAACGTTGTCAACAACAGACCATTAACTTATGTGGGAGATGGTATTAATGAGCCAGAACCTCTCACACCAAACCACCTAATTAAGGGAGAAACAGTAAACATGTTACCAGAATATGAACATAACAGTACAGAGGATCCAGATTGGGTAATAGGACACAAAGAACTCAACACAAAAATACCAACATTTGACACAAATCAAACTCAATTTATAACAAAATGGAGAGAAGAATACTTAACAAGTCTTAGAGAAAGACATAAACAATTAGCAAAACAAAATTGGAATGATTCAGTCAAAATTGGGGACATTGTGTTGATACATAACAAGACACCAAGACAACATTGGTCAATGGGAAAAGTCTTGGAACTCAAAACTGGTGAAGACGAAGTTACCAGGGTTGTAAAACTGAAAACAGCAACTGGTGAAACCACCAGAGATATCACATTACTATATCCTTTGGAGTGTGGGGCTAAATTAGAACCATTACCCTAAAGCAGTGTTTCCCAACCGGGGGCCATATGGCTCCCTGGGGGCCATGGCACATTTGAAGGGGGCCACAGGAAAATGTTATTTTGTAAAATAGAGTTAAATCTGCATATTACCTACTGAAAATAATGCTTATGGGGGCCACAGGAAAAAATAAGGTTCCTAAGGGGGCCATAAGCCAAAACCGGTTGGGAACCACTGCCCTAAAGGATGGATCAGGATACTATTGGGGAGGAATCTCTCAATGTACCTGATGTAACTCAGACTAAACCAGACAGGCCTCAAAGAAAGACTACTTTGAAAGTCAGAAAACTTTTACAAGAAAAAATTAAGACTGGTGACTTATAAACCTTACACAAATTGAGCAAAGTTAAAATGCTTAATAACTTTACTTTAATTCCATAAATTTCCTATACCTAAAGGGAGTCAAACTGATTGACATAACTTTAACTAAACTTGAGAAGTTGGCCTCTTGAACTTTTATATTTAAATAGGTCTTGAGTAACCTCTCTCTTCCTAAATTTCTACTTCATTCTTTTAATCCATTTTTACATGTTTTACACAGTTTGTCAAAAAATTTGATCTATAACATACAAAGTAAATATAAATTATTAATTAATTGAATTAAATATCTATACAAAATTGCCTCGGGATTGGCGACAAAGCCTATTGGGAATGAAATAATTGCCATACGTACAAAGAACCTGTATGTATGCATCGAGCCTCACATAGCAACAAGAAAACCCAATTTATTGTTTAGTCTACCACAGAGAAGTAGACCAAACAAAATTTTGCCAGAGCAGCAAATAATGAAAATACAACGCGAAGGAGCGAAGGAACGGCTCTCAGAGCTGTTTAATGTACAGCGAACGCTTTAAACAGGGAGGATGTGCTTTTGTCTTCCCTAAAGTTCTGAGTGAATTCCTTATAATAAACTTAATAACAAAAAAAAACAAGAGGATAGGCCTATACCTTAAAGTGTTTATATTGTGACTGCCTATATTAATTACATCAAGTTAACTCATCGCGTAACTCCATCGTGGCGGCCCTACACCGAAAACGATCGTGACGCCCTACATCGAAGCAAACTAAGGCCCAGCAAAAATAAGGTGGGACAATTTCTTTTCGTTCACATATAGGCATCTAAAATCCCGACGCAAAAATTACCATAAACAATTAAATATAAAGAGGTCCTTTAAAGACCTACATATTCATAACTCTCTAACGAAAAAACATAGGGCTTTTGTCGTTTAACTCTCCACTGAAATCTGCTGGAAATTTCCAACGGATGAGAGTATCAGGCAATCAACCCATAGCCCTATATAGTTTTTTCACAATATGGGAGTACCACAGACACTAACTGCATTAAGAAAAACTTATTGGATACCCAAGGGAAGGATCACTGTTAAAACGTTCCTCAATGAGTGTCACATGTAGGCGTATTCATGCTAGGCCCTATAGGAAACCAAATCATCCTGCTTTGCCAGAGGAGAGAGTTACTCTCAACAAACCCTTTGAGACTGTAGGCAATGACTGTAGGGGTGGTTGACACTGAACAAAAAATGTACATTTGTACTATTTACATGTGCTGCCTCACGAGCTGTTTATCTGGATGTTGTGGAGGATCTTACAGTAGAATCCTTTATTGCTGTCTTTAAGAGATTCTGTGCACGACATTCAGTACCCAAGACAGTTTGGACTGACAGTATATTTTAAGGCTGGTGAACAGGTCATTAATGACTTGTTAAGCAATGAAGTCACACAATTATATGTACAAAATTCATACATAAAATGGAAGTACAATATATTCTAATTGCCTCTCCTTGGTATGGTTCTATTTGGGGGAGGAATATACAAACAGTAAAGAATTGCTTGAGAAAAGCAATTGGTAAAAAACAGATACACTTGTTTGAATTGCTCACTCTCCTGGCTGAGATTGAGAACATCATCAACAATAGGCTACTCACTTATGTGAGTGACAACCTTAATGACCCTGAACCATTAACTCCAAATCATTTGATTCGTGGAGAACAAGTTAGTCTCCTGCCGGACTACAATATAGACTCTTCAGAAGACCCAAATTGGACTCAACAACATGAAGAACTCCAGACTAAGTTACAACACCTAACTAGAGTTAAAGCTCATTTCATTAAACAGTGGAAAACTGAGTACTTGATGGGTCTAAGGGAGAAACATAAGCAAATGATTAAGAAGGATTGGCCTGACACAATTAAGGTAGGGGACCTTGTTCTAATACATAACAGTACTCCAAGACAATACTGCCCCTTAGACGTTTGCCCCTTAGACGTTTGCCCCTTAGACGTTTGCCCCTTAGACGTTTGCCCCTCAGACCAGGGGCAAACGGGGTAACAAGAGTGGTCAAACTAAGGTCTTCAACCGGTGACACAACAAGAGACATTTCTTTTTTGTACCCCCTAAAGTCTGGACCCAAGACAATAGACTCTGGAGAGTAAAAACTGGAGACACTGAACTTCCAGTAACTATACCCTTGACAGTAGGAGCGGTAACACATCCTACTACCACATTGACAGACACGAGACCTCAGCGGCAAACAGCGTTAACCTCTTAACGACCGAAGTTTTTGTAGGGTTAAGTTATGAGTGCGTGTATGGGAAACGATACATATTCGACCCAGTGGTCCGAAAGTGGTTAAAGGCGCGACTAGTTTTACAGCAAAAAATAGACGCTGGGGAATATTAATTTCATCTTCTAGCTTTCACTTTTCCTTTTTTTATGGTAAGGACCATGAACAGTTTCATCCTATGTATGTATATTTTCTCTTCTAATTAAATGAAGGTGAGGATAGTCACTGTTAATTGGATTAACAGGCATTTACAATCAAATAATTAGCTAGTCTACACTCAGACATAAAAATTGGTGACAATGACACCAAGATTTTTATCTCCCGGGGCCCCCAGTATATAGAAAACTGATACGTGTGGGTAGTTGGGAGGTAACGAAAATGGTCCACTGACAGGGGCCGTGCCCAGACATTTTGCCACCTGAGGCGAGATATAATATGGCGCCCCTTTATTTATTTTACTAAACTAAGTCATTTAGTTCTGTTAAAAAAAAGTAGGAAATAATAAAAAAATGTATTTATTTATATAATATAATTACTTGCATTTATCAAAAAAAATCAGAAAATCAGGTACATTTTTTCTTTTTCATATTTATACAGGGTGTCCCATAAGTCCGGCATTATAGGAGAAATTCATATTTTTCTATTTCTACAAACCATAATTCATATTTTCTTATGCTCGGATGCCAATTTTCCGTCCACCATTCTGTTCAGTGACGAGGCTGTTTTTTATGGAATGGTGAGGTAAATCGACAGAACACCCGCTATGGTCTCAAAACAACCCTCATGGTATACCTCTTCAAAGGAACAAGGGCATCTCGGGTGATGGTATGGTGTGGCATTTGGAAGGATCGCATCATAGGCCCCCTCTTTTTCGATGACATGTCACTGGAGGCACCTACCTACGTATGCTCAAGGAAGAAGCATTTCCAGTGTCTTGAACGAAGAAGGAAATTTCCCAACATGGTTCCAGCAAGACGGCGCTCCTGCACATTACAGCACCAAGTAAGGGAATACCTGTACCAACATTCCATGGTCATTGGATAGGACGTCGAGGGCTTGTGGAATGGCCAGCTAGAAGCCCGGATCTCACGCCACTAGATTTTATCTCTGGGGCCACTTGAAAGCGTTGGTATACGCAGAGAAAATTAGGAGTGTTGAACATTGGCGGCAGCGCTTATTGGGGCATGTAACACCATTACTCCTGATCATTCACCGTGTGCTTGCTGACTGGGTATCACGTCTGAATTTGTGTATTGAAAACAATGGTGGACATATTGAGCACGTTCTGTAAATAAAAGCTTTTGTTTTGCCTTTTTTTATTATTTTTTCTATGATGCCGGACTTATGGGACACCCTCTATATTTATTTAGGAAGCTTACAAATAAAAGGAACAAATGCTTAATCTGCTCCATCAAGAGAAAAAATTAAGTGATAAATATTTTTACAAAATTATTAAATTTAAGAACGGTATATTATTAAATATTAATTTACCTATAAAAATCAAAGAAGGGAAAAAGATAAAAACAAAAACATACTCTACGAGCTTTCAATTTGGAAAAAGTATCAATTGTATCCAAATAATCCAAAGAATTTGCTTCTCACTTTCAATGGACAATATGGCCAAACCTACTAACCTTTCTTGGCCTATAGTTGTTCTTGGTAATTTTTTATTATCTTGAGTTTTGAAAAACTCCTTTCTCCACTGGCAACGGTTACAGGCAGAGTTAAGAGGATACGAAGACAAACCAATGTATTCGGAAAAATAGTGACTAAATCATGAGAATAGATATAATTTAATACCTCTAAAGAATGGTCGTTGTAAATTTGGAGACGGATGTAAATTCTACCACCCGGACATTTGCAGAACTTACGCAAAATACGGAACCTGCAAATTCGGGAATAAATGCTACTATCAACATCTCCCGACGGACTCAACGAACAAAGGAAAAAGTTTAAATGACAATAGGAATAAAAATAACAATAGGAACAACAATCGGAACACAATAAGCAAACAAGAAAATTTTTTCAACATCTCAGACACCTTACGAATGCTAAATGTCATCCACATGCAGTTCACACAGCTGGAAACCCCCGAGCCAATCGCTACCGGGCAAGAAGCTACCAATACAGTAGGAGGAAAACGGATCTCTTTCGGAGGATCATAGAGCAACGAAATCAAGCGATATCGAAGGAAAACGAACTTGAAGTGCACAAGGGCAACGAAAAACAGAGAACATAAAAATTGTCCTGGCTAATATTCAAGGAATAAGACCAAACCAATCACTCAATAAGGTTTCGTACCTGAAAGGATTTATGGACGAAACAAGGGCGGACATCGCATGCCTCACAGAAACTCATCTTAAAGATTGCCAAGGAAATTGTGAAAACTGCGAACATTGATTGATAAGAAGAGATAAATATAGAGGGCTTCAACTTACTAAGAGCGGATAGAACGACGAGACGGAAAGGTGGCTGTGCTATATATGTACAGAAGGTCATATGACAGAGACGATAATAAGTAAATCAAACAGCTATGTGGAACTCCTAGCAGTGAAAATAGAAAAACTAAACTTGATAGTAATAGTCATATAGACCCAAGCACCCCAACCGAAAAAATTCTCGGAGGCCATTGATGACATTAGAAAGCTAATAAAGGCCTAAACCCTCCATCCCCCAATATATGATCTGCGGAGACTTTAACTTCCATTTATAAAATACAAAAAGGTGAATAGGAATATATATATTCACCAGGACAAGGGGGGCACAAGAGAAGATTCAGGAACAAGCAAAAATGTTGATGGCTCTCACAAACGAGTTTATGCTGACACAGGAGATAACAGAAAATACCAGAAAAAATAACTGCCTGGATCTGGTATTCACGAATAACACGAACTTGATTGCTGATATAAAAATAACCCCAACCATTATCTCAGACCACAACTTAATCGAGATATCAACAAATATGATGGCAGCATTAGAAGACAATACACATATTGTGGAAAGAAGTAAATTCGGGGCCTTTAACTTAAACTCGAAGACTATAAATTGGGAAGCAATCAGATCGCACATGGCCCAAATAGAATGGAGAACAATTTTCGAGAATAAAACAACGGAAGAAATGTTAACAACTTTGGAGGAAAAAACGCTGAGAATTTTAGAAAAATATGCTCCGAAATCACAGCCAAAAGGAAAGAGGAGCTGGCTAGAAAGGCAAAAGAGAAGACTATTCCGCAAAAGAAAGAGAGTGGAGGCGAAGTTAGGAAACTGCGGAGATAATGGCAGGAAAATAATAAAAGAAAAACTGGAGGGTATCGATAGGGAAATACAAGCCCTGATTAAGGACCATACAGAGAGGGAAGAGGAAAAGGCGGTAGAAGCAATAAAGGAAAATCCAAAATACTTCTATAGCTATGCAAAAAGGAAAACAAAAACGCGCGCCGCTATTGGGCCCTTAAGGACGGGAAATAATGAACTAACCGACGATCCAAAAGAAATATCTGATACATTGAGAGCTCAATATGAATCAGTTTTCAGTACCCCAAAAAGTGACAAAGCGATACCTGACATAAATGCATTCTTTGAAGAGGAATTGCAAGGAGAGTATATAACAGACTTTGAGTTTACACCAGAAGATGTAGCGAGAGCTATAGAACAAATGAAACTACATTCAGCTGCAGGTCCAGACAATTGGAACGCATTATTGATTAAAAACTGTAAAAATGAAATAGCTACACCTTTATACTGGATATGGAGAAGATCCCTAGACACTGGGGAAATACCGAGCATCTTGAAAAGAGCAAACATTGTCCCTATATATAAAGGAGGGGACAGATCTCAAGCAAAGAACTATAGACCAGTGTCATTGACGTCCCACCTCACCAAAGTATTTGAAAGAATAGTTAGACAGAAAATTTATGATTTCCTGGAGACACGGGAAAGATTCAACGAAAATCAGCATGGATTCCGATCAGGTAGATCATGCCTATCACAACTAATAGAGCACTACAACAATATCCTAGATGCATTGGAAGGCAATGACAACTACGATGTTATATACACAGATTTTGCTAAAGCTTTCGATAAATGTGACCATGGTATAATAGGACATAAAATTAAAGACATGGGAATAACAGGCAAAGTGGGAAAATGGATCTACAACTTCCTTAGTGATCGTCTGCAGGTCGTCAAAATTCAAGGTATATCATCATCAGAATCGGAAGTACGCAGCTCAGTACCACAAGGGACAGTACTGGCCCCACTCCTGTTCATTATCATGCTAACAGACATAGACAGCGGAGTAAACAGCAATAGTATAGTAACATCCTTTGCAGACGATACAAAGATCAGCAGAAAAATCAGCGATGTACATGACGTGGAGGCCTTGCAGAGGGACACGAACAAAATATACAAATGGTCAGAAGACAACAACATGTCATTCAACGCCGAGAAATTTCAGCTCTTGAGATATGGTAGAAAAGAAGAACTTAAACAGACTGCATATTATGCTCCAGATAGACAGGAAATTCAGAGAAGCATGAAAGCGATTGATCTCGGGGATAATAATGACAGATGACGCGAAATTCGAAACACAAAATCAGATAGCGATAAATAAAGCAAAAAGAGTCGCCGGACAGGTTCTAAGAACGTTCAAGAGAAGGGACAGGACAGTAATGATTCCCCTGCTAAAAACACTGATTATACCAAAACTTGAATACTGCTCAGTTTTGACGTCCCCATATAAAAAGGAAGAAACTAATAAACTAGAAGAAACGCAAAGGCATTTCACAGCCAAGATTGATGGCTGCAAAGAACTCAACTACTGGGAAAGACTACGTAAACTAAATCTGTACTCACTGGAAAGAAGAAGAGAGAGGTACATCATAATCTACATATGGAAAATGATCGAAAAACTGGTACCAAACCTAAAACTAAACCCAATTACCATTCAAACAACACTGGAAAATAGGAAAGGAAGAATGTGTACTGTTCCCAAATTAAAAGCACGACAAGGGACCTCCTCAACCCTGAAGGAAAATAGCTTGGTTGTCAGGGGGCCAAGACTTTTCAACCAGCTTCCTAAGGACCTCAGAAACGTAACGGGGGTCAAAGTTGAAGTCTTCAAGAAAAGACTGGATGCCTGGCTCAGGACAGTACCAGATGAGCCGGGCGTGCCTGGCTATGTACGGTGGAGAGCGCAAGAAAGTAACTCGCTCCTCCACCAGGCCAGACCTAGAGGCGGGGCCACCAGCTTGACCTCCATGTGAAGAGAGACCAACACACGAAACAACATAAGGTTCATAAGGTAAGGTAATGGAGTCATTCGTGGGGCTAAAAACGGTGAAAGATTTTCCAATTCAAATTTAAGCTCCATTCCATGTATATCCATATCATCTCCATCCATTAAAGCAATGTGGATGTCTGTACAACTTTTTTTAAGAGTATCTGAATCCATATTTTTTGTTATAAACATCGTAAAATATTTGAAATATTTCACTATGTTTATTTATGCTTGAAAATCTTTCTTCTAAAGAATTAATTGTGGCATCCAGTAAAAAATTAAAAAAATCTATTTTGAATTTTTCTTTGGGATCAACAACTACTTCATCATTTGCTTCATAATCAAATTGTTTCTTTTTGCTCCTTACTCTTATTGTAGCTTCTGTAGCAAATACCGGATCAATTTCTAGCTCTTCTGTAATTTCTTTTCCTGCAACTAATATGTCGTTGAATCCTGTTATGCGATATTCTTTAAAAAATGTAGTGATTTTATTGTTGGCTTTAATACATGCTGCAGATGAACTTGAAAGTATCAATCTTTTTAGTTAAGCATTGGGCTTCATGTTTCACCAAATTATTTTTGTTTTGGTCCTGGGCAATTTCGACCAAAGCATCATAAATTAGTGGCAGCTGAGAGCGTAATGGTTTCAGCGCATCTATTCAGCCTGCCCATCGAGTTGTGCTAACAGGTTTAAGAGTAAGTGAAGTAAGGTGCTTTTTTAGTATATCCCATCCATTAACAGATCCGCTGAAAAACAAATAATTCTTGTACTATCAAAAAAGAATCCGACTATTTCACCTGAAGCAAAAACGGCGTCATCAACGACTAGATTTAAAGAATGACATGAACAGGGCAGAAAAAAAGCTCTAGGGTTTAACTGAAGAATTCTGCTTTGAACTCCTGCGTTCTGACCTTTCATGTTCGCCCCATTGTCATATCCTTGGCCCCCCTCATATTTTTCAAAGGCAGTCCCAATATATCTAGTTGTTTTAAAACTACTTCGGTCAATCCTACTCTAGTTGTATCTGTTACAGGAAAATAAAATGTTCACGAGGCACACATTGACCAGATTTCTCATCTTTTGTTACAAATCTTACTACTAGGGATATTTGTTCAACGCGACTCTTATCCGGTGTACAGTAAACTATTATATGTAGAATAATATTTGGCATCTTTAACAAAGTCAGTAATTTTTTGTTTAATTTTGTCGGCCATTATTGATATCAATTCATTTTGTATTTTATTACTCATGTAATTGACTTTCCAGACATTAGCATTGTTCATGACTCGTCGAACATGTTCGTTCATGTATAGATCAAATTTCGCCATTAATTCAACTAGTTCAAGGAAGTTTCCATTATAGCTGGAATATAACTGGTTTGTAGAACCACGCATAGCCAAGCACTGGGAAGCCAAAAATTTTAAAATTGCTCTTAATCTCTCTAATACGTTTCGCCAGTGGTTTTGTTCTCCTGCCATTAATCTTTGTTGTTCTGCATCTATCGTCTTATGATATTTCAGTCTAATTTCAAATTCTTTCCATTTCTTGAATGAATCAATATGCTTTTTAAGATGTTTCATGGTTTGATAAAGCTCGTGGCAGATTTTTCCAGTCACACATTCCATAAGTAGGCCACTGTTTATGTAATTTATCAAAAAATAGAAGACAGCAAAAGCAGTTTACAGCATTTTTTTGGGTAGAATAAACCAACCATTTTCGCTCAATTTCTTCTCCATTTGCCAGACAGCGTTTGTAGTGTATTATAGAAAAATGCTTTCCATATTCGTCAGTTGGAAAATTGAAATCTTTTACTTGAACAGGACCTTTTTCAATTAAAATTTGTCTGATTTCAACATTTATATGACCCCATAAACCAGGATCGGTACCACAAGCATCCTGCTCTTCATCTTGTTGTAGATCCTGCTCTTTATCTTGTTGTAGATCCTGCTCTTTATCTTGTTGTAGATCCTGCTCTTCATCTTGTAGATCCTGCCCTTCATCTTGTTGTAGATCCTGCTCTTCATCTTGTTGTAGATCCTGCTCTTCATCTTGTTGTAAATTCCGTAGCTCTTCATCTTCTTGTAAGTTCCGTAGCTCCTCATCTACTTGTAAATTCTGTAGCTCTTCATCTTCTTGTAAATTCTGTAGCTCTTCATCTTCTTGTAAATTCTGTAGCTCTTCATCTTGTTGTTGATCATTTTTAGGAACTTTAATGTGTTTATAAATCTGTTTCATTTGCTTCTACTTTTTGAAGAAAAAAGTTTGTCCAATGAACCTATTAAAAAAACTATATAGGGCTATGGGTTGATTGCTTGATACTCTCATCCGTTGGAAATTTCCAGCAGATTTCAGTGGAGAGTTAACGACAAAAGCCCTACGTTTTTTCGTTAGAGAGTTATGTATATGTAGGTCTTCAAAGGACCTCTATGTTTATTTGCCATCGTATTTGCGCTGCCGAATGGTAAAGAAAGGAGTTGTCTTACCTTATTATTTCGTTGGGCCTCGCTTCTGTTTCGATGTAGGGCGCGACGATGTTTTCCGATGTAGGGCCGTGGTACGATGGAGTTACACAATGAGTTGATTTGATGTAACTAATATAGGCAGTCACTATATACTTGAAGGAATAGGCCTATCCTTTTTATAGTTATTAGGTTTTATATTATGAGGAATTCACTCAGAACTTATAGGAAGATAAAGAACATCTTCCTTGCTTAAAGCATCGCTGTAACATAAGCAGCTCCGAGCGAGCCAATATAATATAATCTTCGTATTTTAGTATTTGCCGAATTTGCAAAGTTCGTTGACTCTTCTCTCGATGTAATTTTCATGAGTCGGAGGTTGAAAATTTTGAACACGAAATAATAAATTTGGTTTTCTTGTTGTCAAGTAAGCCCGATGCCTACATATGAGTTCTATGTATGTATGGCAATTATTTTCAGCCCCAATAGGCTATGTCGCCAATCCTGAGGCAATTTTGTATAGATATTTAATTCAATTAATTATACGATACCATGTTGTAAGCGTGTATAGTTTTTCCATATACTCGCGGGGGGGGGGGGTGAGAAAAATTTGCATGTTATATATTAAATTTTTTTACAAACTGTGTTTTAAACCGTGTGAAATGGATTAAAAAGAATGAAGTAGGAATTTAGGAAGAGAAAGGTTACTCAAGACCTATTTAAATATAAAAGTTCAAGAGGCTAACTTCTCAAGTTTAGTTAAAGTTATGTCAATCAGTTTGACTCCCGTAGGTATAGGAAATTTATGGAATTAAAGTAAAGTTATTAAGCTTTTTAACTTTGCTCATTATTTATTTGTCTAAGTTTCATAAGTCACCAGTTTTTAAATGCTGGTTTACTAATGTTGTTTTGGAGTTTTGCATGTTTTGTTTTGTTAACGATTTATGTTTTAAAGTGACTTCTACGTTGGTGAGTTAATTGAAATGTACTGTACTTCCATGTTGTTGTTTGGTTAAAAGAGTTTGTACTGTATTCAAACCTCCTACCACTTCAGACTAGTCAATACCCATAGTTTTAGTGGTCTTCCGGAACGTTTCTTGTGGACATTCTGAACAGTTCCATCGGCTTCAAACTTATCTCTAATTCGAGTGATGGTAAGTCGCGTTGGTGGATCTGTTTGAAACTCCCTCCTAAACTGTCTTTGCACTTCAACTGCGTTTTCACACTTCCAGTAGCATTTTAGAATGAATTTCCTTTGTTCAAAGCTTAGTCTGACTGCCATTATTAATTCTAATGGGTTTAACTTGGAAAGAAAGAAACATCAGTTGAGCTATCAGCTGTTAAAGTGTGTATACATTTTTTTGGGACGCCCTGTATATATATATATGAAAATTATTTCACGAAAGTAACACGTGAAAAATATTTATGATGAATAAAACCACGAAGGAAAGGAAACAGAATGGTGCTCAAGCGCTTTCGTCTAATGACATCCTCAGGAACACTGAAGTACATAAAGAGTTACAGCCTATATATAGGTTACAAAAAAAAAAATATATATATATATATATATACAATAAACGGAGAAACAAAAAGGATTGTGGGAGGGGCACACAAATTTATGAGGAAAAACTATCGATTTTTAGCACAAGATTAAATAAATTGTTTCCAACCAATGTTATAGATAAAAAAATATATACAAATTTATACTGGAAATCTGCCCGTGTTTTAGCACTCTGCTCTTTTTGTATATAAAAATTGAAAAATTATCGATTTTTAGCACAAGATTAAATGAATTGTTTCCAACCAATGTTATAGATAAAAAAAAAAAAAATACAAATTTATACTGGAAATCTGCCCGGGTTTTAGCACTCTGCCCTTTTTGTATATAAAAATTGAAAAATAAAAGTTATTAGGGTGGCATACAAGTTTACCAAAGATTTAGCGTTCTACCTTTCTTATCTAAATCTGTTCTGAAGGAATTCAAAACAACAGGATCGAGTTGAAAAAGACCTTTGCTTATGTTGAAGTTATTTGTAAGTTGGATAATGGCAGACTCAAGAATATTTCTATTAACAATGTTGCTAGAGTGAAATAAAACTGAAGCATTATTCCAATCAATACAGTGGGATAACTGACAAATGGACACAAAGGGCACTGGACAACTGTCCTGTTCTAACGGAATATTGATGCTGTTTTATACGTGTGTGCAAATCCTTTCCCGTCTGACCTATGTAAAAGGAATCACATTGTTTACAACCAATTTTATAGATAATGCCTGAATTATTGGTAGGGCTGTTTTTTGCTATGATATTTTTCACAATATTGTTATATGAAAATACTACATTAATATCCAAAAGTTTAAGTACATTAGCAATGCCTAAAAAGCCCAGGTTTTAAGTTTAGTATCTATCGGAAAAAAACAAACAATTTGTCCTGCGTACACTTTTACTCGGGACATGACACCCCCACTAAGAAGGCCATTTTTTCTTCAATGTTTCTCCGTGCCCTTAGGATCGCCAGTCCGGAATACATCGATGCCGAATTAGAAAAAATCAACGGTATTGGAAGTGATCTGTGTTATCCATCTGCGTTTATGGAAGCTTGTCTCAACAAGGCAAAACGAACTTTCTATCGTGTCAATAATAACACTCGTACTTCGTCAAAAAATATTTTAGTACTTCCATTTTCCCCGGGCTTTTTAGGCATTGCTAATGTACTTAAACTTTTGGATATTAATGTAGTATTTTCATATAACAATATTGTGAAAAATATCATAGTAAAAAATAGCCCTACCAATAATTCAGGCATTACCTATAAAATTGGTTGTAAACAATGTGATTCCTTTTACATAGGTCAGACGGGAAAGGATTTGCACACACGTATAAAACAGCATCAATATTCCGTTAGAACAGGACAGTTGTCCAGTGCCCTTTGTGTCCATTTGTCAGAGTTATCCCACTGTATTGATTGGAATAATGCTTCAGTTTTATTTCACTCTAGCAACATTGTTAATAGAAATATTCTTGAGTCTGCCATTATCCAACTTACAAATAACTTCAACATAAGCAAAGGTCTTTTTCAACTCGATCCTGTTGTTTTGAATTCCTTCAGAACAGATTTAGATAAGAAAGGTAGAACGCTAAATCTTTGGTAAACTTGTATGCCACCCTAATAACTTTTATTTTTCAATTTTTATATACAAAAAGGGCAGAGTGCTAAAACCCGGGCAGATTTCCAGTATAAATTTGTATTTTTTTTAATTTTTTTTTATCTATAACATTGGTTGGAAACAATTCATTTAATCTTGTGCTAAAAATCGATAATTTTTCAATTTTTATATACAAAAAGAGCAGAGTGCTAAAACACGGGCAGATTTCCAGTATAAATTTGTATATATTTTTTTATCTATAACATTGGTTGGAAACAATTTATTTAATCTTGTGCTAAAAATCGATAGTTTTTCCTCATAAATTTGTGTGCCCCTCCCACAATCCTTTTTGTTTCTCCGTTTATTGTATATATATATTTTTTTTTTTTTTTTCTGTAACCTATATATAGGCTGTAACTCTTTATGTACTTCAGTGTTCCTGAGGATGTCATTAGACGAAAGCGCTTGAGCACCATTCTGTTTCCTTTCCTTCGTGGTTTTATTCATCATAAATATTTTTCACGTGTTACTTTCGTGAAATAATTTTCATATATATATATACAGGGCGTCCCAAAAAAATGTATACACACTTTAACAGCTGATAGCTCAATTGATGTTTCTTTCTTTCCAAGTTAAACCCATTAGAATTAATAATGGCAGTCAGACTAAGCTTTGAACAAAGGAAATTCATTCTAAAATGCTACTGGAAGTGTGAAAACGCAGTTGAAGTGCAAAGACAGTTTAGGAGGGAGTTTCAAACAGATCCACCAACGCGACTTACCATCACTCGAATTAGAGATAAGTTTGAAGCCGATGGAACTGTTCAGAATGTCCACAAGAAGCGTTCCGGAAGACCACGGACATCGACAAGCCCCACAAAGCAAGAAAGAGTACTGGAAACGTATCACCAAAGTCCAAGAAAATCTGTGCGGCAAGCGAGTCGGAGGTAGGAATTCAGAATCGTCTGTCCAACGCATTTTGAAGCGCTGTCAATGGAAAAGTTACATTCCAAGATTAGTCCATGCTATTAATGAAGATGATCCGGACCGAAGAGTGGAGTATTGCGAGTGGTACTTGGCACGATGTGGATGTGGATTGGACGAAGGGGTTTCGTAGAATACCCTCCGCGTTCACCAGACCTCACACCACTAGACTTTTTTATGGGGATACTTAAAAGACAAAGTCTACGCTATCAAACCTGCAACAGTCGCTGAATTGAGAGCAGCCATTGAACGAGAATGCACACAAATACCAAACGAAATGTTTCGTGATGTTTGCGATTCCATTGCTTCGCGTTATCAGCAGTGCCTGGACCAGAACAGACGTCAGTTTGAAAACAGGCGTTGACAAAACAATTAAATAATGTCTGTAGATTCTATTACATTTTGAAAATGAAATGTATTTTAATAAACACCGCCTTTATAAGTATTTAAAGTGTGTATACATTTTTTTGGGACGCCCTGTATATATGCCCGGTTAGGTAAACTGAATGCCCGGTTAGGTAAACTGAATGCCCGGTTAGGTTAATTGAATGCCCAGTTATGTCAACTGAATGCCCGATTAGGTTAATTAAATGGCCGGTTAGGTCAACTGAATGCCTAATTAGATTAATTGAATGCCCGGGTACGTTAGTTGAATGCCCGGTTAGGTTAATTGTACACCCTTGACGATTGGTTAGGTTAAGTCATGATATTTTCGTTAAAGCCAACGAAAATATCACGACTTAACCTAACCAATCGTCAAGGGCGTACAGATGACCTAACCTGGCATTCAATGAACCTAACCGGGCATTCAATAATTTTACCATAGGTTTCGTAATGATCTTGATGTCGTCATTTAATGTTTTAAAATTAATTATTTAATTTATTAACACCCACGTGCACAACCTCGGGACAAAACAAAACAACGCACTTCGTATCATTACAGGATGCACTCAAACAACACCAACAGAACACCTGCACACAGAAACAAAAATACTGAAAGTTAGGGAACATTTAGACATGAGGGGAACACAATTCATGGCAGCAGCGACAACTAACCCACAACACCCTTGCCACTACATGTACAATCACGCACCGACACCTCGCACCATTAAGGTAACACCACAGAGACATTATAACCAAATACTCCATTCCATACCACGAGCCACAGACATCACACAGTACAGAAAACACATACACACACACACCTAACCCACAAAGCACTGACACGACTCGGTCCGAATGCGGTCCTAGGTGCGAAGCCGCCACCCATTAACAGGTCAGAGATCAGCCTGAGCAGATCGGATCGAGTTAACTTAGCACGATTCCGATGTGAACATCACCCCAACTTACTAACATATAAACACAGACTAGACAACTCCATAGACGACACCTGCCACCTGTGCCACGACACACCACAAACAATTGAACACATTATGACAGACTGTACCGCTCTAGCACAACAACGAACACAACACAACATCACTAGTGCGCTGAACCTCTGGTCCACTCCGAAGAGGGCGATCGGTTACCTGCGTGCCGCCGGCTTGCTCGATCAGGGTGGGCTGATCGGCTAAACAACAACAACAACAACCTCGGGACCTAATCAATATGTGTGTGAAGTTTCATGTTTGTAACTGCTTCCATTTTGGAGTTGAAAATCAATAATTTTCTAAAAATGATCTTCAAGTATAAAAGCGCATCTAATCAGATAACTTAATTAACGTATTTCTATGACAACTAAAAAATAGAATGTTAAATCAATATCCTATCAAATTGTTTGTGTATACGTAAAATTATTTGTACAAGAGCCACAGTAATAAAACGCACAAAAGTCACGGTAAATAATTTCGAGTGTGGCTCGTTTAACTCTAAACTCGTGTTTATTTAAATTGCCCGTATTAATTATGTAATTTTTTGTATTGAATCGATAAAGAAATCTTTTGTGAATCGAAAAATGTTAAAATTATAACAAATATGAAAATATTTTGTATAAAAATCATTGAATTTTAAAAATGAATGTTTGTTTTTAGTTTTTTGCAAAAAGTTCTTTATGAATTTTAAAAATATATACTTTTTTAAATTGAATCGATAAATAAATCTTTTGTGAATCGAATGATATTAAATGTTTAGTAAATATTGACTTATTTTGTGCCAAAATTATGATTAAAAATGAAAAGTTAAAAAAAATGCGTGTACAGGCATGGGAAGAACTGTACCCCTAAAAGGGGGGGTAGGAATTATGTTAGGGAATTTTTTTTTAGCATGGGCACTGCACAATAAAAAGACGCATCGAATGGTGAAAACGGCATTGTTCTACACCAATTGTAGCGACCTGTAGGTGTGCGCAAAAAAACTGTTACATATATATATATATATACTGTATATATATATATATATATATATATAAGGCTTCATTTCTGAAATAGTATATTAGACTAGCAAAAGGTCGGCGCTACGCGCCGATTTTGCTAGATCTGCGGTGCTTCGGCTGAATTGTGGGCCTACGGCGTATTTTATTTTGAACATCAGTAGCCCTTTATCTGGATATCATTCCTATTCCTCTCACCTTGGGCCTCAGTAATTGGGGTGCCTGCGGCCTTCCAGTTACTGGTAAACCAATTATTCATTCAATAAAACTACAGGAAAGAACGCAGCCATGAAAATCTAAAGCTTCACAAATCTTAATACAATGAGCTCGGATTTGAAGCCTAAGATTTTCATGACTGCGTTCATTTCTATAGTTTTATTGACCAAATAACTGAACCGACAGTAATTGGGGGCCCTGCGGCCCGCCAAATCATAGTTTTCATTGTTTCGAGTGCATCAATAATATTGTTATAGTGTTCCATTAGTTGTGATAAGCATGATCTTCCTGACCGGAATCGATGTTGGTTATCATTTTTTTTTCTGAGTTTCCCCATTAACCCCACCCCCTCCCCCATTACGCCACCCCTCTCCCCCAATACCCCCCACCCCTCTCCCCCATTTACCCCACCAATTTTTTTTTCTGAGTTTCCCCATTAACCCCACCCCCTCCCCCATTACCCCACCCCTCGATCTTCCTGACCGGAATCGATGTTGGTTATCATTTTTTTTTCTGAGTTTCCCCATTAACCCCACCCCTCCCACATTACCCCACCCCTCTCCCCCAATACCCCCTCCCCACCCCTCTCCCCCATTTACCCCACCAATTTTTTTTCTGAGTTTCCCCATTAACCCCACCCCATCCCCCATTACCCCACCCCTCTCCCCCACCCCTCTCCCCCATTTACCCTCACTCTTCCCCCATTACCCCCAAGGGGGGAAGGGGGCTGGCACCTTGCAAAGGATTTACTTTAATTTTTTTTTGGTTACATATATATATCGCATCTATTTTTCTGAGTTTCCCCATTAACCCCACCCCCCTCCCCCATTACCCCACCCCTCCCCCATTTTGTGCCAAAATTATAATTAAAAATTAAGAAATGGGAAGAACTGTACCCCTAAAAGGCTGGGGAAGGATTTATGTTAGGGAATTTTTTTTTGCATGGGCACTGCAGAATAAAAAGACGCATCGAATGGTGAAAACCACATTGTTCTACACCAATTGTAGCGACCTGTAGATGTGCGCAAAAAAAATGTTACATATATATATATATATATATATGCAAATAACTGCAATGACCGCGCAGTATATAAATGAATAGAAACGACATAAGTATTAAGGAACGTTTCTGCACACGAGGAGGAGAGATAACGAAATAATGAAAAATGAGGCGAACCGCCTGGGAAACGAACCCAGGGCCTTCCAATTGCCGGTCGGACGCTCTACCATTATGCTACGGACCTCACTCAATCACAAATCGAAATTCTCCCAAATAGGGCAGAAACCAATGCCCTCAGAGAGCACCCTCGCAAATCGTGAATATGCGCAAATAACTGCAATGACCGCGCAGTATATAAATGAATAGAAACGACATAAGTATTAAGGAACGTTTCTGCACACGAGGAGGAGAGATAACGAAATAATGAAAAATGAGGCGAACCGCCAGGCGGTTCGCCTCATTTTTCATTATTTCGTTATCTCTCCTCCTCGTGCGCAGAAACGTTCCTTAATACTTATGTCGTTTCTATTCATTTATATACTGCGCGGTCATTGCAGTTATTTGCGCATATTCACGATTTGCGAGGGTGCTCTCTGAGGGCATTGGTTTCTGCCCTATTTGGGAGAATTTCGATTTGTGATTGAGTGAGGTCCGTAGCATAATGGTAGAGCGTCCGACCGGCAATTGGAAGGCCCTGGGTTCGTTTCCCAGGCGGTTCGCCTCATTTTTCATTATTTCGTTATCTCTCCTCCTCGTGTGCAGAAACGTTCCTTAATACTTATGTCGTTTCTATTCATATATATATATATATATAATATTAGACTAGCAAAAGATCGGCGCTACGCGCCGATTTTGCTAGATCTGCGGTGCTTGGACCTTCGACCCAAACCGAATTGTGAGCCTACGGCGTATTTTATTTTGAACATCAATAGCCCTTTATCTGGATATCGTTCCCATTCCTCTCACCTTGGGCCTCAGTAATTGGGGTGCCTGTGGCCCTCCAATTACTGGCGAACCAATTATTCGGTCAATAAAACTACTGAAAAGAACGCAGCCATGAAAATCTAAAACTTCACAAATCTTGATACGATGAACTCGGATGTGAAGCTCAAGATTTTCATGACTGCGTTCTTTTCTATAGTTTTATTGACCAAATAATTAAACCGACAGTAATTGGGGGGTCGCAGGCCCCTAATTACTGGGGGTTCAATTATTTGGTCAATAAAACTAGAGTCATGAAAATCTTAAGCTTCACAAATATTGACACAATGTGAAGCTCAAGATTTTCATTGTTCCGTTCTTTTCTATAGTTTTATCGCGGTGCTGGGGTCCCTCGGGCCCAGTAATTGGTGGGGGGGGGGGGGCTGGTCACACATATATTTTCGTTCATTACTCATCACCCCCATCCACCATACGAAGTTTGATCGAAATCGGTTCAGAAACGTAAAAGTTTTTTCTGCGGACAGCCAGGCAGACACATTTTTGCAAAATTATATTAGTAATGATGCCCGATTAGGTTAATTAAATGGCCGGTTAGGTCAACTGAATGCCCGATTAGATTAATTGAATGCCCGGGTACGTTAATTGAATGCCCGGTTAGGTTAATTGTACACCCTTGACGATTGGTTAGGTTAAGTTATGATATTTTCGTTAAAGCCAACGAAAATATCACGACTTAACCTAACCAATCGTCAAGAGCGTACAGATGACCTAACCTGGCATTCAATGAACCTAACCGGGTATTCAATAATTTTACCATAGGTTTCGTAATGATCTTGATAACGTCATTTAATGTTTTAAAATTAATTATTTATGGCTGATGGCTGGAACACACACACACACACACACACACACGTCTTTTTATTATTATTACTAGTACAGTTCCCGCCGCTTCGCTGACGGTTAGACAGGCTAAACTACAAAAAGAGAACCCAGCCGTGAAAATTTTGAGCTTCACATTGTGTCAACATTTCTGAATCTGGTATCTCCCAAAACCTCCTCACCCCCATTCATACAACTTGGGGGCTAACCCCCTCCCCCATTACCCCCACCCCTCCCCATTACCCCACCCATCCCCCATTACCCCCACCCCCACCCTTCCCCCATTGCTAAACTACAGAAAAGAACACAGTCATGAAAATCTTGAGCTTCACATTTCCGCCCGTAATACAATTTCTGAATTTTTTTTACAATTTCTGAATTTTGTTCTCAATTTTTTCTCACAATTTCTGAAAGTGTGACGGACAGACGGACAGACAGACGGACAGACAGACGGACAGCTCTCTTATTATAGTATAGATTATTATTATTATTATTATTATTATAGATAAACAATAGACTGGTACAAATTTATAACCGAAAGACTTCCGAAAATCAACAATTTTTGATAAAGAAAAGGGGAAAATTGGTTTTGTAGGCCTAGGGGGTCCGAAATTTTCATAAAATGGAAAATAATTGCTATTTTCTTACTTACAGCGACAGGCATAATGATATTAGGATACCTAATAGAAATTTTGTAATATTTTAAAGTGGGGAAAATAAATAATTTTCTAAAAATGATCTTCAACTATAAAAGCGCATCTAATCAAATAACGTAATTAACGTATTTCTATGACAACTAAAAAATAGAATGATAAATCAATATCCTATCAAATTGTTTGTGTATACGTAAAATTATTTGTACAAAAGCCACAGTAATAAAACGCACAAAAGTCACGGTAAATAATTTCGAGTGTGGCTCGTTTAACTTTAAACTCGTGTTTATTTAAATTGCCCGTTTTAATTATGTAATTTTTTGTATTGAATCGATACAGAAATCTTTACCCCATCACCCCACCCCTCTCCCCCATTTACCCCACCAATTTTTTTTCTGAGTTTCCCCATTAACCCCACCCCCTCCCCCATTACCCCACCCCTCTCCCCCAATACCCCCTCCATTTTTCTGAGTTTCTGCATTAACCCCCCCTCCCCCATTACCCCCCATTTTGTGCCAAAATTATGATTAAAAATGAAGAAATGGGAAGAACTGTACCCCTAAAAGGGGGGGGCAGGATTTATGTTCGGGAATTTTTTTTAGCATGGGCACTGCAGAACAAAAAGACGCATCGAATGGTGAAAACCGCATTGTTCTACTACACCAATTGTAGCGACCTGTAGGTGTGCGAAAAAAACTGTTACATATATATATATATATATATATATATATATATATATATATATATATATATATATATATATATATATATATAAGGCTTCATTTCTGAAATAGTATATTAGACTAGCAAAAGGTCGGCGCTACGCGCCGATTTTGCTAGATCTGCGGTGCTTCGGCTGAATTGTGGGCTTACGGCGTATTTTATTTTGAACATCAGTAGCCCTTTATCTGGATATCATTCCTATTCCTCTCACCTTGGGCCTCAGTAATTGGGGTGCCTGCGGCCTTCCAGTTACTGGCAAACCAATTATTCATTCAATAAAACTACAGAAAAGAACGCAGCCATGAAACTCTAAAGCTTCACAAATCTTAATACAATGAGCTCGGATTTGAAGCCTAAGATTTTCATGACTGCGTTCATTTCTATAGTTTTATTGACCAAATAACTGAACCGACAGTAATTGGGGGCCCTGCGGCCCGCCAAATCACAGTTTTCGTTGTTTCGAGTGCATCAATAATATTGTTATAGTGTTCCATTAGTTGTGATAAGCATGATCTTCCTGACCGGAATCGATGTTGGTTATCATTTTTTTTTCTGAGTTGCCCCATTAACCCCACCCCCTCCCCCATTACCCCACCCCTCTCCCCCAATACCCCCTCCCCCACCCCTCTCCCCCATTTACCCCCACCCTTCCCCCATTACCCCAAGGGGGAAGGGGGCTGACACCTTGCAAAGGATTTACTTTAATTTTTTTTTTACATATATATATATCGCATCTATTTTTCTGAGTTTCCCCATTAACCCCACCCCCCCCCATTACCCCACCCCTCCCCCATTTTGTGCCAAAATTATGATTAAAAATGAAGAAATGGGAAGAACTGTACCCCTAAAAGGGGGGGAAGGATTTATGTTAGGGAATTTTTTTTTAGTATGGGCACTGCAGAATAAAAAGACGCATCGAATGGTGAAAACCGCATTGTTCTACACCAATTGTAGCGACCTGTAGGTGTGCGCAAAAAACTGTTATATATATATATATATGCAAATAACTGCAATGACCGCGCAGTTCGATTCCCAGGCGGTTCGCCTCATTTTTCATTATTTCGTTATCTCTCCTCCTCGTGTGCAGAAACGTTCCTTAATACTTATGTCGTTTCTATTCATATATATATATATATATATATATATATATATATATATAAAACAGTTTATATATATATATATATATATATATATATATATATATATAAGGCTTCATTTCTGAAATAGTATATTAGATGTGTGTGTTAGGTGGGTGTAGGTTTGGATTAGTGCAATTGCTTTAGTTCTTTGTGATGTTAAAGTTCTGAGTTGAATTTTTTAATGTTAAAGTTCTGAGTTGAATTTTGTGATGTTACAGTTCTGAGATGAATTTTTGCGATGTTAAAGTTCTGAGTTTAATTTTGTGATGTTAATGAGTCTTATGAGTAAGTTAAATTGCTGAAATAAATTTTATAACCTACACCACAGGTTGAATTAAAAATTTAGTGTTTTTAGTTAGGATAGGCCTTGAGTGTAAAAAGTAGGGCCTACTTTGTGAGGTAGGCTTCTTGTATATTTAATGGCAAATTGTAGTGTTTGAAGTAGGCCTGTAGTGTATGAGTGTATTAGGCCTATTATTTAAGGTCAAATAAAGTGGGCCTACTAAATAGGCTTATGTTGTGGGCGTACTAAATATACTTATGTTGAAAATAGCCTATTTTATAGGACAAAATGAGTTGAGCCTGTTAAATGAACAAGACTTTGTTTTAAGTTTAAAGAGTAGGACCTATTAAATAGGCTTAAGGTGAAGGGGGCCTACTAAATAGGCTTATGTTGAAATTGTCCTATTTTTTATAGGACCTAAAGTAAGCCTGTTAAATAAACAAAGCTTTGTTTTGATTTTGAAGAGTAGGACATATTAAATAGGCTTAAGGTGAAGTGGGCCTACTAAATAGGCTTAGGTTTAAATTTGGCCTACTTTTTATAGGACCCAAAGTTAATTAAACCTGTTAAATGAACAAGGTTTTGTTTTTATTTAAAGAGTAGGACCTATTAAATAGGCTTAATGTTGTGGGCCTACTAAACAGACAGGTTGAAATTGGTCTATTTTTATAGGACCTAAATGAGTTAAGCCTGTTAAATGAACAAGCCTTTGTTTACGGTTAGTGTAAAGGTAAAGTTTGTGTTAGTGTAAAGGTAAAGGGATCGGTTCCCCAGTTACACGGGCCACCATGTGAAAAAACTATAGGGGATTATGGTTGAAATTGGCTTCAACCTTCGCCGATTGGAAATTATCATGTAGTTATTGTATAGACTATAGAGAGTTAATGACAAAACTACGTTTTTTCGTTAGAGAGTTATGTATATGTAGGTCTTCAAAGGACCTCTATGTTTATTTGTCTTCAGTATTTGCGCTGCCTAATGGTAAAGAAAGGAATTGACTTACCTTATTATTCGTTGGGCCTCGCTTCTGTTTCGATGTAGGGCGCGACAATGTTTTCCGATGTAGGGCCGTGGTACGATGGAGTTACACAATGAGTTTATTTGATGTAACTAATATAGGCAGTCACTATATACCTGAAGGAATAGGTCTATCCTTTTTATAGTTATTAGGTTTTATATTATGAGGAATTCACTCAGAAGTTATAGGAAGTAAAGAACATCTTCCTTGCTTAAAGCATCGCTCTGAGCGAGCCGATATAATATAATCTTCGTATTTTAGTATTTGCCGAATTTGCAAAGTTCGTTGACTTTTCTCTCGATGTAATTTTCATGAGTCGGAAGTGGAAAATTTTAAACATGAAATAATAAATTTGGTTTTCTTGTTGTCAAGCAGGCCCGATGCCTACATATGAGTTCTATGTATGTATGGCAATTATTTTCATCCCCAATAGTATAGTAATGTCTAATTAAGAATTTAATGTTTGTTTATAAATTAATGTTCAAATATATTAAACTTATAAAATACGAGTTGGGAGTGCAAATTAAAAGAATATAATAATATTTAATGGATGTAATTACAATAAATTATGGTTGAGTATAGTAATGTCTAATTAAGAATTTTAATAATTGATTAAAGAAGATAATAATATTTAATATGTAAAAATTAAGGTAAATGATGGTTTGTTTATTAAAATTATTAAATACGAATGGGCAACACAAGGAGTCGGCCGCGAAGGCTGGGTTTCTAAAAATACCCTGCAGTCATTCAGGCATCGCTGGGTCAGTAAGGTGTTTTGGTGGGGCCATGTAACCTTAAAATTAAATTATTCTTTGTGCCCCTCTCCGACGTAAAATATTATAGTAAAATCTCTCACTCGCGTCCCCCCAAATTATCAAAAGCGTTTCGGAAGTAAATAAAGCGTCAACAAGTGTTACAAAGAGTGTTAATCAACCCCCTTCCCCCTTTGTATTGTAACGGTTTTCTGGTCGGCCACGTCTACCATATTTATACAGTATAGTGGAAAGCGAGTGAAAAGCGTGTAAAGAGAATGATTAAGGTAGAAAAGAAATTGAATAATGAGTGTAAAGAAGAAAGTAAGAAATTATTACAAAATAAGTAATTAAAATATAGGGTGATCCAGAGAAATGGGACCCAAAAGAAACCCCTGTAACTCTTAAAGTATAAGTCCTTTTATAAAATCATACGCATCATTCGAAAGAGGATAGTTACAAGTTTGTGCAGGATTGTATAGGTTTTGACAATACAAGACAAGATAAGATACAAAACAAAATAAAAGTGTTAGTTAAAACTAACCCTTCAAGTTTATAATGAAAAAAAGTTTGATTACTACATTTCAATAGGCTATGTCGCCAATCCTGAGGCAATTTTGTATAGATATTTAATTCAATTAATTAATAATTTATATTTAATTAAGAAGTAAAGGTACCACATACGATACCATGTTGTAACTTGCTTTTTGTCATCAGCTAATCTTGCTGCTTTTCTCTTTAGATTTTGTGACCCTCATAACTTTTGTCTCTTCATTGGGACTGAAAATATTTATGATTTTATCAGTATAATGTACACTGGAAGAATTCGAAAGTTGTCAAACTTTACGATCTATGGGGCTTAGGTAGACTCCCAGTAATCTATAAGCCCCCACAAATATTATTAAAAAGTTAGGTAATAAGCCCCCACAAATATTATTAAAAGGTTAGGTAAATACTGCATGCATATGTCTAATTTATATGTCGTTATATTCAGTGGTGGGCACCGTTAACCAAAAAGTTAACTTCGTTAACCGCTAATCCGTTAACCAAAAAGTTAACTTCGTTAACCGTTAATCCGTTAATTCGTTAAACATGTAACGGAAGTTACCGATAAACCGTTAACGTTAACTTTTATTATAAAAAAAAAATGAAAAACACAATATATATAAGCTTATAATTTAATTTTCCCTCTTCTTCTCGTTCTCCATTTTGTCCATGAGATGCATGTTGCCCTTCATGAAAATTAGCATATCAAAGTTTTCATCAGACAGGGATGATCTCTTGGCCCTCAGGATGTCCTTGCCCATAGAGAACAAACGCTCCACTGCAGCACTGGAGGGGATGGCTGTGTTGAACTTGATGAACAAGTCCACCAACACTTGCTCACCCAAGAAGGCAGCATCTGTCAGCAAGTCCTTGGAGTTGGTCTCCAGCCAGGTCTTGACCAAGTTCTGGGCCTTGCCCTTGAGTGACCTGTGGCTTCTGCTGCTTTCTTTTATCTGGATGACAGCACTGAAGAAGTCATCCTCCTCCTCCTCCTCGTTGTTGTTGCCTCCACTGTTGCTGCCCACTTCGTTGGACTGCTGCTTCATGGTCTCCTCGACTGTACCCTCCATGCTTTTCCTCACCCTGGCGACCTTGGTGTTGTCATACTTGTCCAACCAGATGAGGCGAAACCTGGGATGGAAGGCAGCAGCCAGCTGGCATTCGTCATCCTCCAGGAGGGGCCCAAACCTTTTGTCGATGCCTGCCAAAAGTGCGTCGACCAAGGCGCTGCAGTAGACGAGGCCCTTGGACTTCAAGTCCTTAAGCCTGAAGATTGTCGCAGCAACTGTTGGCAGCAGAGTCCCAAGGTAGGCTTGTTCCTCCCCCTGGATTTTGTCGAGTGCTTTGGCCACAGGTGACATGATCTGGAAATAAAACAATGGAGAATTAGTAAATTGTAGAAATTCAAATTTGTATTATTCTGCAATATTATTCTGCTGTATTTTACTCAATAATATAACGATAATTGAATGAGCAAAACTAAAACGTATCTACTGGCTGGTGTTAAGAAAAATATAACTTTATTGCAATAAATAAATATAGTTGGAATAATTGTATTCTTAAACGTTTACGTAAACAACGCTATTATTGTATCAAGGTCCTGCATTTAATTGTAACCAGAAAAAAAAAAATCGTGGAATTTCCACGAGTCCCGCTAGTTTATTATTAATTTATAAATATATTACCTTGACATACTCTTTCATTAAGTCGACATCCTGGTCTTTGAAGCTGTTGACCTTCAGCTGGGTCGGAAACAAATATATCGCCTGATTTTGCACTGCGGAAATGGAAATTCGTTCATCACTATTAACAGTGGCGGATTAATTGCGCACCTGCTCAGCACTGAAAATAATAGAAACTTTTAAACGTTTATTTATGAATTTTTGGGGTTAACGGACTTGAGTTAACGGAAGTTAAATGTAACGGAAGTTAATTAGTCCGATAATGATTTTCAAAGTTAACTTAAAAGTTAAATCGTTAACGAAAAAGTTAACTTCGTTAATTAACGATTAACGGATTAACGGTTTGTGCCCAGCTTTGGTTATATTGCATTAGGTTATATTGAGGTAATAATTAAGTACCAGAGGAAAGTTTTGCATTAATAATAATCTATACTATAATAAGAGAGCCGTCCGTCCGTCCGTCCCACTTTCAGAAATTGTGAGAAAAAATTGAGAAAAAAAATCAGAAATTGTATTATGGGCGGCAATGTGAAGCTCAAGATTTTCATGACTGTGTTCTTTTCTGTAGTTTAGCCTGTCTGTTTGTCTGTTTGTGAAATTTATCCCGGGCAGTAATGGGGGAAGGGTGGGGGTGGGGGTAATGGGGGATGGGTGGGTAATGGGGGAGGGGGTTAGCCCCCAAGTTGCATGAATGGGGGTGAGGAGGTTTTGGGAGATACCAGATTCAGAA
The DNA here is from genome assembly GCA_023014485.1 of Bathynomus jamesi. Lineage (NCBI taxonomy): Eukaryota > Metazoa > Arthropoda > Malacostraca > Isopoda > Cirolanidae > Bathynomus > Bathynomus jamesi. The sequence goes on from JAJOZX010004115.1 coordinate 351,655, forward strand.
ATGTTGACACAATGTGAAGCTCAAAATTTTCACGGCTGCGTTCTTTTCTGTAGTTTAGCCTGTCTAACCGTCAGCGAAGCGACGGGAACTGTACTAGTAATAATAATAATAATAATGCTTCATTTCGTAGTAAAATATTACATAGTTGTGCAAGTTGCAAATATTTTTAATAACTTATAAATATTAGGATAGATATTTTTATCACATTGCTTTAATGCTTCCAATGGATTTTTTGGATGTATCCTATTTTCATATCTTTTCTGCTAAAGTGTTAATTCATCCTCGAGAACAAATTTACAAAAGCAAGTACATAAAATAAGTTAAATATACACCTACAATATTTATTTAATCCACAATTAATTATTCTTCTAATTTATTCGGGGATTCAAACCTTCAAAAAATAAATATTTACAAACAACGTACCTTGTTATACCCTTGGAAATTTTGAGTTAAAATTGACCTCGATTAATTAAGCAAGACTGCAAGAGCACCTCTTTACCGTAGTTACAACTAATAACAATTAATATTTTGAACTCCTTTAGATATGACCATATATAACGTGTTTTGGAATGTGGTGACTTTTTCAAATGTAGCACGTGCGTCGAGCATTGTCTTACTACCGACAACCCAGTATGTTTGTGAATTGACAAATAGATATGGGTATCAATGTGTAAATCAGGGATTCCCAAAGTGGTCTGTACAGACCCCCAGGGGTCTGTAGGAAGCTTCCAGGGGGTCTCTAAGCTTTTGGAAAAATAGTAACATTAACTATATTAAAATAAATTTCCATTAATTTTTTTTTCTTATACCAAGATCTCGAAAATATGGTAGTTCCAAAGTGGATCATTTCTCCATTTGATACAAACAGTGATGTTACAGATTTGGAGTTTGATCTGCAAGAAGAAATCATCCAAATGAAAGTTGACATTGAAGCTAAATCACTTTATTCAAATGAAAGTCTTAGTGGATTTTGGCGCAATAAAAAACTTGCAGAAAACTATCCCAAATTGCAAAAAGTTGCTGAACCTTTTTTGTTAGCTTTTCCTAGTTCATATATGGTAGAAGCTGTATTTAGTCATGCTACCAGTATCTTAACCAAGCAGAGAAATCGACTTGACCTTGAAAATAATGGCGATTTGAGATTGAAACTCACTAATCTGGAACCCAATATTCCTTCACTTTTAAATGCCCATCAACCCCACCCTTCACACTAGACATTCGGTAAGTGTTTATTAAACTGGTTTAATGAGCGTAGAATGTTTAATTTTACATTAATTTAAAAGCTATCTATGTTTATGAAATATACTATAGTTTGTAACTGAATTCATAATTTTTTTTGTGGGGGGTCTATGTCCGTACGGAATTAATATTTAGGGGTCCTTGGTGGTAAAAGTTTGGGAACCCCTGGTGTAAATCATGCTGGAAAAGTGAAAACATTAATTATTTTACAAGTCTATAGAATCTCATGTATATTATGCGAATGAAGATTGAAATTTCCTCATTTTGCAGTTTTAGATTCAATTTTAAATATCGAGCGAGAACCAGGATTTTAGCAGTGCTATAAATACTATTTTTATATGTTAAAAGCAGACTTTGAGAAAAATGTAACCAACATGGAAACAATTTTAATTGGGAAGGAAGCGTTCGATCTTCAATCTATTATGCTTGCATGTATGATCTGTCACCCTTCCATGTTGACATTTCTAAAGTTAGTTTTTTACATTTTTATTGTTGTCAAGGTTTTGGCGCCCCTTCCCAAATGCGCCTGAGGCGGCCGCGTCGCCGCCTCACCCATCGGCACGGCCCTGTCCACTGAGTAGATAGGTAGTTAATCTAATAATTATTAAACTCCTTTCATGTGAATAACTGGGTGGATGAAACCAATTGGTTGCTCACCAGAGTTATTCTCCACACTAGTAGTTATATACTGTGTGATAGAGCGTGCTTGGTAGTATTGAAACACACTACCAATCAACCAACAAACAAAAAAGATGCTGGTAGGAAAAAGCAAGAGCAAAGGAGATGCGTGAAGAGCGGCATGGCGAGAAAGGGGGCTTGAAACAGAAAACCATCACCACCAGCAAGTACGCTCACCTAAATTAAGCAACTAGAAGAAAGACTCCAAGAAGAAGCTCAGGCCTGACTAAGGAGACCAGGACTTATCTAATAACACTCAGTAAGTGAACGATTTATTTCTAAACCCCAGTTTAATGATAACATTTAAACTAGGTCCAGTTAAATTAGGCCTACATTGTGGTCTAAGACCTAGCATCAACTCATAGCTTAACAAAGGCTAAGGTAAATTACCCTAACCTAATTTGGTAAGGAATCTTATTGTGGACCTCAATTTACTCTACCCGCTCTGGACCATTTCCGGAATCTCTAGGCTGACCCCTACAAGGCTAGGTTTAATCTACTCTACAGTTAGACTGGAGATATTAGGGGTGGGTTAATTGGGGACCAATTCATACCGAGCATTTTTCATAGCATTGTTATATCGGGAGCAGATGTTATTTCTAGATCAGCAACACTGATATAGCAATAAACAGTCACTAAGAGAAATATTATTTAGAAACGAAGAATGTTTTGTATTGAGGCAACATCATAAATGCATATAATTGTTTTGTATTAATAAGTTCCATGTTACAATTTAAGTGTTGAACCACTGCAGCTGTGACTCTTGGCGGTCTCTCACCTCAAAGGAGAGAATTACAGAAAATAAAACTATTAGTGATTCATATCAATAAACATAGGGCCATTTAAACGATGATATTTGACAATTTTGCAAAGGTGTTACACATTCATAATTACCATTGTATCTGAGAGATATTTTATACATGAACACAATAAATTTAATATCTTGTCCAGCCACCGTTGTTGTCTCTGACTTTCTGCAGTCAATGTGGTAGAGAAGCAACATGATTATATAGTGGTCTACGGATCACCAATTTGATTCGGCCTTGAAAGTAGGCTTACTCTAATTTATAAATAAAATTGAAATGAAAAATTAGGGTCATCAGTTCGTGGCACAGCCCAAACAAACAATATTTAATGAGGAGAGAGAAATTACTTTGTTGTTTTGTTGTTTTAATTAGAAAAATAAAATCTAGAAGAGGAAGAACCATTGTTGTCCCAAGGCAATATGATGACTAAGCTGATTGATACAGCATTGCTTGTACAGGGTGGGGCACGGGAACCAAGTGTTTTTGGAATAATCAGGAAAATGATATTTATTTTTGTAAAGAAAATATATTGGTAGAACAACATTCGTAAGAACATAGCATTTCATGTCATAATAATCATGTACCGAAAATTATATCTGGCATATGATGTCCTTGGCCGTCGACGCATTGTTGAAGGCGTTTACGAAAATTGGCCTCCACTCTTCCCAGCAGGTCTCTGTTGATTTGGATGATTTGTTGACGGATCGCTTCCTTCAATGCATCTAATGTACGGGGCTTGTCCTCGTAGACACGTGACTTGAGGTACCCCCATAGAAAGAAGTCACATGTGGACAAGTCAGGGGACCGAGGGGGCCATGCAATGTCACCAAATCTCGAAATGAGATGGTTGGGAAACAGGGGGCGAAGAACAGCCATTGACGCTCTGGCGGTGTGTGGCGTGGCCCCATCTTGCTGAAACCACAAATGTCGACGAGCAATACGCCTTCTTCGTAACTCAGGGATGAAAAAGGTGTTCACCATCTCAATGTAACGCCCAGATGTTATGGTAACGGTAACCCCATTTTGTTCGAAGAAATAGGGACCGATGACGCCAAACTTTCCCACCGCGCACCAAACTGTAACCTTAGGGCTATGCAGCGGTTTTTCATGGAGTTGTCGCGGATTTTCAGCAGCCCAATACCGACAGTTTTGATTGTTGACGGCCCCATTAAGGTGGAAATGGGCTTCATCACTCATTACCACCATCATGTTTTCATTCTGCTCATAAAGTGCAAGCATTTCCTGTGCAAAATTCAGTCGTTGGGGGCAATCGTTTACATTCAATTCCTGCACCATCGCTAACTTGTATGGGTGAAAATGTAATTCTTCATGCAAAATCCGTCTAACAGTACGATTGCTGATTCCGAGTGCAGCTGAATGTCTCCGAGCAGAGCGGCCTGGGCTTTGCAACATCGCTTGTCTGACCCTTTCAACGTTCTCTGGAGTACGCACAGTGCGTTGCGGCCCCTTCGGTTTTGTTTTCATTATTGAGCCTCCTGTTCGAAGATTGTTAACCCAACGTAAGATTGTGTCACGAGCGGGAACAGAGTCATTTCGATGAATGTTGAATCTGCGGCGAAACGCACGCTGAACTGCTGTCACTGACTCGCCACTCCTAACAAAATGATCATACGCGAACATGCGGTGTTCTAACGTCCACTGCTCCATGATGGCACCTGAAAGATAAAGGTGAGTGTTAGTTAAAGTTAAATGCTATGAACCCAGGAATGGAATGCTACCTACCGCACGCCCCTCCCATTCCTAATGGCCGATTACTAGCTATTCAAAAAACACTTGATTCCCGTGCCCCACCCTGTATATATTAAGTTAAGGTGTGTGTATATCCAGAGGCGGCCCTAGGGTTGCTGGCGCCCCGGGCAAGCTGAACTTCGGCGCCCTTACAAGTATAATTTTAAAATTTGTTCACAATGAGGAAAAACTACAAATGTAGGAATAAAGAGTTTATTACAATTAACGATATTCACTCAAAGTACAACTAAACATTCTCAAAATGGAACCATGTATGAAAATATGAGAGACAGTGTTGCCACTTTTGTCAGAGGTAAATCCACAAAAAAATGTAAAAATTCCACAAAGTGGCAACACTGATGAGATATCATAGGATGGCAGCGCTGCCAGGCGTATGTAATTTGTGCTCAACGCTCACCTACGCGGCCACATCAACCCATGTGACATGTCATCCCATGTCGGGCCAAACTGACCTTAGCTTTACTGGTAGTCTCTAATGCTATTGGCTAATACAGGGTGTCTCAAAAGTCACTATCTATTTCGGTGACATTAGATATTTTTTAAAAAAATGCTATGCTGGCATAAAGATATGTACTTCTGGTGCAAATTTGTGTATTTAAAAAAGTTAATTGGTTTATTATCTTGACATGCTTGAACAATTCCTCGAACCTCAACTTCTTACAGATGGCATTCTTGACACAGTAGTTTTTCAGCAGGATGGAGCACCGTGCCATTATGCAATAACTGTACGTGATTATCTTGACAGACGCTTCCCCGGTCGCTGGATTGGTCGTGGAGGAACACAACCATGGGCAGCACGTTCACCCGATTTAATACCATTAGATTTTTTCGCCTGGGGTTTCATTAAGTCTAAGGTGTACACTGGTAGAAGAATTAGTGATGTAGCCGAACTTCGAAATCGTATTACCGATGCAGTTCAGAAAATAACACCTCAAATGCTGGAAAGTGTGTTCCGGGAAACACCTTATCGCTTTGAGCTCTGTAGAGACACTGATGGTCGCCATGTGGAGACAGATAAATAAATAGCACTAATTCTTTGTGGCACTTACTTTGAAATAAATATATTTTTCATGTCTTAAACCAGTTTTTCGTAATTCCCATTATTTTTCAAAATAGATAGTGACTTTTGAGACACCCTGTATAATGTTATAATCCCTGAAAATTTTACTCCACATCAGGAAATTTTCACATTTGACTTTTATTTCATTTTATTTTATTTATTTATTTTTAGATTTTTCGCCTTGTATTTGGAAGATCCCAAACACATGACGTGGCGCCCCTTAGCACGTGGCGCCCCGGGCAACTGCCCGAGTTGCCGGTACCTTGAGCCGGCCCTGTGTATATCCAGCTCATAATTGTAAGCAGTGGCGGCTCGTGACTTTCAGTTATGGGGGTGCTGCCTCAGAAATTGCGAACAATTGTGTCGATTATATATATATATGAGAGAGAGAGAAAGTCGAATAGATAAATAGATAACTACTCACTACTCAGTCATAAAAATAAGTAAAATAGTATCATAAAATCAATTATAGGGTACTTACGCTTAACGGGTAATTTCGAATTTGCCAAAAATTTTATTTATAAACAAATTCCATTCTTCTGATTTTATTCTGAGCGAAAAAAATATTCTAAGAAATGAAAGCTATATATTGTAAATAATCCAATTATTATATAATTAACTTCAATCTCACGACAAAAAATAAATGATAACGAATCATTGATAAATGCAATTCGGAAATTAAATTTCGAATTAGCAAACGATACAGCAACACAACTACCACGTCAAACAAACAAATCGGCACTGCTCTGTCCACAGTGCTTTGGATCCTTTTAAACCCGCGATTCTGACTCGCTCTTCGTACGTCCGCCACCGAGGTTTCAAGCGTTTCGAACAAAATCTGGAACTGTTAAGCACGCAGTTCCACGGGAAGGCTGAAGCTACTTTCGTGATTCATTCGTTCGGCATTGAAATAGTTTAAGGAAAAAAGGATATAATCTGATTTAAAAACTCAAAGTTCATTGAAAAAAACAATCAGAGAGGCTATTTTAAATATTTAAATATAAAGATCATAAGATCAGGGGGGGGGGGCTGCAGTTCCGCAGTGCCTACCGACGAGCCGCCCCTGATTGTAAGGTTAGTGAAAAATTCACTTAATTTAGAGCTAGCATTTTTGGGCTCTTGTCGCATCATTGTTTGGGCACTCTTGTCGCATCTTTTTTTTGGGGCACTCGCGCGTCCTTTCTACTCGTTTGTTGAATGCAGCACTTACAGGGCGTGGTCTTATAGAGAGCTCTCTTGCAATTCAGTTTGGTTGTTTAGATACAAGATTGTTGCTTCGTTCAATGGTGCAGGTTGTGTTGTTGTTGCAAGGTTTAGAAAGAAGACCATAAATGTGCCCCTTTTGTTTTTATCTTAATTTTATGCAACTGAGGCCTAAGGTAGGCCCACATCGAGTCAGCAACGCTGAGGTAGGACCTAATAGGATCTCCAAGTCCGTAAGTTTGTTTAGTCTAGCTTAACTTGGGCTGTAGGTTAAAGTAGCCCCTCAGAGCGTGGCCGTTCACGGCTCAGCTGGGATTCTGAACCCAATAAAATAAAATAACAGTGATTAACAATTCCGTATACGGTAATGGTTGATTATTAGTAATGAGAGATGGTCGATACAGTTCGATTAGGTAGACTAATGAGTTATGCGGCAGTGAACACACCATAATAAGTAATTAAGGCAACAATAACTGAGGTAATGAAAATACGGTGTTGGTACAATAAACGGACTAGGCAAATAAAAATAAGATACATAAATGAGCAAATAAACAAGCGAATACAAATATGGTAATTGAATACTGTAAAATAATTGAACAGGCCAACTGTAGTCGTAATAGGAAAGTTAGTTTGCCGGTTGTTTGGGTACACTTTTGGGCCTACTCGATTAGACAGAGTTTGTGGACTTTTCAGTTTTAAATCCTGAATAGTCTAGCACGACGTAACAAAACACTATAGGCCGAGTGAGGGCCTATAAGAGGCTTACCGACCTGCGATTTCGACGGAGATAACTCTGAAGGCTGAAAAAGCCTACGTGAAGGCTTACCGTCCAGCGTTTCGACGTGGATAACTCTGAAGACTGAAGAGGGCCTGCGTGAGGGTTGACCGTACTGAGTTTCGACGGAGATGATCTGAGGACGTACATACCTACCGACAGGAGGGTATGTTGAGCGTCCGTTGATAGACTTGTTGAAAGGGCGCCGATCGAATTGTGGTGAAAGATGAGTGAAGCCAGGGCCAGAAGAATGACGCCGGTAGAGTAGGTCGCCTCAAGTGGTGGTTCACTTCGTGTATTGGTGAACTGTTGTTTGAAGGACTGAGGTCAGCTGAGATCGAACGGCGCTACGTGAAAGTGAAGATTCATGAAAAGGAGCAACGAGCAGAGTGAGAGCGATTTTTAGTGAACTCGGGTAGTTTTTCGCAGGCCTTTTTGGGAAAAAAACCCAGTACAATTTGCTTCTCTCGCCTTGAATCCATTATCCACGTGTGTTTTTATTGCTCTCTGGTGATTCACAGATGTTTGCGAACGGCGAGGAAAGGAATTTCTGGTCGATCTCTACAATTATATACCAGCTGCTGATTCCTCCTCAGCACCTCCCACTCACTAAATGTGTGTTATAAAAGCTAGTCCGTTGTTCGTTCCTCCACTGGTTCCCACACATTTACAATATTGGCCCATATATTCTCGATGGGATTCATATCACAACTCTTACTTGGCCAATCCAGAAGGTCGCTATTTCTTTGCTCAGAGAACCAGCGTGTGATGATCAGTGCTGTGTGAATTGGGGATGCAACTGTTTCTGCTGAACTAACGCCTGAATTCTGGGTTCAGTTTCGCTCAAGGAACAGTGTAAATCGCTTTCAATGTGCAGCCGATTTCGCAGTTTGTTCTTTAAGACCATCATTGTCGCAAAAGGTACCAGCACTCTTTTTGCCTCAGCAAGCAAAGGATAGATACTCCCCATCCACTTTTGCCCAAAATGTCTCTTTTTTCTCTCTGCAAACTCAAACTTCAGAATAAGATCTTGCCGCATTTTCAGGGATTCTGCTTTCAGTTCAGGTGAGTCACTGCTTTTCAGGGCGTAATAAGTGAATGGCCTCTTTTTTAGATAGCATAGCTGCGTATTAAATATGTACTAATTCATTTAATGTCCTTAATAAGGATGTTGATTGTGGATTTGACATAGAGTGCCTACACAGAATCTAGATTAAACTAGATTCTGTAGGTACAAATTCAATTTTTAGCTTTTCTTTAGCCAACGCGCTACTATGAACACACCATGTCAGTCTCGGAAAGTCTCTATAATTTTCCTCGTCGTGTAGCCGTTCTTCTTTTGTAACACTGGAACCACGACCTAAACAGTTAAACGGTCTAACTCGAAAAAACAATTTTTTCACAAAACGAACACTAAAAAAAAATTTTCAGGAATTCATTTTCACCCCTGGGAAATGTCAAAATTATCCCCTTGGGGTAATTACCTCCACTTTCAGACCCGCTGTGCTACACAGACCATTACATACAAAATCTAGGATATATCTGCGGAAGTGTTTTTCAACCTTTTCTAGATCGGGGGACCCTGTAAGCAACATGTAAGATATTGTGGAACCCAGATATTCTCGATCCATTCTATTCCCCTTCGTTTTGTAAGCAAAATGACGGAAAACTATGTAATAAACCAATTACATATCGTTACGAACAAATATAATACAATATTCACTGCTTGTTACAAAATACCCCTTTATTTCCATTCTAACTTAGTTCCGTCTGTATATTCTGAACTACTGGGCTTCAGTATGTTATGTTAAATATTTATTACACAACATATCAGAACCCTTAATGTTTTTTCCCTGAACCCCGGTAGAAAACAATGACGTATGGGCTAGTGGATATTTTCGCTCATCTTTCGTTCAGTTGGCAATTTTAACGACGCTTTAGGTAGAACCATAATATAGAAAACTCAGGTAGTACTTTTGCAAGTGTGTGAGACACACGACGATACAATATATTGGCTTCCTTTTAAGCTGATAACTACCACTTACTTGTTGACAAGTCTATCAACGGACGTTCAACACATCCTCCTGCCGGTAGGTCTGTACGTCATCAGATCATCTCCGTTGAAACTCAGTACGGTCAACCCTCACGTAGGCCCTCTTCAGTCTTCAGAGTTATCCACGTCAAAACACTGGACGATAAGCCTTCACGTAGGCTTTTTCAGCCTTTAAAGTTATCTCCGTCGAAATCGCAGGTCGTTGCATTCAACAAATGTCTTATCTTGGAGATGGTAAATTGAACATGCTGATAATGTTCAACACGTGTTGTTGCATTGCATGTTAGTTATGTGCTACAGTGTTTATTCATTGAAATGTCAGTTAAATAGAGGATTACAGGCTTGCCGATATCATGAGCACTGTCATCACGTATTATGGTTTTCGTTTATAGTATATACAAGAACATTGTTTTATTCACGTCACTGACATTCCCCTTGTTAATATACTGTATATCCCTGCTTGAATTTATATTTAATTATTCATTCATGTTTCCTTAGTAATATGTGTAGAGACCGACCGGAAATTCCTTTCCTCGCCGTTCTCAAACATCATAGAATCAAAACAAAGGCTATAAAACTCAAACATTAAACAGGCCCACGGAGGAAATACAGATTTTGTGGTATTTTCCGTAATGGCCACCAGAGGACGTCACCAAGGCCTATAAAATGCGAGTTCTTTCTCAACTCTCACTCACTTGCCATTCTCTCGTTTTTGTCGTCACATCTCGCCCTCGGCTCCTTCGTCAGTAACACCATTCGTCACACCACCCGCTCTCCAGCGAAGGCCGGAAAGCGGCCCGCCATTCCTTCAAGGCTCCGGTCGAGCATACACGAAGTATATCATCAAGTAGGGCCTTTACAATTTCATCCAGCAAGAAGCAACATCACTGCTGCAGGATTTCCGCTGGCCCTCTTTTCAACAAGTCTTAACCGGCCCTCAACACTCATCCTCTCGCCGCTAAGCCCAGTCCGCCTTCAGATCCATCTACATCGAAGCCCAGGTCCGTAAACCTTCCCGGAGGCCACAATCCTACCTTTGTCTTCGTATTAAGCAACTCCCGCGTAGCCTACATAGTGTAACCTCAGCCTAGCAAATAGGCTATCTTCAAAGTGTTCACAAACAACCGGCTAACTAACTCTCCCATTACGACTGCGGTAGGCCTATTCAATTACTTCACCGTATTCAATTATCTTGCAGTATTTGTATCCGCTTTTTTATCTGCTCATTTATGTACTTATTCAGGGGCGTCCACACGAGAGGGCACCAGGGGGCCAAGCCTCCTCGTTTTTGCGTCAACTGCTTACAGATAGATTTTATCATAAACCCAAAATCCAGTCATAATATTTGAAGATAGTAATTGGTTACTATATATATTATTAATATTGTATAATTTCCCATATTGTTGATATGAAGAGAAAATCCTGTGATTAAAATTAAAACATGTAAAATTTGTTGTGGAGAACGCGACTAGGAGATCGTTAGGAAGGATATCTTGTACATTACTTAAAGAGTTGAATACTGTCTTCAGTAACCTTCTCAGTCCCATGACAATTATTTATATGTATATTATGCAAGAATAATAAACTTGTATATCTACCAAGTTATTGTATATCTGGTTTCACCCTAATATCATGGACATACAAAGGATGTCTAAAAAAATCCTTATTTTTCAGTATTTGAAGTCCCATAATTTGCCCTCCTAACTGCCTCCAGAAGGCAGGAAATGCTGTCCCAGACAAAGTAAATTTCAAAAATTTCCCGGGATCATGCCCCCGGACCCCCCTAGAGCTCGCAAATACTTGTGCCCCCCTGTATTTGGAAGTGCCCCCCGACTTAATTGATCCTGTGGATGCCCCTGCAGTGAATCATCATGAATAATGAACATACAGTTGCCTACACCAATGCTTCCAGATTTGAGATCTATAAAATACATCGGAGATCAGTCCACTAACCATGGCTTCTATTATTTTATTGACTAACTCACCCAACCTAGTGATAAATCTAAATACAAAATTGCGTATGACACTGGCACAGTTAGGCACCTTATTGACTACAAAAAGCATACTGGCACTAGAAGGAGCACCATTTATAAATCTTGGAGTTCTTAATAAACTCCTAAAAATATTATTATATGCAACATATAATTTTCGCAAACTATACATCCTGTAGTTCCATTACAAATGAAGTACTCCTGTACACTGGAGTGCAAAAATTTTTGAACAAGATCAAGTTAACATCTAATGTACATATATGCAATTTTCTAACCAAAGTATTGAAGGTTTAAAGGTATAACATTTGGAGAGTTTGTCGAACTTAGACCAGTGTTTGGGGTCGTGAATTGTGTGAACATGAGTTTCGAGGTCGCACGTGATAAAGGTTGAGAAGCCCTGCCTTAGATGTTGCGAAGAAGGTTAGACAACCCCATCATCACCATTATTCCCATGGTCATCCTCCTTTCGGGATTTCGGTGAAACCTTTGCTATTGCGCTAGACATATCAAACGCTTTTGATAGAGTCTGGCACAAATCTTTAATTTCCAGACTGCCCTCCTTCGGTTTCTATTCTTCTATCTGTGCCTTCATCCCTAATTTCCTTTCTGGCCGATCTGTAGCTGCGGTTGTGGCTGACTACTGTGGATGACTCCACCCCCCCCCCCCCCTTTGGTCAATTTGGCGCCCCTTTTTGTCAATTTGGCGCCCTTTTGTTCAATCTTGGCGCCCCTTCCAAATGCTTTATTTTTTATAATATTTTTTTAATTTATAAAAGCAAAAAGTACGTACTTTTTTAAATTATAAAAATATCAACATCACCCTTGTAAATACCTGACAACTTACCTTTCATTTTTATTTTTAGTAACTGTGTATAAAAGTAGTTCCCTTCGTATACTCAATTAAATTATGCTTTCCAGCTTTACATATTAATTTATTAATGGTTGTAGGCATTTGTTGACACAAGGTTAATATGCTTGTAAGCCCTTTGCGTAGTATTCACATTCACATTCACGATCTTCCTCTCTCTAAATGACTGATTCGGGTAATACTTTGAACAGATGAATTAGATAACGTCAATCAAATTAGTTCCAATATTTACTACCAGAAACCTGGTCTTTTAAAGGGTTAACATATGCATTTTTAATTCCAGTGTATGTAATTATATTTATATATAATTAAACATCATTTTGGCGCAATTTTTACATGTGTGTCGGCTAGATGAATGATTTCTTCTTTTACCGTATTCTCCGTATCGACAAGGAAGAGTTTATTACCGTTTAATTAATCTGACTGCGATATTCTGAAACAACACTTTACACCCTTTGCCCAATTGTGTCCTCTCTCTCTCTCTCTCTCTCTCTCTCTCTCTCTCTCTCTCTCTCTCTCAGTCCGTTGAGAGAAGGGAGTGCTTTTCTCTCGTTGAAGGATATAAAATGACGAGTTTTCTTTGTCAGTCTTTATTACACAAGGGGAAAAATCATTTTTAAACTATTGGATTTCTTTTCCACTACAGAGTAATTAGAAAATCAAATCCTTCACACAACACTTGTTTGGAGAAATAGTAAACCGAAACAATGCAAAAAGCTAAGGGGCCCAGTCGAACCGGCTGCCCAACGACGAAACACACACTGTCTGCCCTGGAGAAATTCCCATGGTGCCACGTTTTACAAAAGATTATTAAACTTGGAAAATCCTACTCAAATAGTGATATTAGCAAGAGGAATTTATATAATTGGATATTAGCAAAAAAATCTATATAATCGTAGTTTACACTTAACTTCTTTATGTGATTTATTTTAGCCGAAAAGAACATTTAGAATTTAGGAATCTCTGTTTAAGATTATAGATTTAGCAACACTGTTTTCGTTTAGGGTTAGAGAGAGGCCAGATGATCCACTGGGGCATCGAGGCAATTTATAAAATATTAAAAATTTAACGGATTCATATTTTAATTTATATGAACAGAATAATATCTTTTAAAGGATTAATACTTTAATTTATATAAACAGAATGATATTTTTAAGTTTTAACAAATTTATTTTCTTGTGGAAACCCTTTTCCACATAGCTCCCCTCCCAGAGTTGTAACTAGGGGGTTAGTTTGAAAATCCTCTCAAACAAGAGCAGTTGGATGTAGTGGTACATAGAGACAAAGATATTATTGAAGAAGTAGTTGGATATAATGTTACATAAAGACAGAAGAAATAGTTAAACAAAATACATCTACTTATTACTTAATCCACTCTACTTATCAGTTAAATTTTACATTAAAATTGATACTTATGCACTAATGAACACTTATAATTAACAGTCACTTGTGTGTCCTTGAGCACTTGGAGTCTGATTTATTTAGGTCCACTTTTTACTCTGGTCTAAGTTCACCGTGTGCATACACTTTTAAATCATAAGTGATTTTTATCAACTTTAAGAGAACAAAAATTTAGAGAAATGAATTTCAATGAACTATTGGAAAAAGTACTTAAGTGAAATTGATACGAATTCTGCAAGGTTTAGAACGGATATTGTCGTTTTGAGAACTTTTTAGAACTTTGGAATTGACTAAACTCTATAGCTTGGAAGATATAAAATTTCAAAGGTTACGTGTGGACATTGCTCAAGTTTCTGGAGGTACGCGCTGGTGGCTAAATGCCTCCGACATCAATCATTTCACGTCTCGAGCGTATTTCAATAATTTAGTACGTAGGGCATGAATGCACGGGTATCGCCTAAACGGGTATATGGAGTATGTATGGTGGTAGCACCTCACTATTCACTATTCTTCGTTTCGTGTATTCGGTCCTTTTGGAATGAAATCAAAGTGGCAGATGTCTCCAGTTTCAATTTCCAAGCCTTCTGATTAGAAAGAGCAGAGTCGAATGAACGTTGTCCTGTAGAGCGATGCAGAGATGCATCACTCCCTTTGGTAGGAAGAAAAAGAGTGGCAATTTTCTTTCGAATTCGTCGAGGTCATAAGCCGAGCTTGCATCATATCCGAGGGACATAGGCGAGTTCTTTCTCCGTGACCTCACGTAAGTTTGCAGACGGGGGATCCCTCGAAAAATCCGCGCAATGCTCACTACTCTTCCAACTATGAGCACAAGTTGCGTGATTAGGGACTTCATCTGGGACGATCTCGTCACAGACCACTTCCCCGAAAATTCCCCTCTCGCGATATCATCGTGAACATTATAATGAACATAATATTCCTCTAATGCGTCCAACCATTCGTCCACGTATCGGAGTACCAATTTATCGTATTCTCTCCCCTTAAAATTTGGAACCTTAGGGATATTACTCGTCCGATAATTACATCTATACTCTTTTCTTCGAAAACAACAAAGGGAAAAAATGGACTTAAAAGAGTTCGCGTACCGACGCGAAAGAGCGTGAAAAAAAAAGAAAAAGAACTCCTTTTACCAAATATCTAACGCCGAAACGCGCCAAATTCGCGCGCGCTAAACGAGTCAACAAACAAACGTACGCACGTTTCACACATACAAGTTAGGTGCAATTAATTTAAGAGTCTACTAAAAAATTAAAATCAAATCCAAATTGCGTTTTCTGTTAAAACGATACGAGAGACAATTCAAATAAAAAAATTAAATATTCACTTTAAAAATTTTTTTTTCTCAAATTCCATAAATTACCATATATAGATGTACTTTGCAGAAACCATTTCGTTACAAACAAAAAAAAATATAATTCCCTATATATTTAAACACAATACTGCATGCAAAAAACAAACCTGTCAATTTTTCTCTCTCACAACAAAAAAAAAGAAGAAAAATTGAATTAAATTGATTGTAAACACACAAACAAAAAATCGGTTTTAGCTCACCAACGTAAAATTAATTGTTTACAAACAACAAATATAGTTCACCTATCCATACATACACACATATAGATATACGCATACACACACACACACACACACACATATACATAATATATAATATAATATATCCAAAATACTGCAGGAGAAAAACAAATCTTTTTACACTCACAACGAACAGTGAACTGTTTACGAAAATATATGTATTGCAATTTATTTATATATGTAAAACACTGCATGCAAAAAAAACACAAATCTTCTTGCAACACAAAAGAAGAATGATAGTGAAAAAAAAAAATTCAACCCTATACGTTAATATTGGCCCATTGGGATACACGTCTCTTTTTTTTTGTACTTAAATTCCTTTTATTAATACTAATGTTAATCTTACTTGCCAAAAACACTTTTACTCAGTTACCGAGATTTCTCTATTTTCCTCTTATTAGCTTGAAAGAGCGTTTGTTTTCGTTTTTCTTTCAGTGTCATCTTGAAAGAGCGTTTGTTTTCGTTTTCTGAGCCCTCTCCAATGCCGACTATTCCGTTGAGCAGAGTTTGGAGAACGTTTCGAAGTTTCTTTCAGTCTTCAATTTCGATACTTCCTCCACTCTTCGTTTGTGGGAATTTACGTCAGTGCTATGCGTCGCATATGACGTCCAATTTTCGTAACCAATTCCAATGCGGTTCGTCCGTTTTTCGTTGACAACACTGCAACAAAGATTTTTCATCAGAGTAAAATTTGTGTTGGCTGGATAGCATTTTGCACGCTGATTCCAAAACTGCATTCAGATCTTTTCTAGCACGTATAGTTTTCAAGATGAAGGCATATATATAACTACACAGATTTAACCATTTTAAATAGGCAAAATACTAATATTTCAACATTTGATTGTGTTTATTTTATTGTGTTTTTTTTAGTTTATTCATCTTATTTTTCAATTATCTTAATTATACCTATGTATTTCAGGTGTGAGCTTTTACGTCTAGCAGCATTGTGATTCAGGCAACAACGCCGTGCTTTGTGTCAAAAGATCAGTCCAGTCCAAGAACTTGTTGTGTCAAGTTGGTGTACATTTTTTTTTTAATTATAGTTTGCTCAGGTCAGTCAACATGCCTCGACAATGTGAATGACCGCGACAAGTTCTGTTTCGTATGCTGCCAGTTGACAACTAAAAACACAGCGACGAAGTATTACAACCGACATTAAGAAAATATACAAGCTATACTTTGGTTGCCATCTAGGTGACCAAGATAAACCATGGGCGCCACATCAAATCTGGGAGGCAAATGGATTACGTGATTGGCTTAACAAAAAGCTTCAATGCCATTTGCCATACCCATGATATGGAGGGAGCCGAGAGATCATCATGAAGACTGTTATTTTTGTAGTGTGAACTTAATGGGGTTTCTGCAAAGAACAAACACCGATTGTATATCCAACTTGGATTCAGCACGTAGACCAGTAAAACATGATGCAACATTGCCCATTCCAATTCCCCCAATGATAGCTAGATTCTATCATAGATGACATGGAAAGTGATGAAGGTGCAACTGGCGTTTCCGGACCATCTACAGAACCAGAGTACACTTTTGAAGGTAGACATTACAGCCTAAAAAGTTAACCCAAGGACAGTTGAATGATCTTGTTAGAGACTTATCGCTGTATAAAGAGAAATCAGAGCTTCTCGCCTCAAGACTAAAGGAGAACAATTTACTTGAGAACAATGTTCGTATTAGTTACTACCGAAAGCGGAATTTTGAATTAACAGCATTCTTTTCAGTAGACGGTCCTCTCTGTTATTGCCATGACATCAATGGACTATTTGCCATATGCTCAGACGTATGTGGCATCTGAGTGGCGCCTCTTTATGATTCGTCGCAGAGAAGCCTGAAAGCAGTTCTTTTGCATAATGGTAATATAATGCCATCCATCCCCATTGCCCATTCCGTCCATCTAAAAGAGACATATGACAATATGGATATACTACTTAAGGCAATCAAATACGACAGTCATCAATGGAATGCTTGTGGAGATCTAAAAGTTATAGGAATGGTTATGGGTATTGCAGTCAGGATTCACAAATGGATATGTGAAAAACTTTCTTGGAAGCAACAAGTCACCTGCGTATAAGGATGGGCAAGAACCTCCTTGATGCCTTCAAAGAAATGGAGTGTCGAATGTCGTTAAATATCACTTCCTGCATTCCCACTTAGATTTCTTTCCTGAAAACCTTGGTGCCAGTGAGTGACGAGCAAGGAGAGCGCTTCCATCAAGATATTCAGATGATGGAGAAGCGCTACCAAGGATATTGGAATGAAAGCATGATGGCGGACCATTGTTGGATGCTGTATCGTGACAATCCAGCCAAATTTACAAAAGGAAATCACACTCACAGCGCTTTTAATAAAATAATGTATATTTCTTTATTATAAGTACATTGAATAAAGTATTGATGTACTTGTTGTTTAGCATTCCTAAGTGTGATCTATACATCCATAAATTTTTCTTATAGCAATATCAAAAACTTAAAAATATCAAAACCAGTGTATCTATATAACTCTACGTACTAGAAAACAAATAAAACCAGATTTGGAATCAGCGCGAAAAATGCATTAAGAGATGTGATCATGTTTGTGATGGAGAAAAAAAAGTTTCATTTTGTTGGCCAGTGTGCAATCAGTCTTTGAAAATCTTCTCCAATTTCGATAATTCTTCCACTCTTCGTTCTGGAAATTTACATCAATGCTATGCGTCGCACATGACGTTTCCAAGAGAAATTAAATCGTCGCTGCGTGCCCAATAATAATTTCGTCCTCTCTCTCTCTCTCTCTCTCTCTCAGTCCGTTGAGAGAGGGAATGCTTTTCCCCTCGTTGAAGGATATAAAATGACGAGTTTCCCTTTGTCAGTCTTATTACACAAGGGGGAAAATCACTTTTAAACTATTAGATTTCTTTTCCACTACAGAGCAATTAGAAAAAATCCTTTACACAACACTTGTTTAGAGAATGGTAAAACGAAACAAATGCTTACATCAAAAGCTAAGGGGCCCAGCGAACCGGCTGCCCGAAGGACGAACACTCACTGTCTGCCCGAAGGCCGAGGCGGGACTGTCCCACTGGTCTCTCTTTCCATTCTGCCCTGGAGAAATCCCCATGGTGCCACGTTTTACAAAAGATTATAAACTTGCAAAATCCTACTCAATAGTGATATTAGCAAAATAATTTATATAATTGGATATTAGCAAAGGAATATACAGTACAGGGTGGGCCGAAAGTCTGGATCCATAGGAAAATATTTTTTTAATACATAAATTACAACAAATGGTAAATACTTAAAATGAATATCAACTTTAACTCGTAAATGCGTATTCGTGATACTGTACAGTAGTTCGTACTCCAGTATAAATACTCAAATACTTTTTTATTTCAGCCCAGAAATGGCTTCGAATCTAACAACAGAAGACCGGTAGAACTTGTGCTCATGTACGCAAGACAGGCGCTACACACAGAGAAGTTGCTACCGAATTCAATATAAATCACCTCATAAGCATCCAGTAACACATGCGACTGTTGGCAAGTTGTTAAACGTTTCAAAGAAACAAGGAAGTGTACATGATCGACGGCGTCTGGTCGTCAAAAACGCAACTGATGAAAAATACCTCTGCAATGGTATGTGAAACTTTAACGAATAGTCCAGTAAAGTCAACAAGAAGATTATCAAATGAAACACCATCTCGAGAACGTCAATTCGAAGAATTTTAAAAATCATAAATTCCATCCCTAAGTGTCTCGATGTCAGAGGCCGCCAATTTGAGCATTGTTATAATTTGTTGTTTATACTGGAGTACGAACCACACTGTACAGTATCACGGATACGCATTTACGAGTTAAAGTTGATATTCATTTTAAGTATTTACCATTTGTTGTAATTATGTATTAAAATAAATATTTTCCTTGGATCCAGACTTTCGGCCCACCCTGTATATAATCGTAGTTTTACACTCAACTTCTTTATGTGATTTATTTTAGCCGAAAAGAACATTTTTAGGTATCTCTGTTTAAGATTATAGATTTGGCAACACTGTTTTCGTTTAGTTAGAGAGAGGCCAGATGATCCACTTGGGCATCGAGACAATTTATAAAATTTATTAGGTCATCCCATAAGTAATGCGGCATTTTAAATTTCCATTTTTCATTATTTTACGGATAGAAATCAAACAACTCTTTGAAGTTATTTATATTTAATAAATATTTATTTAAATAAATAACTTCAAAGAGTTGTTTGATTTCTATCCGTAAAATAATGATAAAAATGGAAAAAAAAAAAAATTAAAAATGCCGCATTACTTATGGGATGACCTATAAAAATTTAACGGATTCATATTTTAATTATATGAACAGAATAATATCTTTAAAGGATTAATACTTTGATTTATACAAACAGAATGTGTCGTAACCATGAAGTTTGCATGCAGAGATCTTTTATAAAATAAGTGAAGGAATGTTTTTTAAGATTTCGTGGTGTACATCTCTGAACGCAGTGTGGTTTGGCTTTTAAACATTCATGAACGAATAAATCCGAAGTGTTTCAGATTGGTTAAAGTTTGTTTTATTTTAATTCGGATTCTCAGAGAAGTAATAAAGCCAAACCACGTGGGGACAGAGGTTTATCACCGAGACCCGACCCCAACGAGAAGGGCAATCCAACGGATTTGGAGGTATATGCAAATGGTTGGGTTCCTCTTTCGCTGGGTCGAAAATTTTTGGATTCGTTTCGCGGGAGGGTGCGACTTTTGTAAGGCAGATTCGAAGACGCTGCTAAAGTTGAACCACGAGGGGGTCATAAACTTGGGACTTCGAATCTGTTAACTATATTTAAATGTATTTTTTGGGAAGAAGGAGGGGTTTATACTCGGAAATCAGGTCCCGCTCCATCAGGGGGCCCAGGATCCTGGGAAACGTAGTAAAGACGCCTTCTTTCCCTCTTGTATGGTAATAGCCTTCTGGGGGGACGGTCTTAGGAAAAACAAAGGGTTTGATAGGCTTTCAGAACATTGGAAGGCGGGGTCCTTCAAAATTGTAAAGTAAATTCGAAAATTGTTAAGTTAGTTGGTAGTCGTCCTCCTTGAAGTTAACTGTGGCTAAACAAACCCCCTGTAGACTTGTGGCGTAAGAAACTTTAAAACGGAATAGCATGTCATTAGCTTACGCGGAAACCTGTGCATAAGAAAGTATTGTTAGCGACCTTAACCGATAATTTGATTGTATCTTAATTAATGTTAACCAACGGACCAAGAGTTTTTGTGAACTTTCCATTAGTTTTTGGCTCCAAGTAAATGCTAAACGGGGTACGTCTGGGCCCCTAGTTCCTGAATCCGTCAATTTGGGTTCAGAAGTAAGTCCCGTTAGTTGATATACTGTAGTGTTGAAAATTTTGGGCGGGCCGTAAATCTACGGTCCGTACGCAGCACAATTGAGAGTAATTTTGTCTTCTGCAGTAGTAAGTAGAATAATTCTTCGAATATCCTGGTCAGTTCCCACCACTTCATTTCTTGTTATTTATTTTTGTTGCACTAAAATATAAAGCCCCTCGATATATAAATTATTGAAATTCAGATAACTGTTAACTTTTTCTTTAGATTTATAATTGAATTATATGTTACAGAAAATTGGTAAATTTAACGATTTAAATTCATATAACTGTGACCTTTGTCTTTGAAGTTAAGATTGGATTGTATTGTATGGAAATTTATAGATTTACTTCAGAATAACTATTAAATGCATGTACTGTGTCGAGTAACATTTAATAAAATTTATAAGAGGCGTGTGTTGTTCTAGGTACCTTGCAATAGGCCTCTCTTGTTAGCTGAGGAGAATTAACGTTCAAAGTAGGCTTTTGAAAGCCGAAGGGACCTAGCCTATCAATTTAAAGGGCCATCCGTTTGGGTAGGCCGAGTCATCCTGGACGAAAATAAGAAATAAAATCACCGGGTACGCCCAACTTAAAGGGTGCCCGTGAAGTGAATTAACGTAATTAAAAGGGTGTCCAGTACCATAAATAAATATACGGTTGGGCACTACATCAAATGATATTTTTAAATTTTAACATAAATTTATTTTCTTGTGGAAACCCCTTTCCACATATGTAAAGGTCCGCCCCCCCCCTCGAAAATCTTAGCTCCGCTACTGGCCTTTCATCTCTCAAATTCCATAAATTACCATATATAGATAGTACTTTGCAGAACCATTTCGTTACAAAAAAAAAAAATATAATTCCCTATATTTAAATACACAAATACTGCATGCAAAAAACAAACCTGTCAATTTTTCCCTCACAACAAAAAAAAAAAAATTGAATGATTGTAAACACACAAACAAAAATCGTTTTAGCTCACCAACGTAAAATTAAATTGTTTACAAACACAAATATAGTTCACCTATCCATACATACACACATATAGATATGCATACACACACACACACACACACACACACACACACGCACACACCACACACCACACACATATATATATATATACAGGGCGTCCCAAAAAAATGTATACACACTTTAACAGCTGATAGCTCAATTGATGTTTCTTTCTTTCCAAGTTAAACCCATTAGAATTAATAATGGCAGTCAGACTAAGCTTTGAACAAAGGAAATTCATTCTAAAATGCTACTGGAAGTGTGAAAACGCAGTTGAAGTGCAAAGACAGTTTAGGAGGGAGTTTCAAACAGATCCACCAACGCGACTTACCATCACTCGAATTAGAGATAAGTTTCAAGCCGATGGAACTGTTCAGAATGTCCACAAGAAGCGTTCCGGAAGACCACGGACATCGACAAGCCCCACAAAGCAAGAAAGAGTACTGGAAACGTATCACCAAAGTCCAAGAAAATCTGTGCGGCAAGCGAGTCGTGAGGTAGGAATTTCAGAATCGTCTGTCCAACGCATTTTGAAGCGCTGTCAATGGAAAGTTACATTCCAAGATTAGTCCATGCTATTAATGAAGATGATCCGGACCGAAGAGTGGAGTATTGCGAGTGGTACTTGGCACGATGTGGATGTGGATTGGACGAAGGGGTTTGTAGAATACCCTCCGCGTTCACCAGACCTCACACCACTAGACGTTTTTTTATGGGATACTTAAAAGACAAAGTCTACGCTATAAAACCTGCAACAGTCGCTGAATTGAGAGCAGCCATTGAACGAGAATGCACACAAATACCAAACGAAATGTTTCGTGATGTTTGCGATTCCATTGCTTCGCGTTATCAGCAGTGCCTGGACCAGAACGGACGTCAGTTTGAAAACAGGCGTTGACAAAACAATTAAATAATGTCTGTAGATTCTTACATTTTGAAAATGAAATGTATTTTAATAAACACTGCCTTTATAAGTATTTAAAGTGTGTATACATTTTTTTGGGACGCCCTCTATATATATATATATATATATATATATATATATATTATATATATATATATATATATATAATACCCAAAATACTGCAAGAGAAAAACAAATCTTTTTACACTCACAACGAACAGTGAACTGTTTACGAACAATAAATATGTATTGCAATTTATTTATATATGTAAAACACTGCATGCAAAAAAAAACAAATCTTCTTGCAACAAAAAGAAGAAGAATAGTAAAAAAAAAATTTCAACCCTATACGTTAATATTGGGATACACGTCTCTTTTTTTTTTTACTTAAATTCCTTTTATTAATACTAATGTTAATCTTACTTGCCAAAAACACTTTTACTCCAGTTACCGAGATTTCTCTATTTTCCTCTTATTCCGTCTTGAAAGAGCGTTTGTTTTCGTTTTTTCTTTCAGTGTCATCTTGAAAGAGCGTTTGTTTTCGTTTTCTGAGTCCTCTCCAATGCCGACTATTGCGTTGAGCAGAGTTTGGGGAACGTTTCGAAGTTTCTTTCAGTCTTCAATTTCGATACTTCCTCCACTCTTCGTTGTGGGAATTTACGTCAGTGCTATGCGTCGCATATGACGTCCAATTTTCGTAACCAATTCCAATGCGGTTCGTCCGTTTTTCGTTGACAATCAGTCTTTGAAAATCTTCTCCAATTTCGATAATTCTTCCACTCTTCGTTCTGGAAATTTACATCAATGCTATGCGTCGCACATGACGTTTCCAAGAGAAATTAAATTCGTCTCTGCGTGCCCAATAATAATTTTCGTCCTCTCTCTCTCTTCTCTCTCTCTCTCTCTCTCTCTCTCTCTCTCTCTCTCTCTCTCTCTCTCTCAGTCCGTTGAGAGAAGGGAATGCTTTTCTCTCGTTGAAGGATATAAAATGACGAGTTTTCCTTTGTCAGTCTTTATTACACAAGGGGGAAAATCACTTTTAAACTATTAGATTTCTTTTCCACTACAGAGCAATTAGAAAATCAAATCCTTTACACAACACTTGTTTAGAGAAATGGTAAAACGAAACAAATGCTTACATCAAAAAGCTAAGGGGCCCAGCCGAACCGGCTGCCCGAAGGACGAAACACTCACTGTCTGCCCGAAGGCCGAGGCGGGGACTGTCCCACTGGTCTCTCTTTCCATTCTGCCCTGGAGAAATCCCCATGGTGCCACGTTTTACAAAAGATTATTAAACTTGCAAAATCCTACTCAAATAGTGATATTAGCAAAATAATTTATATAATTGGATATTAGCAAAGGAATATACAGTACAGGGTGGGCCGAAAGTCTGGATCCATAGGAAAATATTTATTTTAATACATAAATTACAACAAATGGTAAATACTTAAAATGAATATCAACTTTAACTCGTAAATGCGTATTCGTGATACTGTACAGTAGTTCGTACTCCAGTATAAATACTCAAATACTTTTTTATTTCAGCCCAGAAATGGCTTCGAATCTAACAACAGAAGACCGGGTAGAACTTGTGCTCATGTACGCAAGACAGGGCGCTACACACAGAGAAGTTGCTACCGAATTCAATATAAATCATCCTCATAAGCATCCAGTAACACATGCGACTGTTGGCAAGTTGTTTAAACGTTTCAAAGAAACAGGAAGTGTACATGATCGACGGCGTTCTGGTCGTCCAAAAACTGCAACTGATGAAAATACCTCTGCAATGGTATGTGAAACTTTAACGAATAGTCCAGTAAAGTCAACAAGAAGATTATCAAATGAAACACGCATCTCGAGAACGTCAATTCGAAGAATTATTAAAAATCATAAATTCCATCCCAAAGTGTCTCGATGTCAGAGGCCGCCAATTTGAGCTTTTGTTATAATTTGTTGTTTATACTGGAGTATGAACCACTGTACAGTATCACGGATACGCATTTACGAGTTAAAGTTGATATTCATTTTAAGTATTTACCATTTGTATATAATCGTAGTTTTACACTCAACTTCTTTATGTGATTTATTTTAGCCGAAAAGAACATTTAGAATTTAGGTATCTCTGTTTAAGATTATAGATTTGGCAACACTGTTTTCGTTTAGGGTTAGAGAGAGGCCAGATGATCCACTTGGGCATCGAGACAATTTATAAAATATTATTAGGTCATCCCATAAGTAATGCGGCATTTTAAATTTTTTTTTTTTTCCATTTTTATCATTATTTTACGGATAGAAATCAAACAACTCTTTGAAGTTATTTATATTTAAATAAATATTTATTTAAATATAAATAACTTCAAAGAGTTGTTTGATTTCTATCCGTAAAATAATGATAAAAATGGAAAAAAAAAAAAAAAAAATGCCGCATTACTTATGGGATGACCTATAAAAATTTAACGGATTCATATTTTAATTTATATGAACAGAATAATATCTTTTAAAGGATTAATACTTTGATTTATACAAACAGAATGTGTCGTAACCATGAAGTTTGCATGCAGAGATCTTTTATAAAATAAGTGAAGGAATGTTATTTTTAAGATTTCGTGGTGTACATCTCTGAACGCAGTGTGGTTTGGCTTTTAAACATTCATGAACGAATAAATCCGAAGTGTTTCAGATTGGTTAAAGTTTGTTTTATTTTAATTCGGATTCTCAGAGAAGTAATAAAGCCAAACCACGTGGGGACAGAGGTTTATCACCGAGACCCGACCCCAACGAGAAGGGCAATCCAACGGATTTGGAGGTATATGCAAATGGTTGGGTTCCTCTTTCGCTGGGTCGAAAATTTTTGGATTCGTTTCGCGGGAGGGTGCGACTTTTGTAAGGCAGATTCGAAGACGCTGCTAAAGTTGAACCACGAGGGGGTCATAAACTTGGGACTTCGAATCTGTTAACTATATTTAAATGTATTTTTTGGGAAGAAGGAGGGGTTTATACTCGGAAATCAGGTCCCGCTCCAATCAGGGGGCCCAGGATCCTGGGAAACGTAGTAAAGACGCCTTCTTTCCCTCTTGTATGGGTAATAGCCTTCTGGGGGGACGGTCTTAGGAAAAACAAAGGGTTTGATAGGCTTTCAGAACATTGGAAGGCGGGGTCCTTCAAAATTGTAAAGTAAATTCGAAAATTGTTAAGTTAGTTGGTAGTCGTCCTCCTTGAAGTTAACTGTGGCTAAACAAACCCCCTGTAGACTTGTGGCGTAAGAAACTTTAAAACGGAAAGTATAGCATGTCATTAGCTTACGCGGAAACCTGTGCATAAGAAAGTATTGTTAGCGACCTTAACCGATAATTTGATTGTATCTTAATTAATGTTAACCAACGGACCAAGAGTTTTGTGAACTTTCCATTAGTTTAATTTGGCTCCAAGTAAATGCTAAACGGGGTACGTCTGGGCCCCTAGTTCCTGAATCCGTCAATTTGGGTTCAGAAGTAAGTCCCGTTAGTTGATATACTGTAGTGTTGAAAATTTTGGGCGGGCCGTAAATCTACGGTCCGTACGCAGCACAATTGAGAGTAATTTTGTCTTCTGCAGTACTAAGTAGAATAATTCTTCGAATATCCTGGTCAGTTCCAACCACTTCATTTCTTGTTATTTATTTTTGTTGCACTAAAATATAAAGCCCCTCGATATATAAATTATTGAAATTCAGATAACTGTTAACTTTTTCTTTAGATTTATAATTGAATTATATGTTACAGAAAATTGGTAAATTTAACGATTTAAATTCATATAACTGTGACCTTTGTCTTTGAAGTTAAGATTGGATTGTATTGTATGGAAATTTATAGATTTACTTCAGAATAAACTATTAAATGCATGTACTGTGTCGAGTAACATTTAATAAAATTTATAAGAGGGCGTGTGTTGTTCTAGGTACCTTGCAATAGGCCTCTCTTGTTAGCTGAGGAGAATTAACGTTCAAAGTAGGCTTTTGGAAAGCCGAAGGGACCTAGCCTATCAATTTAAAGGGCCATCCGTTTGGGTAGGCCGAGTCATCCTGGACGAAAATAAGAAATAAAATCACCGGGTACGCCCAACTTAAAGGGTGCCCGTGAAGTGAATTAACGTAATTAAAAGGGTGTCCAGTACCATAAATAAATATACGGGTTGGGCACTACATCAAATGATATTTTTAAATTTTAACATAAATTTATTTTCTTGTGGAAACCCCTTTCCACATATGTAAAGGTCCGCCCCCCCCCCTCGAAAATCTTAGCTCCGCTACTGGCCTTTCATCTCTCAAATTCCATAAATTACCATATATACAGGGTGGGCGGAAAGTAGCTCCCTAATTTAAATTACATATAAATTATGTATAAATTGTGATTTTATTGTTATATTGTTATGGTGTGTTCTCTAAAGTGGTACAATTGTAACGGTAATCTTTTTTTCTCTAAAGTGTTCTCTTTGTGTTCTCTAAAGTGGTACAATTGTAACGTTCATTTTTTTTTTTTCATTTCAGATTGAAGGGTAACATGGCTGAGCGTTTAACACTGCAGGAGCGTGCCCAGTTGGCGGCACGGTACGAAGTTTGGCAATCTGTCGTTCGAGTTCAAAGATGGTGGCGGGCCATTCACGGACCACGTGCCCAAGTGGACCCGAAACAATCAAGAACTGCCACTCGAAGCTCATGACCACGGGGTCTGTGGCAGATGTTCGAAGATGTGGTCGCCCTTCGACATCCAGGGCCCAGGAGACGGTGCAGGCAGTTCAGGAAATGTTCGCACGGAGTCCACGAAAGTCAACTCGCCAGGCAGCTCGGGAAAGTGGACTCTCCCGCTACTCAGTGCGAACTGTGCTGAAGAAGGAGCTGAACTGGCGTGCGTGGAAGCCGCATTACTGCCAATCTCTCTCGGACGAGGACTGCGACATTCGCATGGAGTTCGGGGAAATCATGCTGGCTTGGCATGAAGACTGGCCCCATCTCTTCCGCAACATCCTCTGGAGCGACGAGGCGGTGTTCCACGTCGGAGGCTTTGTCAACCGCCACAATTGCCACTACTGGGCAGGAGAGGATCCCATGGTTACCGCTGAAAAACGGCAGAATCGGTTCAGTGTAACGGTGTGGTGTGGTATGACCTCAGATCAGGTTGTGGGCCCGTTCCTTCTGCGCAACACCATGAATGCTGAGCGGTACCTTGCTATGTTGCGAAACGAGGTCTGGCCGGTTGTCAGCACATGGGAGAACATCGACGATCTGATATTTATGCAAGATGGCGCCCCTCCGCACTTCGCTCTTGTTGTCCGTGAGTGGCTGTGATGCCCACTTCCCTGGGCGTTGGATGGGTCGTCGTGGTCCACATCAATGGCCAGCCAGGAGCCCCGACTTGACACCGTGCGACTTCTTTCTTTGGGGGTGGGTAAAGGAAGAAGTCTACCGCACCAAACCGAGGACATTGGAAGAACTGGAGGACCGAATTCGGGAAGTCATGTCCTCCATCCCGCCGGAGTTCCTGCTAAAGTCAGTGGACGCCATTCCTGGGCGGCTCCAGAACCTGGTGGAAAGAGTTGGAGCCCACATTGAATTTTAGAGAAAACCTACCATGTATGCCTACCTTTTCATATTATTTCTTCTGAAATAAATGGATAATATACGTATTTTTTTACCAATCCAAAATAGGGAGCTACTTTCCGCCCACCCTGTAGATAGTACTTTGCAGAAACCATTTCGTTACAAACAAAAAAAAATATAATTCCCTATATATTTAAATACACAAATACTGCATGCAAAAAAACAAACCTGTCAATTTTTCCCTCTTACAACAAAAAAAAAAAGAAGAAAAATTGAATTAAATTGATTGTAAACACACACAAACAAAAAATCGTTTTTAGCTCACCAACGTAAAATTAAATTGTTTACAAACAACAAATATAGTTCACCTATCCATACATACACATATAGATATACGCATACACACACACACACACACACACACACACACACACGCACACACACACACACACATATATATACAGGGCGTCCCAAAAAAATGTATACACACTTTAACAGCTGATAGCTCAGTTGATGTTTCTTTCTTTCCAAGTTAAACTCATTAGAATTAATAATGGCAGTCAGACTAAGCTTTGAACAAAGGAAATTCATTCTAAAATGCTACTGGAAGTGTGAAAACGCAGTTGAAGTGCAAAGACAGTTTAGGAGGGAGTTTCAAACAGATCCACCAACGCGACTTACCATCACTCGAATTAGAGATAAGTTTGAAGCCGATGGAACTGTTCAGAATGTCCACAAGAAGCGTTCCGGAAGACCACGGACATCGACAAGCCCCACAAAGCAAGAAAGAGTACTGGAAACGTATCACCAAAGTCCAAGAAAATCTGTGCGGCAAGCGAGTCGTGAGGTAGGAATTTCAGAATCGTCTGTCCAACGCATTTTGAAGCGCTGTCAATGGAAAGTTACATTCCAAGATTAGTCCATGCTATTAATGAAGATGATCCGGACCGAAGAGTGGAGTATTGCGAGTGGTACTTGGCACGATGTGGATGTGGATTGGACGAAGGGGTTTGTAGAATACCCTCCGCGTTCACCAGACCTCACACCACTAGACGTTTTTTTATGGGGATACTTAAAAGACAAAGTCTACGCTATAAAACCTGCAACAGTCGCTGAATTGAGAGCAGCCATTGAACGAGAATGCACACAAATACCAAACGAAATGTTTCGTGATGTTTGCGATTCCATTGCTTCGCGTTATCAGCAGTGCCTGGACCAGAACGGACGTCAGTTTGAAAACAGGCGTTGACAAAACAATTAAATAATGTCTGTAGATTCTATTACATTTTGAAAATGAAATGTATTTTAATAAACACTGCCTTTATAAGTATTTAAAGTGTGTATACATTTTTTTGGGACGCCCTGTATATATATATATATATATATATATATACCCAAAATACTGCAAGAGAAAAACAAATCTTTTTACACTCACAACGAACAGTGAACTGTTTACGAACAATAAATATGTATTGCAATTTATTTATATATGTAAAACACTGCATGCAAAAAAAACACAAATCTTCTTGCAACAAAAAGAAGAAATAGTAAAAAAAAAATTTCAACCCTATACGTTAATATTGGGATACACGTCTCTTTTTTTTTGTACTTAAATTCCTTTTATTAATACTAATGTTAATCTTACTTGCCAAAAACACTTTTACTCCAGTTACCGAGATTTCTCTATTTTCCTCTTATTCCGTCTTGAAAGAGCGTTTGTTTTCGTTTTTTCTTTCAGTGTCATCTTGAAAGAGCGTTTGTTTTCGTTTTCTGAGTCCTCTCCAATGCCGACTATTGCGTTGAGCAGAGTTTGGGGAACGTTTCGAAGTTTCTTTCAGTCTTCAATTTCGATACTTCCTCCACTCTTCGTTGTGGGAATTTACGTCAGTGCTATGCGTCGCATATGACGTCCAATTTTCGTAACCAATTCCAATGCGGTTCGTCCGTTTTTCGTTGACAATCAGTCTTTGAAAATCTTCTCCAATTTCGATAATTCTTCCACTCTTCGTTCTGGAAATTTACATCAATGCTATGCGTCGCACATGACGTTTCCAAGAGAAATTAAATTCGTCTCTGCGTGCCCAATAATAATTTTCGTCCTCTCTCTCTCTCTCTCTCTCTCTCTCTCTCTCTCTCTCTCTCTCTCTCAGTCCGTTGAGAGAAGGGAATGCTTTTCTCTCGTTGAAGGATATAAAATGACGAGTTTTCCTTTGTCAGTCTTTATTACACAAGGGGGAAAATCACTTTTAAACTATTAGATTTCTTTTCCACTACAGAGCAATTAGAAAATCAAATCCTTTACACAACACTTGTTTAGAGAAATGGTAAAACGAAACAAATGCTTACATCAAAAGCTAAGGGGCCCAGCCGAACCGGCTGCCCGAAGGACGAAACACTCACTGTCTGCCCGAAGGCCGAGGCGGGGACTGTCCCACTGGTCTCTCTTTCCATTCTGCCCTGGAGAAATCCCATGGTGCCACGTTTTACAAAAGATTATTAAACTTGCAAAATCCTACTCAAATAGTGATATTAGCAAAATAATTTATATAATTGGATATTAGCAAAGGAATATACAGTACAGGGTGGGCCGAAAGTCTGGATCCATAGGAAAATATTTATTTTAATACATAAATTACAACAAATGGTAAATACTTAAAATGAATATCAACTTTAACTCGTAAATGCGTATTCGTGATACTGTACAGTAGTTCGTACTCCAGTATAAATACTCAAATACTTTTTATTTCAGCCCAGAAATGGCTTCGAATCTAACAACAGAAGACCGGTAGAACTTGTGCTCATGTACGCAAGACAGGGCGCTACACACAGAGAAGTTGCTACCGAATTCAATATAAATCATCCTCATAAGCATCCAGTAACACATGCGACTGTTGGCAAGTTGTTTAAACGTTTCAAAGAAACAGGAAGTGTACATGATCGACGGCGTTCTGGTCGTCCAAAAACTGCAACTGATGAAAATACCTCTGCAATGGTATGTGAAACTTTAACGAATAGTCCAGTAAAGTCAACAAGAAGATTATCAAATGAAACACGCATCTCGAGAACGTCAATTCGAAGAATTATTAAAAATCATAAATTCCATCCTAATGTCTCGATGTCAGAGGCCGCCAATTTGAGCTTTTGTTATAATTTGTTGTTTATACTGGAGTACGAACCACTGTACAGTATCACGGATACGCATTTACGAGTTAAAGTTGATATTCATTTTAAGTATTTACCATTTGTGTAATTTATGTATTAAAATAAATATTTTCCTATGGATCCAGACTTTCGTGTATATAATCGTAGTTTTACACTCAACTTCTTTATGTGATTTATTTTAGCCGAAAAGAACATTTAGAATTTAGGTATCTCTGTTTAAGATTATAGATTTGGCAACACTGTTTTCGTTTAGGGTTAGAGAGAGGCCAGATGATCCACTTGGGCATCGAGACAATTTATAAAATATTATTAGGTCATCCCATAAGTAATGCGGCATTTTAAATTTCCATTTTTATCATTATTTTACGGATAGAAATCAAACAACTCTTTGAAGTTATTTATATTTAAATAAATATTTATTTAAATATAAATAACTTCAAAGAGTTGTTTGATTTCTATCCGTAAAATAATGATAAAAATGGAAAAAAAAAAAATTAAAAAATGCCGCATTACTTATGGATGACCTATAAAATTTAACGGATTCATATTTTAATTTATATGAACAGAATAATATCTTTTAAAGGATTAATACTTTGATTTATACAAACAGAATGTGTCGTAACCATGAAGTTTGCATGCAGAGATCTTTTATAAAATAAGTGAAGGAATGTTATTTTTAAGATTTCGTGGTGTACATCTCTGAACGCAGTGTGGTTTGGCTTTTAAACATTCATGAACGAATAAATCCGAAGTGTTTCAGATTGGTTAAAGTTTGTTTTATTTTAATTCGGATTCTCAGAGAAGTAATAAAGCCAAACCACGTGGGGACAGAGGTTTATCACCGAGACCCGACCCCAACGAGAAGGGCAATCCAACGGATTTGGAGGTATATGCAAATGGTTGGGTTCCTCTTTCGCTGGGTCGAAAATTTTTGGATTCGTTTCGCGGGAGGGTGCGACTTTTGTAAGGCAGATTCGAAGACGCTGCTAAAGTTGAACCACGAGGGGGTCATAAACTTGGGACTTCGAATCTGTTAACTATATTTAAATGTATTTTTTGGGAAGAAGGAGGGGTTTATACTCGGAAATCAGGTCCCGCTCCAATCAGGGGGCCCAGGATCCTGGGAAACGTAGTAAAGACGCCTTCTTTCCCTCTTGTATGGGTAATAGCCTTCTGGGGGACGGTCTTAGGAAAAACAAAGGGTTTGATAGGCTTTCAGAACATTGGAAGGCGGGGTCCTTCAAAATTGTAAAGTAAATTCGAAAATTGTTAAGTTAGTTGGTAGTCGTCCTCCTTGAAGTTAACTGTGGCTAAACAAACCCCCTGTAGACTTGTGGCGTAAGAAACTTTAAAACGGAAAGTATAGCATGTCATTAGCTTACGCGGAAACCTGTGCATAAGAAAGTATTGTTAGCGACCTTAACCGATAATTTGATTGTATCTTAATTAATGTTAACCAACGGACCAAGAGTTTTGTGAACTTTCCATTAGTTTAATTTGGCTCCAAGTAAATGCTAAACGGGGTACGTCTGGGCCCCTAGTTCCTGAATCCGTCAATTTGGGTTCAGATAGTAAGTTCATATCCGTTAGTTGATATACTGTAGTGTTGAAAATTTTGGGCGGGCCGTAAATCTACGGTCCGTACGCAGCACAATTGAGAGTAATTTTGTCTTCTGCAGTACTAAGTAGAATAATTCTTCGAATATCCTGGTCAGTTCCAACCACTTCATTTCTTGTTATTTATTTTTGTTGCACTAAAATATAAAGCCCCTCGATATATAAATTATTGAAATTCAGATAACTGTTAACTTTTTCTTTAGATTTATAATTGAATTATATGTTACAGAAAATTGGTAAATTTAACGATTTAAATTCATATAACTGTGACCTTTGTCTTTGAAGTTAAGATTGGATTGTATTGTATGGAAATTTATAGATTTACTTCAGAATAAACTATTAAATGCATGTACTGTGTCGAGTAACATTTAATAAAATTTATAAGAGGGCGTGTGTTGTTCTAGGTACCTTGCAATAGGCCTCTCTTGTTAGCTGAGGAGAATTAACGTTCAAAGTAGGCTTTTGGAAAGCCGAAGGGACCTAGCCTATCAATTTAAAGGGCCATCCGTTTGGGTAGGCCGAGTCATCCTGGACGAAAATAAGAAATAAAATCACCGGGTACGCCCAACTTAAAGGGTGCCCGTGAAGTGAATTAACGTAATTAAA
Source organism: Bathynomus jamesi (assembly GCA_023014485.1). Taxonomy (NCBI): domain Eukaryota; kingdom Metazoa; phylum Arthropoda; class Malacostraca; order Isopoda; family Cirolanidae; genus Bathynomus; species Bathynomus jamesi. The sequence continues at coordinate 385,351 of JAJOZX010004115.1, forward strand.
AGGGTGTCCAGTACCATAAATAAATATACGGGTTGGGCACTACATCAAATGATATTTTTAAATTTTAACATAAATTTATTTTCTTGTGGAAACCCCTTTCCACATATGTAAAGGTCCGCCCCCCCCCCTCGAAAATCTTAGCTCCGCTACTGGCCTTTCATCTCTCAAATTCCATAAATTACCATATATAGATAGTACTTTGCAGAAACCATTTCGTTACAAAAAAAAATATATAATTCCCTATATATTTAAATACACAAATACTGCATGCAAAAAAACAAACCTGTCAATTTTTCCCTCTTACAACAAAAAAAAAAAAAAAAAATTGAATTAAATTGATTGTAAACACACAAACAAAAAATCGTTTTTAGCTCACCAACGTAAAATTAAATTGTTTACAAACAACAAATATAGTTCACCTATCCATACATACACACATATAGATATACGCATACACACACACACACACACACACACACACACGCACACACACACACACACACACACATATATATATATACAGGGCGTCCCAAAAAAATGTATACACACTTTAACAGCTGATAGCTCAATTGATGTTTCTTTCTTTCCAAGTTAAACCCATTAGAATTAATAATGGCAGTCAGACTAAGCTTTGAACAAAGGAAATTCATTCTAAAATGCTACTGGAAGTGTGAAAACGCAGTTGAAGTGCAAAGACAGTTTAGGAGGGAGTTTCAAACAGATCCACCAACGCGACTTACCATCACTCGAATTAGAGATAAGTTTCAAGCCGATGGAACTGTTCAGAATGTCCACAAGAAGCGTTCCGGAAGACCACGGACATCGACAAGCCCCACAAAGCAAGAAAGAGTACTGGAAACGTATCACCAAAGTCCAAGAAAATCTGTGCGGCAAGCGAGTCGTGAGGTAGGAATTTCAGAATCGTCTGTCCAACGCATTTTGAAGCGCTGTCAATGGGAAAGTTACATTCCAAGATTAGTCCATGCTATTAATGAAGATGATCCGGACCGAAGAGTGGAGTATTGCGAGTGGTACTTGGCACGATGTGGATGTGGATTGGACGAAGGGGTTTGTAGAATACCCTCCGCGTTCACCAGACCTCACACCACTAGACGTTTTTTTATGGGGATACTTAAAAGACAAAGTCTACGCTATAAAACCTGCAACAGTCGCTGAATTGAGAGCAGCCATTGAACGAGAATGCACACAAATACCAAACGAAATGTTTCGTGATGTTTGCGATTCCATTGCTTCGCGTTATCAGCAGTGCCTGGACCAGAACGGACGTCAGTTTGAAAACAGGCGTTGACAAAACAATTAAATAATGTCTGTAGATTCCATTACATTTTGAAAATGAAATGTATTTTAATAAACACTGCCTTTATAAGTATTTAAAGTGTGTATACATTTTTTTGGGACGCCCTCTATGTATATATATATATATATATATATATATACCCAAAATACTGCAAGAGAAAAACAAATCTTTTTACACTCACAACGAACAGTGAACTGTTTACGAACAATAAATATGTATTGCAATTTATTTATATATGTAAAACACTGCATGCAAAAAAAACACAAATCTTCTTGCAACAAAAAGAAGAAGAATAGTAAAAAAAAAATTTCAACCCTATACGTTAATATTGGGATACACGTCTCTTTTTTTTGTACTTAAATTCCTTTTATTAATACTAATGTTAATCTTACTTGCCAAAAACACTTTTACTCCAGTTACCGAGATTTCTCTATTTTCCTCTTATTCCGTCTTGAAAGAGCGTTTGTTTTCGTTTTTTCTTTCAGTGTCATCTTGAAAGAGCGTTTGTTTTCGTTTTCTGAGTCCTCTCCAATGCCGACTATTGCGTTGAGCAGAGTTTGGGGAACGTTTCGAAGTTTCTTTCAGTCTTCAATTTCGATACTTCCTCCACTCTTCGTTGTGGGAATTTACGTCAGTGCTATGCGTCGCATATGACGTCCAATTTTCGTAACCAATTCCAATGCGGTTCGTCCGTTTTTCGTTGACAATCAGTCTTTGAAAATCTTCTCCAATTTCGATAATTCTTCCACTCTTCGTTCTGGAAATTTACATCAATGCTATGCGTCGCACATGACGTTTCCAAGAGAAATTAAATTCGTCTCTGCGTGCCCAATAATAATTTTCGTCCTCTCTCTCTCTCTCTCTCTCTCTCTCTCTCTCTCTCTCTCTCTCTCTCTCTCTCTCTCTCTCAGTCCGTTGAGAGAAGGGAATGCTTTTCTCTCGTTGAAGGATATAAAATGACGAGTTTTCCTTTGTCAGTCTTTATTACACAAGGGGGAAAATCACTTTTAAACTATTAGATTTCTTTTCCACTACAGAGCAATTAGAAAATCAAATCCTTTACACAACACTTGTTTAGAGAAATGGTAAAACGAAACAAATGCTTACATCAAAAAGCTAAGGGGCCCAGCCGAACCGGCTGCCCGAAGGACGAAACACTCACTGTCTGCCCGAAGGCCGAGGCGGGGACTGTCCCACTGGTCTCTCTTTCCATTCTGCCCTGGAGAAATCCCCATGGTGCCACGTTTTACAAAAGATTATTAAACTTGCAAAATCCTACTCAAATAGTGATATTAGCAAAATAATTTATATAATTGGATATTAGCAAAGGAATATACAGTACAGGGTGGGCCGAAAGTCTGGATCCATAGGAAAATATTTATTTTAATACATAAATTACAACAAATGGTAAATACTTAAAATGAATATCAACTTTAACTCGTAAATGCGTATTCGTGATACTGTACAGTAGTTCGTACTCCAGTATAAATACTCAAATACTTTTTTATTTCAGCCCAGAAATGGCTTCGAATCTAACAACAGAAGACCGGGTAGAACTTGTGCTCATGTACGCAAGACAGGGCGCTACACACAGAGAAGTTGCTACCGAATTCAATATAAATCATCCTCATAAGCATCCAGTAACACATGCGACTGTTGGCAAGTTGTTTAAACGTTTCAAAGAAACAGGAAGTGTACATGATCGACGGCGTTCTGGTCGTCCAAAAACTGCAACTGATGAAAATACCTCTGCAATGGTATGTGAAACTTTAACGAATAGTCCAGTAAAGTCAACAAGAAGATTATCAAATGAAACACGCATCTCGAGAACGTCAATTCGAAGAATTATTAAAAATCATAAATTCCATCCCAAGTGTCTCGATGTCAGAGGCCGCCAATTTGAGCTTTGTTATAATTTGTTGTTTATACTGGAGTACGAACCACTGTACAGTATCACGGATACGCATTTACGAGTTAAAGTTGATATTCATTTTAAGTATTTACCATTTGTATATATTATCCTATGTAGTTTTATATAATCGTAGTTTTACACTCAACTTCTTTATGTGATTTATTTTAGCCGAAAAGAACATTTAGAATTTAGGTATCTCTGTTTAAGATTATAGATTTGGCAACACTGTTTTCGTTTAGGGTTAGAGAGAGGCCAGATGATCCACTTGGGCATCGAGACAATTTATAAAATATTATTAGGTCATCCCATAAGTAATGCGGCATTTTAAATTTTTTTTTTTTCCATTTTTATCATTATTTTACGGATAGAAATCAAACAACTCTTTGAAGTTATTTATATTTAAATAAATATTTATTTAAATATAAATAACTTCAAAGAGTTGTTTGATTTCTATCCGTAAAATAATGATAAAAATGGAAAAAAAAAAAAATTAAAAAATGCCGCATTACTTATGGGATGACCTATAAAAATTTAACGGATTCATATTTTAATTTATATGAACAGAATAATATCTTTTAAAGGATTAATACTTTGATTTATACAAACAGAATGTGTCGTAACCATGAAGTTTGCATGCAGAGATCTTTTATAAAATAAGTGAAGGAATGTTATTTTTAAGATTTCGTGGTGTACATCTCTGAACGCAGTGTGGTTTGGCTTTTAAACATTCATGAACGAATAAATCCGAAGTGTTTCAGATTGGTTAAAGTTTGTTTTATTTTAATTCGGATTCTCAGAGAAGTAATAAAGCCAAACCACGTGGGGACAGAGGTTTATCACCGAGACCCGACCCCAACGAGAAGGGCAATCCAACGGATTTGGAGGTATATGCAAATGGTTGGGTTCCTCTTTCGCTGGGTCGAAAATTTTTGGATTCGTTTCGCGGGAGGGTGCGACTTTTGTAAGGCAGATTCGAAGACGCTGCTAAAGTTGAACCACGAGGGGGTCATAAACTTGGGACTTCGAATCTGTTAACTATATTTAAATGTATTTTTTGGGAAGAAGGAGGGGTTTATACTCGGAAATCAGGTCCCGCTCCAATCAGGGGGCCCAGGATCCTGGGAAACGTAGTAAAGACGCCTTCTTTCCCTCTTGTATGGGTAATAGCCTTCTGGGGGACGGTCTTAGGAAAAACAAAGGGTTTGATAGGCTTTCAGAACATTGGAAGGCGGGGTCCTTCAAAATTGTAAAGTAAATTCGAAAATTGTTAAGTTAGTTGGTAGTCGTCCTCCTTGAAGTTAACTGTGGCTAAACAAACCCCCTGTAGACTTGTGGCGTAAGAAACTTTAAAACGGAAAGTATAGCATGTCATTAGCTTACGCGGAAACCTGTGCATAAGAAAGTATTGTTAGCGACCTTAACCGATAATTTGATTGTATCTTAATTAATGTTAACCAACGGACCAAGAGTTTTGTGAACTTTCCATTAGTTTAATTTGGCTCCAAGTAAATGCTAAACGGGGTACGTCTGGGCCCCTAGTTCCTGAATCCGTCAATTTGGGTTCAGAAGTAAGTCCCGTTAGTTGATATACTGTAGTGTTGAAAATTTTGGGCGGGCCGTAAATCTACGGTCCGTACGCAGCACAATTGAGAGTAATTTTGTCTTCTGCAGTACTAAGTAGAATAATTCTTCGAATATCCTGGTCAGTTCCAACCACTTCATTTCTTGTTATTTATTTTTGTTGCACTAAAATATAAAGCCCCTCGATATATAAATTATTGAAATTCAGATAACTGTTAACTTTTTCTTTAGATTTATAATTGAATTATATGTTACAGAAAATTGGTAAATTTAACGATTTAAATTCATATAACTGTGACCTTTGTCTTTGAAGTTAAGATTGGATTGTATTGTATGGAAATTTATAGATTTACTTCAGAATAAACTATTAAATGCATGTACTGTGTCGAGTAACATTTAATAAAATTTATAAGAGGGCGTGTGTTGTTCTAGGTACCTTGCAATAGGCCTCTCTTGTTAGCTGAGGAGAATTAACGTTCAAAGTAGGCTTTTGGAAAGCCGAAGGGACCTAGCCTATCAATTTAAAGGGCCATCCGTTTGGGTAGGCCGAGTCATCCTGGACGAAAATAAGAAATAAAATCACCGGGTACGCCCAACTTAAAGGGTGCCCGTGAAGTGAATTAACGTAATTAAAAGGGTGTCCAGTACCATAAATAAATATACGGGTTGGGCACTACATCAAATGATATTTTTAAATTTTAACATAAATTTATTTCTTGTGGAAACCCCTTTCCACATATGTAAAGGTCCGCCCCCCCCCCTCGAAAATCTTAGCTCCGCTACTGGCCTTTCATCTCTCAAATTCCATAAATTACCATATATAGATAGTACTTTGCAGAAACCATTTCGTTACAAAAAAAAAATATATAATTCCCTATATATTTAAATACACAAATACTGCATGCAAAAAAACAAACCTGTCAATTTTTCCCTCTTACAACAAAAAAAAAAAAAAAAATTGAATTAAATTGATTGTAAACACACACAAACAAAAAATCGTTTTTAGCTCACCAACGTAAAATTAAATTGTTTACAAACAACAAATATAGTTCACCTATCCATACATACACACATATAGATATACGCATACACACACACACACACACACACACACACACGCACACACACACACACACACACACACATATATATATATATACAGGGCGTCCCAAAAAAATGTATACACACTTTAACAGCTGATAGCTCAATTGATGTTTCTTTCTTTCCAAGTTAAACCCATTAGAATTAATAATGGCAGTCAGACTAAGCTTTGAACAAAGGAAATTCATTCTAAAATGCTACTGGAAGTGTGAAAACGCAGTTGAAGTGCAAAGACAGTTTAGGAGGGAGTTTCAAACAGATCCACCAACGCGACTTACCATCACTCGAATTAGAGATAAGTTTCAAGCCGATGGAACTGTTCAAATGTCCACAAGAAGCGTTCCGGAAGACCACGGACATCGACAAGCCCCACAAAGCAAGAAAGAGTACTGGAAACGTATCACCAAAGTCCAAGAAAATCTGTGCGGCAAGCGAGTCGTGAGGTAGGAATTCAGAATCGTCTGTCCAACGCATTTTGAAGCGCTGTCAATGGGAAAGTTACATTCCAAGATTAGTCCATGCTATTAATGAAGATGATCCGGACCGAAGAGTGGAGTATTGCGAGTGGTACTTGGCACGATGTGGATGTGGATTGGACGAAGGGGTTTGTAGAATACCCTCCGCGTTCACCAGACCTCACACCACTAGACGTTTTTTTATGGGGATACTTAAAAGACAAAGTCTACGCTATAAAACCTGCAACAGTCGCTGAATTGAGAGCAGCCATTGAACGAGAATGCACACAATACCAAACGAAATGTTTCGTGATGTTTGCGATTCCATTGCTTCGCGTTATCAGCAGTGCCTGGACCAGAACGGACGTCAGTTTGAAAACAGGCGTTGACAAAACAATTAAATAATGTCTGTAGATTCCATTACATTTTGAAAATGAAATGTATTTAATAAACACTGCCTTTATAAGTATTTAAAGTGTGTATACATTTTTTTGGGACGCCCTCTATGTATATATATATATATATATATATATATATACCCAAAATACTGCAAGAGAAAAACAAATCTTTTTACACTCACAACGAACAGTGAACTGTTTACGAACAATAAATATGTATTGCAATTTATTTATATATGTAAAACACTGCATGCAAAAAAACACAAATCTTCTTGCAACAAAAAGAAGAATAATAGTAAAAAAAAATTTCAACCCTATACGTTAATATTGGGATACACGTCTCTTTTTTTTTGTACTTAAATTCCTTTTATTAATACTAATGTTAATCTTACTTGCCAAAAACACTTTTACTCCAGTTACCGAGATTTCTCTATTTTCCTCTTATTCCGTCTTGAAAGAGCGTTTGTTTTCGTTTTTTCTTTCAGTGTCATCTTGAAAGAGCGTTTGTTTTCGTTTTCTGAGTCCTCTCCAATGCCGACTATTGCGTTGAGCAGAGTTTGGGGAACGTTTCGAAGTTTCTTTCAGTCTTCAATTTCGATACTTCCTCCACTCTTCGTTGTGGGAATTTACGTCAGTGCTATGCGTCGCATATGACGTCCAATTTTCGTAACCAATTCCAATGCGGTTCGTCCGTTTTTCGTTGACAATCAGTCTTTGAAAATCTTCTCCAATTTCGATAATTCTTCCACTCTTCGTTCTGGAAATTTACATCAATGCTATGCGTCGCACATGACGTTTCCAAGAGAAATTAAATTCGTCTCTGCGTGCCCAATAATAATTTTCGTCTCTCTCTCTCTCTCTCTCTCTCTCTCTCTCTCTCTCTCTCTCTCTCTCTCTCTCTCTCTCTCTCTCAGTCCGTTGAGAGAAGGGAATGCTTTTCTCTCGTTGAAGGATATAAAATGACGAGTTTTCCTTTGTCAGTCTTTATTACACAAGGGGGAAAATCACTTTTAAACTATTAGATTTCTTTTCCACTACAGAGCAATTAGAAAATCAAATCCTTTACACAACACTTGTTTAGAGAAATGGTAAAACGAAACAAATGCTTACATCAAAAAGCTAAGGGGCCCAGCCGAACCGGCTGCCCGAAGGACGAAACACTCACTGTCTGCCCGAAGGCCGAGGCGGGGACTGTCCCACTGGTCTCTCTTTCCATTCTGCCCTGGAGAAATCCCCATGGTGCCACGTTTTACAAAAGATTATTAAACTTGCAAAATCCTACTCAAATAGTGATATTAGCAAAATAATTTATATAATTGGATATTAGCAAAGGAATATACAGTACAGGGTGGGCCGAAAGTCTGGATCCATAGGAAAATATTTATTTTAATACATAAATTACAACAAATGGTAAATACTTAAAATGAATATCAACTTTAACTCGTAAATGCGTATTCGTGATACTGTACAGTAGTTCGTACTCCAGTATAAATACTCAAATACTTTTTTATTTCAGCCCAGAAATGGCTTCGAATCTAACAACAGAAGACCGGGTAGAACTTGTGCTCATGTACGCAAGACAGGGCGCTACACACAGAGAAGTTGCTACCGAATTCAATATAAATCATCCTCATAAGCATCCAGTAACACATGCGACTGTTGGCAAGTTGTTTAAACGTTTCAAAGAAACAGGAAGTGTACATGATCGACGGCGTTCTGGTCGTCCAAAAACTGCAACTGATGAAAATACCTCTGCAATGGTATGTGAAACTTTAACGAATAGTCCAGTAAAGTCAACAAGAAGATTATCAAATGAAACACGCATCTCGAGAACGTCAATTCGAAGAATTATTAAAAATCATAAATTCCATCCCAAAGTGTCTCGATGTCAGAGGCCGCCAATTTGAGCTTTTGTTATAATTTGTTGTTTATACTGGAGTATGAACCACTGTACAGTATCACGGATACGCATTTACGAGTTAAAGTTGATATTCATTTTAAGTATTTACCATTTGTATATAATCGTAGTTTTACACTCAACTTCTTTATGTGATTTATTTTAGCCGAAAAGAACATTTAGAATTTAGGTATCTCTGTTTAAGATTATAGATTTGGCAACACTGTTTTCGTTTAGGGTTAGAGAGAGGCCAGATGATCCACTTGGGCATCGAGACAATTTATAAAATATTATTAGGTCATCCCATAAGTAATGCGGCATTTTAAATTTTTTTTTTTTCCATTTTTATCATTATTTTACGGATAGAAATCAAACAACTCTTTGAAGTTATTTATATTTAAATAAATATTTATTTAAATATAAATAACTTCAAAGAGTTGTTTGATTTCTATCCGTAAAATAATGATAAAAATGGAAAAAAAAAAAAATTAAAAAATGCCGCATTACTTATGGGATGACCTATAAAAATTTAACGGATTCATATTTTAATTTATATGAACAGAATAATATCTTTTAAAGGATTAATACTTTGATTTATACAAACAGAATGTGTCGTAACCATGAAGTTTGCATGCAGAGATCTTTTATAAAATAAGTGAAGGAATGTTATTTTTAAGATTTCGTGGTGTACATCTCTGAACGCAGTGTGGTTTGGCTTTTAAACATTCATGAACGAATAAATCCGAAGTGTTTCAGATTGGTTAAAGTTTGTTTTATTTTAATTCGGATTCTCAGAGAAGTAATAAAGCCAAACCACGTGGGGACAGAGGTTTATCACCGAGACCCGACCCCAACGAGAAGGGCAATCCAACGGATTTGGAGGTATATGCAAATGGTTGGGTTCCTCTTTCGCTGGGTCGAAAATTTTTGGATTCGTTTCGCGGGAGGGTGCGACTTTTGTAAGGCAGATTCGAAGACGCTGCTAAAGTTGAACCACGAGGGGGTCATAAACTTGGGACTTCGAATCTGTTAACTATATTTAAATGTATTTTTTGGGAAGAAGGAGGGGTTTATACTCGGAAATCAGGTCCCGCTCCAATCAGGGGGCCCAGGATCCTGGGAAACGTAGTAAAGACGCCTTCTTTCCCTCTTGTATGGGTAATAGCCTTCTGGGGGGACGGTCTTAGGAAAAACAAAGGGTTTGATAGGCTTTCAGAACATTGGAAGGCGGGGTCCTTCAAAATTGTAAAGTAAATTCGAAAATTGTTAAGTTAGTTGGTAGTCGTCCTCCTTGAAGTTAACTGTGGCTAAACAAACCCCCTGTAGACTTGTGGCGTAAGAAACTTTAAAACGGAAAGTATAGCATGTCATTAGCTTACGCGGAAACCTGTGCATAAGAAAGTATTGTTAGCGACCTTAACCGATAATTTGATTGTATCTTAATTAATGTTAACCAACGGACCAAGAGTTTTGTGAACTTTCCATTAGTTTAATTTGGCTCCAAGTAAATGCTAAACGGGGTACGTCTGGGCCCCTAGTTCCTGAATCCGTCAATTTGGGTTCAGAAGTAAGTCCCGTTAGTTGATATACTGTAGTGTTGAAAATTTTGGGCGGGCCGTAAATCTACGGTCCGTACGCAGCACAATTGAGAGTAATTTTGTCTTCTGCAGTACTAAGTAGAATAATTCTTCGAATATCCTGGTCAGTTCCAACCACTTCATTTCTTGTTATTTATTTTTGTTGCACTAAAATATAAAGCCCCTCGATATATAAATTATTGAAATTCAGATAACTGTTAACTTTTTCTTTAGATTTATAATTGAATTATATGTTACAGAAAATTGGTAAATTTAACGATTTAAATTCATATAACTGTGACCTTTGTCTTTGAAGTTAAGATTGGATTGTATTGTATGGAAATTTATAGATTTACTTCAGAATAAACTATTAAATGCATGTACTGTGTCGAGTAACATTTAATAAAATTTATAAGAGGGCGTGTGTTGTTCTAGGTACCTTGCAATAGGCCTCTCTTGTTAGCTGAGGAGAATTAACGTTCAAAGTAGGCTTTTGGAAAGCCGAAGGGACCTAGCCTATCAATTTAAAGGGCCATCCGTTTGGGTAGGCCGAGTCATCCTGGACGAAAATAAGAAATAAAATCACCGGGTACGCCCAACTTAAAGGGTGCCCGTGAAGTGAATTAACGTAATTAAAAGGGTGTCCAGTACCATAAATAAATATACGGGTTGGGCACTACATCAAATGATATTTTTAAATTTTAACATAAATTTATTTTCTTGTGGAAACCCCTTTCCACATATGTAAAGGTCCGCCCCCCCCCCTCGAAAATCTTAGCTCCGCTACTGGCCTTTCATCTCTCAAATTCCATAAATTACCATATATAGATAGTACTTTGCAGAAACCATTTCGTTACAAAAAAAAAAATATATAATTCCCTATATATTTAAATACACAAATACTGCATGCAAAAAAACAAACCTGTCAATTTTTCCCTCTTACAACAAAAAAAAAAAAAAAAATTGAATTAAATTGATTGTAAACACACACAAACAAAAAATCGTTTTTAGCTCACCAACGTAAAATTAAATTGTTTACAAACAACAAATATAGTTCACCTATCCATACATACACACATATAGATATACGCATACACACACACACACACACACACACACACGCACACGCACACACACACACACACACACATATATATATACAGGGCGTCCCAAAAAAATGTATACACACTTTAACAGCTGATAGCTCAATTGATGTTTCTTTCTTTCCAAGTTAAACCCATTAGAATTAATAATGGCAGTCAGACTAAGCTTTGAACAAAGGAAATTCATTCTAAAATGCTACTGGAAGTGTGAAAACGCAGTTGAAGTGCAAAGACAGTTTAGGAGGGAGTTTCAAACAGATCCACCAACGCGACTTACCATCACTCGAATTAGAGATAAGTTTCAAGCCGATGGAACTGTTCAGAATGTCCACAAGAAGCGTTCCGGAAGACCACGGACATCGACAAGCCCCACAAAGCAAGAAAGAGTACTGGAAACGTATCACCAAAGTCCAAGAAAATCTGTGCGGCAAGCGAGTCGTGAGGTAGGAATTTCAGAATCGTCTGTCCAACGCATTTTGAAGCGCTGTCAATGGGAAAGTTACATTCCAAGATTAGTCCATGCTATTAATGAAGATGATCCGGACCGAAGAGTGGAGTATTGCGAGTGGTACTTGGCACGATGTGGATGTGGATTGGACGAAGGGGTTTGTAGAATACCCTCCGCGTTCACCAGACCTCACACCACTAGACGTTTTTTTATGGGGATACTTAAAAGACAAAGTCTACGCTATAAAACCTGCAACAGTCGCTGAATTGAGAGCAGCCATTGAACGAGAATGCACACAAATACCAAACGAAATGTTTCGTGATGTTTGCGATTCCATTGCTTCGCGTTATCAGCAGTGCCTGGACCAGAACGGACGTCAGTTTGAAAACAGGCGTTGACAAAACAATTAAATAATGTCTGTAGATTCCATTACATTTTGAAAATGAAATGTATTTTAATAAACACTGCCTTTATAAGTATTTAAAGTGTGTATACATTTTTTTGGGACGCCCTATATATATATATATATATATATATATATATATATATATATATATATATATATATATATATATATACCCAAAATACTGCAAGAGAAAAACAAATCTTTTTACACTCACAACGAACAGTGAACTGTTTACGAACAATAAATATGTATTGCAATTTATTTATATATGTAAAACACTGCATGCAAAAAAAACAAAATCTTCTTGCAACAAAAAGAAGAAGAATAGTAAAAAAAAAATTTCAACCCTATACGTTAATATTGGGATACACGTCTCTTTTTTTTTGTACTTAAATTCCTTTTATTAATACTAATGTTAATCTTACTTGCCAAAAACACTTTTACTCCAGTTACCGAGATTTCTCTATTTTCCTCTTATTCCGTCTTGAAAGAGCGTTTGTTTTCGTTTTTTCTTTCAGTGTCATCTTGAAAGAGCGTTTGTTTTCGTTTTCTGAGTCCTCTCCAATGCCGACTATTGCGTTGAGCAGAGTTTGGGGAACGTTTCGAAGTTTCTTTCAGTCTTCAATTTCGATACTTCCTCCACTCTTCGTTGTGGGAATTTACGTCAGTGCTATGCGTCGCATATGACGTCCAATTTTCGTAACCAATTCCAATGCGGTTCGTCCGTTTTTCGTTGACAATCAGTCTTTGAAAATCTTCTCCAATTTCGATAATTCTTCCACTCTTCGTTCTGGAAATTTACATCAATGCTATGCGTCGCACATGACGTTTCCAAGAGAAATTAAATTCGTCTCTGCGTGCCCAATAATAATTTTCGTCCTCTCTCTCTCTCTCTCTCTCTCTCTCTCTCTCTCTCTCTCTCTCTCTCTCTCTCTCTCTCTCTCAGTCCGTTGAGAGAAGGGAATGCTTTTCTCTCGTTGAAGGATATAAAATGACGAGTTTTCCTTTGTCAGTCTTTATTACACAAGGGGGAAAATCACTTTTAAACTATTAGATTTCTTTTCCACTACAGAGCAATTAGAAAATCAAATCCTTTACACAACACTTGTTTAGAGAAATGGTAAAACGAAACAAATGCTTACATCAAAAAGCTAAGGGGCCCAGCCGAACCGGCTGCCCGAAGGACGAAACACTCACTGTCTGCCCGAAGGCCGAGGCGGGGACTGTCCCACTGGTCTCTCTTTCCATTCTGCCCTGGAGAAATCCCCATGGTGCCACGTTTTACAAAAGATTATTAAACTTGCAAAATCCTACTCAAATAGTGATATTAGCAAAATAATTTATATAATTGGATATTAGCAAAGGAATATACAGTACAGGGTGGGCCGAAAGTCTGGATCCATAGGAAAATATTTATTTTAATACATAAATTACAACAAATGGTAAATACTTAAAATGAATATCAACTTTAACTCGTAAATGCGTATTCGTGATACTGTACAGTAGTTCGTACTCCAGTATAAATACTCAAATACTTTTTTATTTCAGCCCAGAAATGGCTTCGAATCTAACAACAGAAGACCGGGTAGAACTTGTGCTCATGTACGCAAGACAGGGCGCTACACACAGAGAAGTTGCTACCGAATTCAATATAAATCATCCTCATAAGCATCCAGTAACACATGCGACTGTTGGCAAGTTGTTTAAACGTTTCAAAGAAACAGGAAGTGTACATGATCGACGGCGTTCTGGTCGTCCAAAAACTGCAACTGATGAAAATACCTCTGCAATGGTATGTGAAACTTTAACGAATAGTCCAGTAAAGTCAACAAGAAGATTATCAAATGAAACACGCATCTCGAGAACGTCAATTCGAAGAATTATTAAAAATCATAAATTCCATCCCAAAGTGTCTCGATGTCAGAGGCCGCCAATTTGAGCTTTTGTTATAATTTGTTGTTTATACTGGAGTATGAACCACTGTACAGTATCACGGATACGCATTTACGAGTTAAAGTTGATATTCATTTTAAGTATTTACCATTTGTATATAATCGTAGTTTTACACTCAACTTCTTTATGTGATTTATTTTAGCCGAAAAGAACATTTAGAATTTAGGTATCTCTGTTTAAGATTATAGATTTGGCAACACTGTTTTCGTTTAGGGTTAGAGAGAGGCCAGATGATCCACTTGGGCATCGAGACAATTTATAAAATATTATTAGGTCATCCCATAAGTAATGCGGCATTTTAAATTTTTTTTTTTTCCATTTTTATCATTATTTTACGGATAGAAATCAAACAACTCTTTGAAGTTATTTATATTTAAATAAATATTTATTTAAATATAAATAACTTCAAAGAGTTGTTTGATTTCTATCCGTAAAATAATGATAAAAATGGAAAAAAAAAAAAATTAAAAAATGCCGCATTACTTATGGGATGACCTATAAAAATTTAACGGATTCATATTTTAATTTATATGAACAGAATAATATCTTTTAAAGGATTAATACTTTGATTTATACAAACAGAATGTGTCGTAACCATGAAGTTTGCATGCAGAGATCTTTTATAAAATAAGTGAAGGAATGTTATTTTTAAGATTTCGTGGTGTACATCTCTGAACGCAGTGTGGTTTGGCTTTTAAACATTCATGAACGAATAAATCCGAAGTGTTTCAGATTGGTTAAAGTTTGTTTTATTTTAATTCGGATTCTCAGAGAAGTAATAAAGCCAAACCACGTGGGGACAGAGGTTTATCACCGAGACCCGACCCCAACGAGAAGGGCAATCCAACGGATTTGGAGGTATATGCAAATGGTTGGGTTCCTCTTTCGCTGGGTCGAAAATTTTTGGATTCGTTTCGCGGGAGGGTGCGACTTTTGTAAGGCAGATTCGAAGACGCTGCTAAAGTTGAACCACGAGGGGGTCATAAACTTGGGACTTCGAATCTGTTAACTATATTTAAATGTATTTTTTGGGAAGAAGGAGGGGTTTATACTCGGAAATCAGGTCCCGCTCCAATCAGGGGGCCCAGGATCCTGGGAAACGTAGTAAAGACGCCTTCTTTCCCTCTTGTATGGGTAATAGCCTTCTGGGGGGACGGTCTTAGGAAAAACAAAGGGTTTGATAGGCTTTCAGAACATTGGAAGGCGGGGTCCTTCAAAATTGTAAAGTAAATTCGAAAATTGTTAAGTTAGTTGGTAGTCGTCCTCCTTGAAGTTAACTGTGGCTAAACAAACCCCCTGTAGACTTGTGGCGTAAGAAACTTTAAAACGGAAAGTATAGCATGTCATTAGCTTACGCGGAAACCTGTGCATAAGAAAGTATTGTTAGCGACCTTAACCGATAATTTGATTGTATCTTAATTAATGTTAACCAACGGACCAAGAGTTTTGTGAACTTTCCATTAGTTTAATTTGGCTCCAAGTAAATGCTAAACGGGGTACGTCTGGGCCCCTAGTTCCTGAATCCGTCAATTTGGGTTCAGAAGTAAGTCCCGTTAGTTGATATACTGTAGTGTTGAAAATTTTGGGCGGGCCGTAAATCTACGGTCCGTACGCAGCACAATTGAGAGTAATTTTGTCTTCTGCAGTACTAAGTAGAATAATTCTTCGAATATCCTGGTCAGTTCCAACCACTTCATTTCTTGTTATTTATTTTTGTTGCACTAAAATATAAAGCCCCTCGATATATAAATTATTGAAATTCAGATAACTGTTAACTTTTTCTTTAGATTTATAATTGAATTATATGTTACAGAAAATTGGTAAATTTAACGATTTAAATTCATATAACTGTGACCTTTGTCTTTGAAGTTAAGATTGGATTGTATTGTATGGAAATTTATAGATTTACTTCAGAATAAACTATTAAATGCATGTACTGTGTCGAGTAACATTTAATAAAATTTATAAGAGGGCGTGTGTTGTTCTAGGTACCTTGCAATAGGCCTCTCTTGTTAGCTGAGGAGAATTAACGTTCAAAGTAGGCTTTTGGAAAGCCGAAGGGACCTAGCCTATCAATTTAAAGGGCCATCCGTTTGGGTAGGCCGAGTCATCCTGGACGAAAATAAGAAATAAAATCACCGGGTACGCCCAACTTAAAGGGTGCCCGTGAAGTGAATTAACGTAATTAAAAGGGTGTCCAGTACCATAAATAAATATACGGGTTGGGCACTACATCAAATGATATTTTTAAATTTTAACATAAATTTATTTTCTTGTGGAAACCCCTTTCCACATATGTAAAGGTCCGCCCCCCCCCCTCGAAAATCTTAGCTCCGCTACTGGCCTTTCATCTCTCAAATTCCATAAATTACCATATATAGATAGTACTTTGCAGAAACCATTTCGTTACAAAAAAAAAATATATATAATTCCCTATATATTTAAATACACAAATACTGCATGCAAAAAAACAAACCTGTCAATTTTTCCCTCTTACAACAAAAAAAAAAAAAAAAATTGAATTAAATTGATTGTAAACACACACAAACAAAAAATCGTTTTTAGCTCACCAACGTAAAATTAAATTGTTTACAAACAACAAATATAGTTCACCTATCCATACATACACACATATAGATATACGCATACACACACACACACACACACACACACACACACACACACACACACACACACACATATATATATACAGGGCGTCCCAAAAAAATGTATACACACTTTAACAGCTGATAGCTCAATTGATGTTTCTTTCTTTCCAAGTTAAACCCATTAGAATTAATAATGGCAGTCAGACTAAGCTTTGAACAAAGGAAATTCATTCTAAAATGCTACTGGAAGTGTGAAAACGCAGTTGAAGTGCAAAGACAGTTTAGGAGGGAGTTTCAAACAGATCCACCAACGCGACTTACCATCACTCGAATTAGAGATAAGTTTCAAGCCGATGGAACTGTTCAGAATGTCCACAAGAAGCGTTCCGGAAGACCACGGACATCGACAAGCCCCACAAAGCAAGAAAGAGTACTGGAAACGTATCACCAAAGTCCAAGAAAATCTGTGCGGCAAGCGAGTCGTGAGGTAGGAATTTCAGAATCGTCTGTCCAACGCATTTTGAAGCGCTGTCAATGGGAAAGTTACATTCCAAGATTAGTCCATGCTATTAATGAAGATGATCCGGACCGAAGAGTGGAGTATTGCGAGTGGTACTTGGCACGATGTGGATGTGGATTGGACGAAGGGGTTTGTAGAATACCCTCCGCGTTCACCAGACCTCACACCACTAGACGTTTTTTTATGGGGATACTTAAAAGACAAAGTCTACGCTATAAAACCTGCAACAGTCGCTGAATTGAGAGCAGCCATTGAACGAGAATGCACACAAATACCAAACGAAATGTTTCGTGATGTTTGCGATTCCATTGCTTCGCGTTATCAGCAGTGCCTGGACCAGAACGGACGTCAGTTTGAAAACAGGCGTTGACAAAACAATTAAATAATGTCTGTAGATTCCATTACATTTTGAAAATGAAATGTATTTTAATAAACACTGCCTTTATAAGTATTTAAAGTGTGTATACATTTTTTTGGGACGCCCTCTATGTATATATATATATATATATATATATATATATATATATATATATATATATAGAATAGAAAACCCAAATACTGCAAGAGAAACAAATCTTTTTACACTCACAACGAACAGTGAACTGTTTACGAACAATAAATATGTATTGCAATTTATTTATATATGTAAAACACTGCATGCAAAAAAAACACAAATCTTCTTGCAACAAAAAGAAGAAGAATAGTAAAAAAAAAATTTCAACCCTATACGTTAATATTGGGATACACGTCTCTTTTTTTTTGTACTTAAATTCCTTTTATTAATACTAATGTTAATCTTACTTGCCAAAAACACTTTTACTCCAGTTACCGAGATTTCTCTATTTTCCTCTTATTCCGTCTTGAAAGAGCGTTTGTTTTCGTTTTTCTTTCAGTGTCATCTTGAAAGAGCGTTTGTTTTCGTTTTCTGAGTCCTCTCCAATGCCGACTATTGCGTTGAGCAGAGTTTGGGGAACGTTTCGAAGTTTCTTTCAGTCTTCAATTTCGATACTCCTCCACTCTTCGTTGTGGGAATTTACGTCAGTGCTATGCGTCGCATATGACGTCCAATTTTCGTAACCAATTCCAATGCGGTTCGTCCGTTTTTCGTTGACAATCAGTCTTTGAAAATCTTCTCCAATTTCGATAATTCTTCCACTCTTCGTTCTGGAAATTTACATCAATGCTATGCGTCGCACATGACGTTTCCAAGAGAAATTAAATTCGTCTCTGCGTGCCCAATAATAATTTTCGTCCTCTCTCTCTCTCTCTCTCTCTCTCTCTCTCTCTCTCTCTCTCTCTCAGTCCGTTGAGAGAAGGGAATGCTTTTCTCTCGTTGAAGGATATAAAATGACGAGTTTTCCTTTGTCAGTCTTTATTACACAAGGGGAAAATCACTTTTAAACTATTAGATTTCTTTTCCACTACAGAGCAATTAGAAAATCAAATCCTTTACACAACACTTGTTTAGAGAAATGGTAAAACGAAACAAATGCTTACATCAAAAAGCTAAGGGGCCCAGCCGAACCGGCTGCCCGAAGGACGAAACACTCACTGTCTGCCCGAAGGCCGAGGCGGGGACTGTCCCACTGGTCTCTCTTTCCATTCTGCCCTGGAGAAATCCCCATGGTGCCACGTTTTACAAAGATTATTAAACTTGCAAAATCCTACTCAAATAGTGATATTAGCAAAATAATTTATATAATTGGATATTAGCAAAGGAATATACAGTACAGGGTGGGCCGAAAGTCTGGATCCATAGGAAAATATTTATTTTAATACATAAATTACAACAAATGGTAAATACTTAAAATGAATATCAACTTTAACTCGTAAATGCGTATTCGTGATACTGTACAGTAGTTCGTACTCCAGTATAAATACTCAAATACTTTTTTATTTCAGCCCAGAAATGGCTTCGAATCTAACAACAGAAGACCGGGTAGAACTTGTGCTCATGTACGCAAGACAGGGCGCTACACACAGAGAAGTTGCTACCGAATTCAATATAAATCATCCTCATAAGCATCCAGTAACACATGCGACTGTTGGCAAGTTGTTTAAACGTTTCAAAGAAACAGGAAGTGTACATGATCGACGGCGTTCTGGTCGTCCAAAAACTGCAACTGATGAAAATACCTCTGCAATGGTATGTGAAACTTTAACGAATAGTCCAGTAAAGTCAACAAGAAGATTATCAAATGAAACACGCATCTCGAGAACGTCAATTCGAAGAATTATTAAAAATCATAAATTCCATCCCAAAGTGTCTCGATGTCAGAGGCCGCCAATTTGAGCTTTTGTTATAATTTGTTGTTTATACTGGAGTATGAACCACTGTACAGTATCACGGATACGCATTTACGAGTTAAAGTTGATATTCATTTTAAGTATTTACCATTTGTATATAATCGTAGTTTTACACTCAACTTCTTTATGTGATTTATTTTAGCCGAAAAGAACATTTAGAATTTAGGTATCTCTGTTTAAGATTATAGATTTGGCAACACTGTTTTCGTTTAGGGTTAGAGAGAGGCCAGATGATCCACTTGGGCATCGAGACAATTTATAAAATATTATTAGGTCATCCCATAAGTAATGCGGCATTTTAAATTTTTTTTTTTTTCCATTTTTATCATTATTTTACGGATAGAAATCAAACAACTCTTTGAAGTTATTTATATTTAAATAAATATTTATTTAAATATAAATAACTTCAAAGAGTTGTTTGATTTCTATCCGTAAAATAATGATAAAAATGGAAAAAAAAAAAAATTAAAAAATGCCGCATTACTTATGGGATGACCTATAAAAATTTAACGGATTCATATTTTAATTTATATGAACAGAATAATATCTTTTAAAGGATTAATACTTTGATTTATACAAACAGAATGTGTCGTAACCATGAAGTTTGCATGCAGAGATCTTTTATAAAATAAGTGAAGGAATGTTATTTTTAAGATTTCGTGGTGTACATCTCTGAACGCAGTGTGGTTTGGCTTTTAAACATTCATGAACGAATAAATCCGAAGTGTTTCAGATTGGTTAAAGTTTGTTTTATTTTAATTCGGATTCTCAGAGAAGTAATAAAGCCAAACCACGTGGGGACAGAGGTTTATCACCGAGACCCGACCCCAACGAGAAGGGCAATCCAACGGATTTGGAGGTATATGCAAATGGTTGGGTTCCTCTTTCGCTGGGTCGAAAATTTTTGGATTCGTTTCGCGGGAGGGTGCGACTTTTGTAAGGCAGATTCGAAGACGCTGCTAAAGTTGAACCACGAGGGGGTCATAAACTTGGGACTTCGAATCTGTTAACTATATTTAAATGTATTTTTTGGGAAGAAGGAGGGGTTTATACTCGGAAATCAGGTCCCGCTCCAATCAGGGGGCCCAGGATCCTGGGAAACGTAGTAAAGACGCCTTCTTTCCCTCTTGTATGGGTAATAGCCTTCTGGGGGGACGGTCTTAGGAAAAACAAAGGGTTTGATAGGCTTTCAGAACATTGGAAGGCGGGGTCCTTCAAAATTGTAAAGTAAATTCGAAAATTGTTAAGTTAGTTGGTAGTCGTCCTCCTTGAAGTTAACTGTGGCTAAACAAACCCCCTGTAGACTTGTGGCGTAAGAAACTTTAAAACGGAAAGTATAGCATGTCATTAGCTTACGCGGAAACCTGTGCATAAGAAAGTATTGTTAGCGACCTTAACCGATAATTTGATTGTATCTTAATTAATGTTAACCAACGGACCAAGAGTTTTGTGAACTTTCCATTAGTTTAATTTGGCTCCAAGTAAATGCTAAACGGGGTACGTCTGGGCCCCTAGTTCCTGAATCCGTCAATTTGGGTTCAGAAGTAAGTCCCGTTAGTTGATATACTGTAGTGTTGAAAATTTTGGGCGGGCCGTAAATCTACGGTCCGTACGCAGCACAATTGAGAGTAATTTTGTCTTCTGCAGTACTAAGTAGAATAATTCTTCGAATATCCTGGTCAGTTCCAACCACTTCATTTCTTGTTATTTATTTTTGTTGCACTAAAATATAAAGCCCCTCGATATATAAATTATTGAAATTCAGATAACTGTTAACTTTTTCTTTAGATTTATAATTGAATTATATGTTACAGAAAATTGGTAAATTTAACGATTTAAATTCATATAACTGTGACCTTTGTCTTTGAAGTTAAGATTGGATTGTATTGTATGGAAATTTATAGATTTACTTCAGAATAAACTATTAAATGCATGTACTGTGTCGAGTAACATTTAATAAAATTTATAAGAGGGCGTGTGTTGTTCTAGGTACCTTGCAATAGGCCTCTCTTGTTAGCTGAGGAGAATTAACGTTCAAAGTAGGCTTTTGGAAAGCCGAAGGGACCTAGCCTATCAATTTAAAGGGCCATCCGTTTGGGTAGGCCGAGTCATCCTGGACGAAAATAAGAAATAAAATCACCGGGTACGCCCAACTTAAAGGGTGCCCGTGAAGTGAATTAACGTAATTAAAAGGGTGTCCAGTACCATAAATAAATATACGGGTTGGGCACTACATCAAATGATATTTTTAAATTTTAACATAAATTTATTTTCTTGTGGAAACCCCTTTCCACATATGTAAAGGTCCGCCCCCCCCCCTCGAAAATCTTAGCTCCGCTACTGGCCTTTCATCTCTCAAATTCCATAAATTACCATATATAGATAGTACTTTGCAGAAACCATTTCGTTACAAAAAAAAAATATATATAATTCCCTATATATTTAAATACACAAATACTGCATGCAAAAAAACAAACCTGTCAATTTTTCCCTCTTACAACAAAAAAAAAAAAAAAAAATTGAATTAAATTGATTGTAAACACACACAAACAAAAAATCGTTTTTAGCTCACCAACGTAAAATTAAATTGTTTACAAACAACAAATATAGTTCACCTATCCATACATACACACATATAGATATACGCATACACACACACACACACACACACACACGCACACACACACACACACACACACATATATATATATACAGGGCGTCCCAAAAAATGTATACACACTTTAACAGCTGATAGCTCAATTGATGTTTCTTTCTTTCCAAGTTAAACCCATTAGAATTAATAATGGCAGTCAGACTAAGCTTTGAACAAAGGAAATTCATTCTAAAATGCTACTGGAAGTGTGAAAACGCAGTTGAAGTGCAAAGACAGTTTAGGAGGGAGTTTCAAACAGATCCACCAACGCGACTTACCATCACTCGAATTAGAGATAAGTTTCAAGCCGATGGAACTGTTCAGAATGTCCACAAGAAGCGTTCCGGAAGACCACGGACATCGACAAGCCCCACAAAGCAAGAAAGAGTACTGGAAACGTATCACCAAAGTCCAAGAAAATCTGTGCGGCAAGCGAGTCGTGAGGTAGGAATTTCAGAATCGTCTGTCCAACGCATTTTGAAGCGCTGTCAATGGGAAAGTTACATTCCAAGATTAGTCCATGCTATTAATGAAGATGATCCGGACCGAAGAGTGGAGTATTGCGAGTGGTACTTGGCACGATGTGGATGTGGATTGGACGAAGGGGTTTGTAGAATACCCTCCGCGTTCACCAGACCTCACACCACTAGACGTTTTTTTATGGGGATACTTAAAAGACAAAGTCTACGCTATAAACCTGCAACAGTCGCTGAATTGAGAGCAGCCATTGAACGAGAATGCACACAAATACCAAACGAAATGTTTCGTGATGTTTGCGATTCCATTGCTTCGCGTTATCAGCAGTGCCTGGACCAGAACGGACGTCAGTTTGAAAACAGGCGTTGACAAAACAATTAAATAATGTCTGTAGATTCCATTACATTTTGAAAATGAAATGTATTTTAATAAACACTGCCTTTATAAGTATTTAAAGTGTGTATACATTTTTTTGGGACGCCCTCTATGTATATATATATATATATATATATATATATATACCCAAAATACTGCAAGAGAAAAACAAATCTTTTTACACTCACAACGAACAGTGAACTGTTTACGAACAATAAATATGTATTGCAATTTATTTATATATGTAAAACACTGCATGCAAAAAAAACACAAATCTTCTTGCAACAAAAAGAAGAAGAATAGTAAAAAAAAAATTTCAACCCTATACGTTAATATTGGGATACACGTCTCTTTTTTTTTGTACTTAAATTCCTTTTATTAATACTAATGTTAATCTTACTTGCCAAAAACACTTTTACTCCAGTTACCGAGATTTCTCTATTTCCTCTTATTCCGTCTTGAAAGAGCGTTTGTTTTTCGTTTTTTCTTTCAGTGTCATCTTGAAAGAGCGTTTGTTTTCGTTTTCTGAGTCCTCTCCAATGCCGACTATTGCGTTGAGCAGAGTTTGGGGAACGTTTCGAAGTTTCTTTCAGTCTTCAATTTCGATACTTCCTCCACTCTTCGTTGTGGGAATTTACGTCAGTGCTATGCGTCGCATATGACGTCCAATTTTTCGTAACCAATTCCAATGCGGTTCGTCCGTTTTTCGTTGACAATCAGTCTTTGAAAATCTTCTCCAATTTCGATAATTCTTCCACTCTTCGTTCTGGAAATTTACATCAATGCTATGCGTCGCACATGACGTTTCCAAGGAAATTAAATTCGTCTCTGCGTGCCCAATAATAATTTTCGTCCTCTCTCTCTCTCTCTCTCTCTCTCTCTCTCTCTCTCTCTCTCTCTCTCTCAGTCCGTTGAGAGAAGGGAATGCTTTTCTCTCGTTGAAGGATATAAAATGACGAGTTTTCCTTTGTCAGTCTTTATTACACAAGGGGGAAAATCACTTTTAAACTATTAGATTTCTTTTCCACTACAGAGCAATTAGAAAATCAAATCCTTTACACAACACTTGTTTAGAGAAATGGTAAAACGAAACAAATGCTTACATCAAAAAGCTAAGGGGCCCAGCCGAACCGGCTGCCCGAAGGACGAAACACTCACTGTCTGCCCGAAGGCCGAGGCGGGGACTGTCCCACTGGTCTCTCTTTCCATTCTGCCCTGGAGAAATCCCATGGTGCCACGTTTTACAAAAGATTATTAAACTTGCAAAATCCTACTCAAATAGTGATATTAGCAAAATAATTTATATAATTGGATATTAGCAAAGGAATATACAGTACAGGGTGGGCCGAAAGTCTGGATCCATAGGAAAATATTTTTTTAATACATAAATTACAACAAATGGTAAATACTTAAAATGAATATCAACTTTAACTCGTAAATGCGTATTCGTGATACTGTACAGTAGTTCGTACTCCAGTATAAATACTCAAATACTTTTTTATTTCAGCCCAGAAATGGCTTCGAATCTAACAACAGAAGACCGGGTAGAACTTGTGCTCATGTACGCAAGACAGGGCGCTACACACAGAGAAGTTGCTACCGAATTCAATATAAATCATCCTCATAAGCATCCAGTAACACATGCGACTGTTGGCAAGTTGTTTAAACGTTTCAAAGAAACAGGAAGTGTACATGATCGACGGCGTTCTGGTCGTCCAAAACTGCAACTGATGAAAATACCTCTGCAATGGTATGTGAAACTTTAACGAATAGTCCAGTAAAGTCAACAAGAAGATTATCAAATGAAACACGCATCTCGAGAACGTCAATTCGAAGAATTATTAAAAATCATAAATTCCATCCCAAAGTGTCTCGATGTCAGAGGCCGCCAATTTGAGCTTTTTGTTATAATTTGTTGTTTATACTGGAGTATGAACCACTGTACAGTATCACGGATACGCATTTACGAGTTAAAGTTGATATTCATTTTAAGTATTTACCATTTGTATATAATCGTAGTTTTACACTCAACTTCTTTATGTGATTTATTTTAGCCGAAAAGAACATTTAGAATTTAGGTATCTCTGTTTAAGATTATAGATTTGGCAACACTGTTTTCGTTTAGGGTTAGAGAGAGGCCAGATGATCCACTTGGGCATCGAGACAATTTATAAATATTATTAGGTCATCCCATAAGTAATGCGGGCATTTTAAATTTTTTTTTTTTCCATTTTTATCATTATTTTACGGATAGAAATCAAACAACTCTTTGAAGTTTTTATATTTAAATAAATATTTATTTAAATATAAATAACTTCAAAGAGTTGTTTGATTTCTATCCGTAAAATAATGATAAAAATGGAAAAAAAAAAAAATTAAAAAATGCCGCATTACTTATGGGATGACCTATAAAATTTAACGGATTCATATTTTAATTTATATGAACAGAATAATATCTTTTAAAGGATTAATACTTTGATTTATACAAACAGAATGTGTCGTAACCATGAAGTTTGCATGCAGAGATCTTTTATAAAATAAGTGAAGGAATGTTATTTTTAAGATTTCGTGGTGTACATCTCTGAACGCAGTGTGGTTTGGCTTTTAAACATTCATGAACGAATAAATCCGAAGTGTTTCAGATTGGTTAAAGTTTGTTTTATTTTAATTCGGATTCTCAGAGAAGTAATAAAGCCAAACCACGTGGGGACAGAGGTTTATCACCGAGACCCGACCCCAACGAGAAGGGCAATCCAACGGATTTGGAGGTATATGCAAATGGTTGGTTTCCTCTTTCGCTGGGTCGAAAATTTTTGGATTCGTTTTCGCGGGAGGGTGCGACTTTTGTAAGGCAGATTCGAAGACGCTGCTAAAGTTGAACACGAGGGGGTCAAAACTTGGGACTTCGAATCTGTTAAATATATTTAAATGTATTTTTTGGAAGAAGGAGGGGTTTATACTCGGAAATCAGGTCCCGCTCCAATCAGGGGCCCAGGATCCTGGGAAACTAGTAAAGACGCCTTCTTTCCCTCTTGTATGGGTAATAGCCTTCTGGGGGGACGGTCTTAGGAAAAACAAAGGGTTTGATAGGCTTTCAGAACATTGGAAGGCGGGGTCCTTCAAAATTGTAAAGTAAATTCGAAAATTGTTAAGTTAGTTGGTAGTCGTCCTCCTTGAAGTTAACTGTGGCTAAACAAACACCCCCTGTAGACTTGTGGCGTAAGAAACTTTAAAACGGAAAAGTATAGCATGTCATTAGCTTACGCGGAAACCTGTGCATAAGAAAGTATTGTTTAGCGACCTTAACCGATAATTTGATTGTATCTTAATTAATGTTAACCAACGGACCAAGAGTTTTGTGAACTTTCCATTAGTTTAATTTGGCTCCAAGTAAATGCTAAACGGGGTACGTCTGGGCCCCTAGTTCCTGAATCCGTCAATTTGGGTTCAGAAGTAAGTCCCGTTAGTTGATATACTGTAGTGTTGAAAATTTTGGGCGGGCCGTAAATCTACGGTCCGTACGCAGCACAATTGAGAGTAATTTTGTCTTCTGTAGTAGTAAGTAGAATAATTCTTCGAATATCCTGGTCAGTTCCCCACACTTCATTTCTTGTTATTTATTTTTGTTGCACTTAAAATATAAAGCCCCTCGATATATAAATTATTGAAATTCAGATAACTGTTAACTTTTTCTTTAGATTTATAATTGAATTATATGTTACAGAAAATTGGTAAATTTAACGATTTAAATTCATATAACTGTGACCTTTGTCTTTGAAGTTAAGATTGGATTGTATTGTATGGAAATTTATAGATTTACTTCAGAATAAACTATTAAATGCATGTACTGTGTCGAGTAACATTTAATAAAATTTATAAGAGGGCGTGTGTTGTTCTAGGTACCTTGCAATAGGCCTCTCTTGTTAGCTGAGGAGAATTAACGTTCAAAGTAGGCTTTTGGAAAGCCGAAGGGACCTAGCCTATCAATTTAAAGGGCCATCCGTTTGGGTAGGCCGAGTCATCCTGGACGAAAATAAGAAATAAATCACCGGGTACGCCCAACTTAAAGGGTGCCCGTGAAGTGAATTAACGTAATTAAAAGGGTGTCCAGTACCATAAATAAATATACGGGTTGGGCACTACATCAAATGATATTTTTAAATTTTAACATAAATTTTATGTTCTTGTGGAAACCCCTTTCCACATATGTAAAGGTCCGCCCCCCCCCCCCCCCTCGAAAAATCTTAGCTCCGCTACTGGCCTTTCATCTCTCAAATTCCATAAATTACCATATATAGATAGTACTTTGCAGAAACCATTTCGTTACAAAAAAAAAAATATATAATTCCCTATATATTTAAATACACAAATACTGCATGCAAAAAAACAAACCTGTCAATTTTTCCCTCTTACAACAAAAAAAAAAAAAAAAAAATTGAATTAAATTGATTGTAAACACACCAAACAAAAAAATCGTTTTTAGCTCACCAACGTAAAATTAAATTGTTTACAAACAACAAATATAGTTCACCTATCCATACAATACACACATATAGATATACGCATACACACACAAACACACACACACACACACACACACGCACACACACACACACACACACACACACATATATATATATATACAGGGCGTCCCAAAAAAATGTATACACACTTTAACAGCTGATAGCTCAATTGATGTTTCTTTCTTTCCAAGTTAAACCCATTAGAATTAATAATGGCAGTCAGACTAAGCTTTGAACAAAGGAAATTCATTCTAAAATGCTACTGGAAGTGTGAAAACGCAGTTGAAGTGCAAAGACAGTTTAGGGAGGAGTTTCAAACAGATCCACCAACGCGACTTACCATCACTCGAATTAGAGATAAGTTTCAAGCCGATGGAACTGTTCAGAATGTCCACAAGAAGCGTTCCGGAAGACCACGGACATCGACAAGCCCCACAAAGCAAGAAAGAGTACTGGAAACGTATCACCAAAGTCCAAGAAAATCTGTGCGGCAAGCGAGTCGTGAGGTAGGAATTTCAGAATCGTCTGTCCAACGCATTTGAAGCGCTGTCAATGGGAAAGTTACATTCCAAGATTAGTCCATGCTATTATTAATGAAGATGATCCGGACCGAAGAGTGGAGTATTGCGAGTGGTACTTGGCACGATGTGGAGTGGATTGGACGAAGGGGTTTGTAGAATACCCTCCGCGTTCACCAGACCTCACACCACTAGACGTTTTTTTATGGGGATACTTAAAAGACAAAGTCTACGCTATAAAACCTGAACAGTCGCTGAATTGAGAGCAGCCATTGAACGAGAAT
Source organism: Bathynomus jamesi (assembly GCA_023014485.1). Lineage (NCBI taxonomy): Eukaryota > Metazoa > Arthropoda > Malacostraca > Isopoda > Cirolanidae > Bathynomus > Bathynomus jamesi. The sequence goes on from JAJOZX010004115.1 coordinate 413,766, forward strand.
GCACACAAATACCAAAAGAAATGTTTCGTGATGTTTGCGATTCCATTGCTTCGCGTTATCAGCAGTGCCTGGACCAGAACGGACGTCAGTTTGAAAACAGGCGTTGACAAAACAATTAAATAATGTCTGTAGATTCCATTACATTTTGAAAATGAAATGTATTTTAATAAACACTGCCTTTATAAGTATTTAAAGTGTGTATACATTTTTTTGGGACGCCCTCTATATATATATATATATATATATATATATATTATATATATATATAATATATATATATATATATATATATATATATATTTATATATACCCAAAACTGCAAGAGAAAAACAAATCTTTTTACACTCACAACGAACAGTGAACTGTTTACGAACAATAAATATGTATTGCAATTTATTTATATATGTAAAACACTGCATGCAAAAAAAAACACAAATCTTCTTGCAACAAAAAGAAGAAGAATAGTAAAAAAAAAATTTCAACCCTATACGTTAATATTGGGATACACGTCTCTTTTTTTTTGTACTTAAATTCCTTTTATTAATACTAATGTTAATCTTACTTGCCCAAAAACACACTTTTACCCCAGTTACCGAGATTTCTCTATTTTCCCTCTTATTTCCGTCTTGAAAGAAGCGTTTGTTTTCGTTTTTTCTTTCAGTGTCGTCTTGAAAGAGCGTTTGTTTTCGTTTTCTGAGTCCTCTCCAATGCCGACTATTGCGTTGAGCAGAGTTTGGGGAACGTTTCGAAGTTTCTTTCAGTCTTCAATTTCGATACTACTCCTCCTCCACTCTTCGTTGTGGGAATTTACGTCAGTGCTATGGCGTCGCATATGACGTCCAATTTTCGTAACCAATTCCAATGCGGTTCGTCCGTTTTTTCGTTGACAATCAGTCTTTGAAAATCTTCTCCAATTTCGATAATTCTTCCACTCCTTCGTTCTGGAAATTTACATCAATGCTATGCGTCGCACATGACGTTTCCAAGAGAAATTAAATTCGTCTCTGCGTGCCCAATAAAATTTTCGTCCTCTCTCTCTCTCTCTCTCTCTCCTCTCTCTCTCTCTCTCTCTCTCTCTCTCTCTCTCTCTCTCTCTCTCATCTCTCTCTCATCCGTTGAGAGAAGGGAATGCTTTTCTCTCGTTGAAGGATATAAAATGACGATTTTCCTTTGTCAGTCTTTATTACACAAGGGGGAAAATCACTTTTAAACTATTAGATTTCTTTTCCACTACAGAGCAATTAGAAATCAAATCCTTTACACAACACTTGTTTAGAGAAATGGTAAAACGAAACAAATGCTTACATCAAAAGCTAAGGGGCCCAGCCGAACCGGCTGCCCGAAGGACGAAACACTCACTGTCTGCCCGAAGGCCGAGGCGGGGACTGTCCCACTGGTCTCTCTTTCCATTCTGCCCTGGAGAAATCCCATGGTGCCACGTTTTACAAAAGATTATTAAACTTGCAAAATCCTACTCAAATAGTGATATTAGCAAAATAATTTATATAATTGGATATTAGCAAAGGAATATACAGTACAGGGTGGGCCACGAAAGTCTGGATCCATAGGAAAATATTTATTTTAATACATAAATTACAACAAATGGTAATACTTAAAATGAATATCAACTTTAACTCTCGTAAATGCGTATTCGTGATACTGTACAGTAGTTCGTACTCCAGTATAAATACTCAAATACTTTTTTATTTCAGCCCAGAAATGGCTTCGAATCTAACAACAGAAACCGGGTAGAACTTGTGCTCATGTACGCAAGACAGGGCGCTACACACAGAGAAGTTGCTACCGAATTCAATATAAATCATCCTCATAAGCATCCATAACACATGCGACTGTTGGCAAGTTGTTTAAACGTTTCAAAGAAACAGGAAGTGTACATGATCGACGGCGTTTCTCTGGTCGTCCAAAAACTGCAACTGATGAAAATACCTCTGCAATGGTATGTGAAACTTTAACGAATAGTCCAGTAAAGTCAACAGAAGATTATCAAATGAAACACGCATCTCGAGAACGTCAATTCGAAGAATTATTAAAAATCATAAATTCCATCCCAAAGTGTCTCGATGTCAGAGGCCGCCAATTTGAGCTTTTGTTATAATTTGTTGTTTATACTGGAGTATGAACCACTGTACAGTATCACGGATACGCATTTACGAGTTAAAGTTGATATTCATTTTAAGTATTTACCATTTGTATATAATCGTATTTTTACACTCAACTTCTTTATGTGATTTATTTTAGCCGAAAAGAACATTTAGAATTTAGGTATCTCTGTTTAAGATTATAGATTTGGCAACATGTTTTCGTTTAGGGTTAGAGAGAGGCCAGATGATCCACTTGGGCATCGAGACAATTTATAAAATATTATTAGTCATCCCATAAGTAATGCGAGCATTTTAAATTTTTTTTTTTTTCCATTTTTATCATTATTTTACGGATAGAAATCAAACAACTCTTTGAAGTTATTTATATTTAAATAAATTTTATTTAAATATAAATAACTTCAAAGAGTTGTTTGATTTCTATCCGTAAAATAATGATAAAAATGGAAAAAAAAAAAAATTAAAAAATGGCCGCATTACTTATGGGATGACCTATAAAAATTTAACGGATTCATATTTTAATTTATATGAACAGAATAATATCTTTTAAAGGATTAATACTTTGATTTATACAAACAGAATGTGTCGTAACCATGAAGTTTGCATGCAGAGATCTTTTATAAAATAAGTGAAGGAATGTTATTTTTAAGATTTCGTGGTGTACATCTCTGAACGCAGTGTGGTTTGGCTTTTAAACATTCATGAACGAATAAATCCGAAGTGTTTCAGATTGGTTAAAGTTTGTTTTATTTTAAATTCGGATTCTCAGAGAAGTAATAAAGCCAAACCACGTGGGACAGAGGTTTATCACCGAGACCCGACCCCAACGAGAAGGGCAATCCAACGGATTTGGAGGTATATGCAAATGGTTGGGTTCCTCTTTCGCTGGGTCGAAAATTTTTGGATTCGTTTCGCGGGAGGGTGCGACTTTTGTAAGGCAGATTCGAAGACGCTGCTAAAGTTGAACCACGAGGGGGTCATAAACTTGGGACTTCGAATCTGTTAACTATATTTAAATGTATTTTTTGGGAAGAAGGAGGGGGTTATACTCGGAAATCAGGTTCCCGCTCCAATCAGGGGGCCCAGGATCCTGGGAAACGTAGTAAAGACCTTCTTTCCCTCTTGTATGGGTAATAGCCTTCTGGGGGGACGGTCTTAGGAAAACAAAGGGTTTGATAGGCTTTCAGAACATTGGAAGGCGGGGGTCCTTCAAAATTGTAAAGTAATTCGAAAATTGTTAAGTTAGTTGGTAGTCGTCCTCCTTGAAGTTAACTGTGGCTAAACAAACCCCCTGTAGACTTGTGGCGTAAGAAACTTTAAAACGGAAAGTATAGCATGTCATTAGCTTACGCGGAAACCTGTGCATAAGAAAGTATTGTTAGCGACCTTAACCGATAATTTGATTGTATCTTAATTAATGTTAACCAACGGACCAAGAGTTTTGTGAACTTTCCATTAGTTTAATTTGGCTCCAAGTAAATGCTAAACGGGGTACGTCTGGGCCCCTAGTTCCTGAATCCGTCAATTTGGTTCAGAAGTAAGTCCCGTTAGTTGATATACTGTAGTGTTGAAAATTTTGGGCGGGCCGTAAATCTACGGTCCGTACGCAGCACAATTGAGAGTAATTTTGTCTTCTGCAGTACTAAGTAGAATAATTCTTCGAATATCCTGGTCAGTTCCAACCACTTCATTTCTTGTTATTTATTTTTGTTGCACTAAAATATAAAGCCCCTCGATATATAAATTATTGAAATTCAGATAACTGTTAACTTTTTCTTTAGATTTATAATTGAATTATATGTTACAGAAAATTGGTAAATTTAACGTTTAAATTCATATAACTGTGACCTTTGTCTTTGAAGTTAAGATTGGATTGTATTGTATGGAAATTTATAGATTTACTTCAAATAAACTATTAAATGCATGTACTGTGTCGAGTAACATTTAATAAAATTTATAAGAGGGCGTGTGTTGTTCTAGGTACCGTTGCAATAGGCCTCTCTTGTTAGCTGAGGAGAATTAACGTTCAAAGTAGGCTTTTGGAAAGCCGAAGGGACCTAGCCTATCAATTTAAAGGGCCACCGTTTGGGTAGGCCGAGTCATCCTGGACGAAAATAAGAAATAAAATCACCGGACGCCCAACTTAAAGGGTTGCCCGTGAAGTGAATTAACGTAATTAAAAGGGTGTCCAGTACCATAAATAAATATACGGGTTGGGCACTACATCAAATGATATTTTTAAATTTTAACATAAATTTATTTTCTTGTGGAAACCCCTTTCCACATATGTAAAGGCCGCCCCCCCCCCTCGAAAATCTTAGCTCCGCTACTGGCCTTTCATCTCTCAAATTCCATAAATTACCTATATAGATAGTACTTTGCAGAAACCATTTCGTTACAAAAAAAAATATATATAATTCCCTATATATTTAAATACACAAATACTGCATGCAAAAAAACAAACCTGTCAATTTTTCCCCTCTTACAACACAAAAAAAAAAAAAGAAAATTGAATTAAATTGAATTGTAAACACACACCAAACAAAAAATCGTTTTTAGCTCACCAACGTAAAATTAAATTGTTTACAAACAACAAATATAGTTCACCTATCCATACATACACACATATAGATTATACGCATACACACACACACACACACACACACACACGCACACCACCACACACACACACATATATATATATAACAGGGCGTCCCAAAAAAATGTATACACACTTTAACAGCTGCATAGCTCAATTGATGTTTCTTTCTTTCCAAGTTAAACCCATTAGAATTAATAATGGCAGTCAGACTAAGCTTTGAACAAAGGAAATTCATTCTAAATGCTACTGGAAGTGTGAAAAACGCAGTTGAAGTGTCAAAGACAGTTTAGGAGGGTTTCAAACAGATCCACCAACGCGACTTACCATCACTCGAATTAGAGATAAGTTTTCAAGCCGATGGAACTGTTCAGAATGTCCCAAGAAGCGTTCCGGAAGACCACGACATCGACAAGCCCCACAAGCAAGAAAGAGTACTGGAAACGTATCACCAAAGTCCAAGAAAATCTGTGCGGCAAGCGAGTCGTGAGGTAGGAATTTCAGAATCGTCTGTCCAACGCATTTTGAAGCGCTTCAATGGAAAGTTACATTCCAAGATTAGTCCATGCTATTAATGAAGATGATCCGGACCGAGAGTGGAGTATTGCGAGTGGTACTTGGCACGATGTGGATGTGGATTTGGACGAAGGGGTTTGTAGAATACCCTCCGCCGTTCACCAGACCTCACCCACTAGACGTTTTTTTATGGGGATACTTAAAAGACAAAGTCCTACGCTATAAAACCTGCAACAGTCGCTGAATTGAGAGCAGCCATTGAACGAGAATGCACACAAATACCAAACGAAATGTTTCGTGATGTTTGCGATTCCATTGCTTCGCGTTATCAGCAGTGCCTGGACCAGAACGACGTCAGTTTGAAAACAGGCGTTGACAAAAACAATTAAATAATGTCTGTAGATGATTCCATTACATTTTTGAAAATGAAATGTATTTTAATAAACACTGCCTTTATAAGTATTTAAAGTGTGTATACATTTTTTTGGGACGCCCTCTATGTATATATTATATATATATATATATATATATATATACCCAAAATACTGCAAGAGAAAAACAAATCTTTTTACACTCACAACGAACAGTGAACTGTTTACGAACAATAAATATGTATTGCAATTTATTTATATATGTAAAACACTGCATGCAAAAAAAACACAAATCTTCTTGCAACAAAAAGAAGAAGAATAGTAAAAAAAAAATTTCAACCCTATACGTTAATATTGGGATACACGTCTCTTTTTTTTTGTACTTAAATTCCTTTTATTAATACTAATGTTAATCTTACTTGCCAAAAACACTTTTACTCCAGTTACCGAGATTTCTCTATTTTCCTCTTATTCCGTCTTGAAAGAGCGTTTGTTTTCGTTTTTTCTTTCAGTGTCATCTTGAAAGAGCGTTTGTTTTCGTTTTCTGAGTCCTCTCCAATGCCGACTATTGCGTTGAGCAGAGTTTGGGGAACGTTTCGAAGTTTCTTTCAGTCTTCAATTTCGATACTTCCTCCACTCTTCGTTGTGGGAATTTACGTCAGTGCTATGCGTCGCATATGACGTCCAATTTTCGTAACCAATTCCAATGCGGTTCGTCCGTTTTTCGTTGACAATCAGTCTTTGAAAATCTTCTCCAATTTCGATAATTCTTCCACTCTTCGTTCTGGAAATTTACATCAATGCTATGCGTCGCACATGACGTTTCCAAGAGAAATTAAATTCGTCTCTGCGTGCCCAATAATAATTTTCGTCCTCTCTCTCTCTCTCTCTCTCTCTCTCTCTCTCTCTCTCTCTCTCTCTCTCTCTCTCTCTCTCTCAGTCCGTTGAGAGAAGGGAATGCTTTTCTCTCGTTGAAGGATATAAAATGACGAGTTTTCCTTTGTCAGTCTTTATTACACAAGGGGGAAAATCACTTTTAAACTATTAGATTTCTTTTCCACTACAGAGCAATTAGAAAATCAAATCCTTTACACAACACTTGTTTAGAGAAATGGTAAAACGAAACAAATGCTTACATCAAAAAGCTAAGGGGCCCAGCCGAACCGGCTGCCCGAAGGACGAAACACTCACTGTCTGCCCGAAGGCCGAGGCGGGGACTGTCCCACTGGTCTCTCTTTCCATTCTGCCCTGGAGAAATCCCCATGGTGCCACGTTTTACAAAAGATTATTAAACTTGCAAAATCCTACTCAAATAGTGATATTAGCAAAATAATTTATATAATTGGATATTAGCAAAGGAATATACAGTACAGGGTGGGCCGAAAGTCTGGATCCATAGGAAAATATTTATTTTAATACATAAATTACAACAAATGGTAAATACTTAAAATGAATATCAACTTTAACTCGTAAATGCGTATTCGTGATACTGTACAGTAGTTCGTACTCCAGTATAAATACTCAAATACTTTTTTATTTCAGCCCAGAAATGGCTTCGAATCTAACAACAGAAGACCGGGTAGAACTTGTGCTCATGTACGCAAGACAGGGCGCTACACACAGAGAAGTTGCTACCGAATTCAATATAAATCATCCTCATAAGCATCCAGTAACACATGCGACTGTTGGCAAGTTGTTTAAACGTTTCAAAGAAACAGGAAGTGTACATGATCGACGGCGTTCTGGTCGTCCAAAAACTGCAACTGATGAAAATACCTCTGCAATGGTATGTGAAACTTTAACGAATAGTCCAGTAAAGTCAACAAGAAGATTATCAAATGAAACACGCATCTCGAGAACGTCAATTCGAAGAATTATTAAAAATCATAAATTCCATCCCAAAGTGTCTCGATGTCAGAGGCCGCCAATTTGAGCTTTTGTTATAATTTGTTGTTTATACTGGAGTATGAACCACTGTACAGTATCACGGATACGCATTTACGAGTTAAAGTTGATATTCATTTTAAGTATTTACCATTTGTATATAATCGTAGTTTTACACTCAACTTCTTTATGTGATTTATTTTAGCCGAAAAGAACATTTAGAATTTAGGTATCTCTGTTTAAGATTATAGATTTGGCAACACTGTTTTCGTTTAGGGTTAGAGAGAGGCCAGATGATCCACTTGGGCATCGAGACAATTTATAAAAATTATTAGGTCATCCCATAAGTAATGCGGCATTTTAAATTTTTTTTTTTTCCATTTTTATCATTATTTTACGGATAGAAATCAAACAACTCTTTGAAGTTATTTATATTTAAATAAATATTTATTTAAATATAAATAACTTCAAAGAGTTGTTTGATTTCTATCCGTAAAATAATGATAAAAATGGAAAAAAAAAAAAATTAAAAAATGCCGCATTACTTATGGGATGACCTATAAAAATTTAACGGATTCATATTTTAATTTATATGAACAGAATAATATCTTTTAAAGGATTAATACTTTGATTTATACAAACAGAATGTGTCGTAACCATGAAGTTTGCATGCAGAGATCTTTTATAAAATAAGTGAAGGAATGTTATTTTTAAGATTTCGTGGTGTACATCTCTGAACGCAGTGTGGTTTGGCTTTTAAACATTCATGAACGAATAAATCCGAAGTGTTTCAGATTGGTTAAAGTTTGTTTTATTTTAATTCGGATTCTCAGAGAAGTAATAAAGCCAAACCACGTGGGGACAGAGGTTTATCACCGAGACCCGACCCCAACGAGAAGGGCAATCCAACGGATTTGGAGGTATATGCAAATGGTTGGGTTCCTCTTTCGCTGGGTCGAAAATTTTTGGATTCGTTTCGCGGGAGGGTGCGACTTTTGTAAGGCAGATTCGAAGACGCTGCTAAAGTTGAACCACGAGGGGGTCATAAACTTGGGACTTCGAATCTGTTAACTATATTTAAATGTATTTTTTGGGAAGAAGGAGGGGTTTATACTCGGAAATCAGGTCCCGCTCCAATCAGGGGGCCCAGGATCCTGGGAAACGTAGTAAAGACGCCTTCTTTCCCTCTTGTATGGGTAATAGCCTTCTGGGGGGACGGTCTTAGGAAAAACAAAGGGTTTGATAGGCTTTCAGAACATTGGAAGGCGGGGTCCTTCAAAATTGTAAAGTAAATTCGAAAATTGTTAAGTTAGTTGGTAGTCGTCCTCCTTGAAGTTAACTGTGGCTAAACAAACCCCCTGTAGACTTGTGGCGTAAGAAACTTTAAAACGGAAAGTATAGCATGTCATTAGCTTACGCGGAAACCTGTGCATAAGAAAGTATTGTTAGCGACCTTAACCGATAATTTGATTGTATCTTAATTAATGTTAACCAACGGACCAAGAGTTTTGTGAACTTTCCATTAGTTTAATTTGGCTCCAAGTAAATGCTAAACGGGGTACGTCTGGGCCCCTAGTTCCTGAATCCGTCAATTTGGGTTCAGAAGTAAGTCCCGTTAGTTGATATACTGTAGTGTTGAAAATTTTGGGCGGGCCGTAAATCTACGGTCCGTACGCAGCACAATTGAGAGTAATTTTGTCTTCTGCAGTACTAAGTAGAATAATTCTTCGAATATCCTGGTCAGTTCCAACCACTTCATTTCTTGTTATTTATTTTTGTTGCACTAAAATATAAAGCCCCTCGATATATAAATTATTGAAATTCAGATAACTGTTAACTTTTTCTTTAGATTTATAATTGAATTATATGTTACAGAAAATTGGTAAATTTAACGATTTAAATTCATATAACTGTGACCTTTGTCTTTGAAGTTAAGATTGGATTGTATTGTATGGAAATTTATAGATTTACTTCAGAATAAACTATTAAATGCATGTACTGTGTCGAGTAACATTTAATAAAATTTATAAGAGGGCGTGTGTTGTTCTAGGTACCTTGCAATAGGCCTCTCTTGTTAGCTGAGGAGAATTAACGTTCAAAGTAGGCTTTTGGAAAGCCGAAGGGACCTAGCCTATCAATTTAAAGGGCCATCCGTTTGGGTAGGCCGAGTCATCCTGGACGAAAATAAGAAATAAAATCACCGGGTACGCCCAACTTAAAGGGTGCCCGTGAAGTGAATTAACGTAATTAAAAGGGTGTCCAGTACCATAAATAAATATACGGGTTGGGCACTACATCAAATGATATTTTTAAATTTTAACATAAATTTATTTTCTTGTGGAAACCCCTTTCCACATATGTAAAGGTCCGCCCCCCCCCCTCGAAAATCTTAGCTCCGCTACTGGCCTTTCATCTCTCAAATTCCATAAATTACCATATATAGATAGTACTTTGCAGAAACCATTTCGTTACAAAAAAAAAATATATAATTCCCTATATATTTAAATACACAAATACTGCATGCAAAAAAACAAACCTGTCAATTTTTCCCTCTTACAACAAAAAAAAAAAAAAAAAATTGAATTAAATTGATTGTAAACACACACAAACAAAAAATCGTTTTTAGCTCACCAACGTAAAATTAAATTGTTTACAAACAACAAATATAGTTCACCTATCCATACATACACACATATAGATATACGCATACACACACACACACACACACACACACACGCACACACACACACACACACACACACATATATATATATACAGGGCGTCCCAAAAAAATGTATACACACTTTAACAGCTGATAGCTCAATTGATGTTTCTTTCTTTCCAAGTTAAACCCATTAGAATTAATAATGGCAGTCAGACTAAGCTTTGAACAAAGGAAATTCATTCTAAAATGCTACTGGAAGTGTGAAAACGCAGTTGAAGTGCAAAGACAGTTTAGGAGGGAGTTTCAAACAGATCCACCAACGCGACTTACCATCACTCGAATTAGAGATAAGTTTCAAGCCGATGGAACTGTTCAGAATGTCCACAAGAAGCGTTCCGGAAGACCACGGACATCGACAAGCCCCACAAAGCAAGAAAGAGTACTGGAAACGTATCACCAAAGTCCAAGAAAATCTGTGCGGCAAGCGAGTCGTGAGGTAGGAATTTCAGAATCGTCTGTCCAACGCATTTTGAAGCGCTGTCAATGGGAAAGTTACATTCCAAGATTAGTCCATGCTATTAATGAAGATGATCCGGACCGAAGAGTGGAGTATTGCGAGTGGTACTTGGCACGATGTGGATGTGGATTGGACGAAGGGGTTTGTAGAATACCCTCCGCGTTCACCAGACCTCACACCACTAGACGTTTTTTTATGGGGATACTTAAAAGACAAAGTCTACGCTATAAAACCTGCAACAGTCGCTGAATTGAGAGCAGCCATTGAACGAGAATGCACACAAATACCAAACGAAATGTTTCGTGATGTTTGCGATTCCATTGCTTCGCGTTATCAGCAGTGCCTGGACCAGAACGGACGTCAGTTTGAAAACAGGCGTTGACAAAACAATTAAATAATGTCTGTAGATTCCATTACATTTTGAAAATGAAATGTATTTTAATAAACACTGCCTTTATAAGTATTTAAAGTGTGTATACATTTTTTTGGGACGCCCTCTATGTATATATATATATATATATATATATATATATATATATATATATATATATATATATATATATACCCAAAATACTGCAAGAGAAAAACAAATCTTTTTACACTCACAACGAACAGTGAACTGTTTACGAACAATAAATATGTATTGCAATTTATTTATATATGTAAAACACTGCATGCAAAAAAAACACAAATCTTCTTGCAACAAAAAGAAGAAGAATAGTAAAAAAAAAATTTCAACCCTATACGTTAATATTGGGATACACGTCTCTTTTTTTTTGTACTTAAATTCCTTTTATTAATACTAATGTTAATCTTACTTGCCAAAAACACTTTTACTCCAGTTACCGAGATTTCTCTATTTTCCTCTTATTCCGTCTTGAAAGAGCGTTTGTTTTCGTTTTTTCTTTCAGTGTCATCTTGAAAGAGCGTTTGTTTTCGTTTTCTGAGTCCTCTCCAATGCCGACTATTGCGTTGAGCAGAGTTTGGGGAACGTTTCGAAGTTTCTTTCAGTCTTCAATTTCGATACTTCCTCCACTCTTCGTTGTGGGAATTTACGTCAGTGCTATGCGTCGCATATGACGTCCAATTTTCGTAACCAATTCCAATGCGGTTCGTCCGTTTTTCGTTGACAATCAGTCTTTGAAAATCTTCTCCAATTTCGATAATTCTTCCACTCTTCGTTCTGGAAATTTACATCAATGCTATGCGTCGCACATGACGTTTCCAAGAGAAATTAAATTCGTCTCTGCGTGCCCAATAATAATTTTCGTCCTCTCTCTCTCTCTCTCTCTCTCTCTCTCTCTCTCTCTCTCTCCTCTCTCTCTCTCTCTCAGTCCGTTGAGAGAAGGGAATGCTTTTCTCTCGTTGAAGGATATAAAATGACGAGTTTTCCTTTGTCAGTCTTTATTACACAAGGGGGAAAATCACTTTTAAACTATTAGATTTCTTTTCCACTACAGAGCAATTAGAAAATCAAATCCTTTACACAACACTTGTTTAGAGAAATGGTAAAACGAAACAAATGCTTACATCAAAAAGCTAAGGGGCCCAGCCGAACCGGCTGCCCGAAGGACGAAACACTCACTGTCTGCCCGAAGGCCGAGGCGGGGACTGTCCCACTGGTCTCTCTTTCCATTCTGCCCTGGAGAAATCCCCATGGTGCCACGTTTTACAAAAGATTATTAAACTTGCAAAATCCTACTCAAATAGTGATATTAGCAAAATAATTTATATAATTGGATATTAGCAAAGGAATATACAGTACAGGGTGGGCCGAAAGTCTGGATCCATAGGAAAATATTTATTTTAATACATAAATTACAACAAATGGTAAATACTTAAAATGAATATCAACTTTAACTCGTAAATGCGTATTCGTGATACTGTACAGTAGTTCGTACTCCAGTATAAATACTCAAATACTTTTTTTTTCAGCCCAGAAATGGCTTCGAATCTAACAACAGAAGACCGGGTAGAACTTGTGCTCATGTACGCAAGACAGGGCGCTACACACAGAGAAGTTGCTACCGAATTCAATATAAATCATCCTCATAAGCATCCAGTAACACATGCGACTGTTGGCAAGTTGTTTAAACGTTTCAAAGAAACAGGAAGTGTACATGATCGACGGCGTTCTGGTCGTCCAAAAACTGCAACTGATGAAAATACCTCTGCAATGGTATGTGAAACTTTAACGAATAGTCCAGTAAAGTCAACAAGAAGATTATCAAATGAAACACGCATCTCGAGAACGTCAATTCGAAGAATTATTAAAAATCATAAATTCCATCCCAAAGTGTCTCGATGTCAGAGGCCGCCAATTTGAGCTTTTGTTATAATTTGTTGTTTATACTGGAGTATGAACCACTGTACAGTATCACGGATACGCATTTACGAGTTAAAGTTGATATTCATTTTAAGTATTTACCATTTGTATATAATCGTAGTTTTACACTCAACTTCTTTATGTGATTTATTTTAGCCGAAAAGAACATTTAGAATTTAGGTATCTCTGTTTAAGATTATAGATTTGGCAACACTGTTTTCGTTTAGGGTTAGAGAGAGGCCAGATGATCCACTTGGGCATCGAGACAATTTATAAAATATTATTAGGTCATCCCATAAGTAATGCGGCATTTTAAATTTTTTTTTTTTTCCATTTTTATCATTATTTTACGGATAGAAATCAAACAACTCTTTGAAGTTATTTATATTTAAATAAATATTTATTTAAATATAAATAACTTCAAAGAGTTGTTTGATTTCTATCCGTAAAATAATGATAAAAATGGAAAAAAAAAAAAATTAAAAAATGCCGCATTACTTATGGGATGACCTATAAAAATTTAACGGATTCATATTTTAATTTATATGAACAGAATAATATCTTTTAAAGGATTAATACTTTGATTTATACAAACAGAATGTGTCGTAACCATGAAGTTTGCATGCAGAGATCTTTTATAAAATAAGTGAAGGAATGTTATTTTTAAGATTTCGTGGTGTACATCTCTGAACGCAGTGTGGTTTGGCTTTTAAACATTCATGAACGAATAAATCCGAAGTGTTTCAGATTGGTTAAAGTTTGTTTTATTTTAATTCGGATTCTCAGAGAAGTAATAAAGCCAAACCACGTGGGGACAGAGGTTTATCACCGAGACCCGACCCCAACGAGAAGGGCAATCCAACGGATTTGGAGGTATATGCAAATGGTTGGGTTCCTCTTTCGCTGGGTCGAAAATTTTTGGATTCGTTTCGCGGGAGGGTGCGACTTTTGTAAGGCAGATTCGAAGACGCTGCTAAAGTTGAACCACGAGGGGGTCATAAACTTGGGACTTCGAATCTGTTAACTATATTTAAATGTATTTTTTGGGAAGAAGGAGGGGTTTATACTCGGAAATCAGGTCCCGCTCCAATCAGGGGGCCCAGGATCCTGGGAAACGTAGTAAAGACGCCTTCTTTCCCTCTTGTATGGGTAATAGCCTTCTGGGGGACGGTCTTAGGAAAACAAAGGGTTTGATAGGCTTTCAGAACATTGGAAGGCGGGGTCCTTCAAAATTGTAAAGTAAATTCGAAAATTGTTAAGTTAGTTGGTAGTCGTCCTCCTTGAAGTTAACTGTGGCTAAACAAACCCCCTGTAGACTTGTGGCGTAAGAAACTTTAAAACGGAAAGTATAGCATGTCATTAGCTTACGCGGAAACCTGTGCATAAGAAAGTATTGTTAGCGACCTTAACCGATAATTTGATTGTATCTTAATTAATGTTAACCAACGGACCAAGAGTTTTGTGAACTTTCCATTAGTTTAATTTGGCTCCAAGTAAATGCTAAACGGGGTACGTCTGGGCCCCTAGTTCCTGAATCCGTCAATTTGGGTTCAGAAGTAAGTCCCGTTAGTTGATATACTGTAGTGTTGAAAATTTTGGGCGGGCCGTAAATCTACGGTCCGTACGCAGCACAATTGAGAGTAATTTTGTCTTCTGTAGTAGTAAGTAGAATAATTCTTCAAATATCCTGGTCAGTTCCCACCACTTCATTTCTTGTTATTTATTTTTGTTGCACTAAAATATAAAGCCCCTCGATATATAAATTATTGAAATTCAGATAACTGTTAACTTTTTCTTTAGATTTATAATTGAATTATATGTTACAGAAAATTGGTAAATTTAACGATTTAAATTCATATAACTGTGACCTTTGTCTTTGAAGTTAAGATTGGATTGTATTGTATGGAAATTTATAGATTTACTTCAGAATAAACTATTAAATGCATGTACTGTGTCGAGTAACATTTAATAAAATTTATAAGAGGGCGTGTGTTGTTCTAGGTACCTTGCAATAGGCCTCTCTTGTTAGCTGAGGAGAATTAACGTTCAAAGTAGGCTTTTGGAAAGCCGAAGGGACCTAGCCTATCAATTTAAAGGGCCATCCGTTTGGGTAGGCCGAGTCATCCTGGACGAAAATAAGAAATAAAATCACCGGGTACGCCCAACTTAAAGGGTGCCCGTGAAGTGAATTAACGTAATTAAAAGGGTGTCCAGTACCATAAATAAATATACGGGTTGGGCACTACATCAAATGATATTTTTAAATTTTAACATAAATTTATTTTCTTGTGGAAACCCCTTTCCACATATGTAAAGGTCCGCCCCCCCCCCTCGAAAATCTTAGCTCCGCTACTGGCCTTTCATCTCTCAAATTCCATAAATTACCATATATAGATAGTACTTTGCAGAAACCATTTCGTTACAAAAAAAAAATATATAATTCCCTATATATTTAAATACACAAATACTGCATGCAAAAAAACAAACCTGTCAATTTTTCCCTCTTACAACAAAAAAAAAAAAAAAAATTGAATTAAATTGATTGTAAACACACACAAACAAAAAATCGTTTTTAGCTCACCAACGTAAAATTAAATTGTTTACAAACAACAAATATAGTTCACCTATCCATACATACACACATATAGATATACGCATACACACACACACACACACACACACACACACGCACACCACACACACACACACACACACATATATATATACAGGGCGTCCCAAAAAAATGTATACACACTTTAACAGCTGATAGCTCAATTGATGTTTCTTTCTTTCCAAGTTAAACCCATTAGAATTAATAATGGCAGTCAGACTAAGCTTTGAACAAAGGAAATTCATTCTAAAATGCTACTGGAAGTGTGAAAACGCAGTTGAAGTGCAAAGACAGTTTAGGAGGGAGTTTCAAACAGATCCACCAACGCGACTTACCATCACTCGAATTAGAGATAAGTTTCAAGCCGATGGAACTGTTCAGAATGTCCACAAGAAGCGTTCCGGAAGACCACGGACATCGACAAGCCCCACAAAGCAAGAAAGAGTACTGGAAACGTATCACCAAAGTCCAAGAAAATCTGTGCGGCAAGCGAGTCGTGAGGTAGGAATTTCAGAATCGTCTGTCCAACGCATTTTGAAGCGCTGTCAATGGGAAAGTTACATTCCAAGATTAGTCCATGCTATTAATGAAGATGATCCGGACCGAAGAGTGGAGTATTGCGAGTGGTACTTGGCACGATGTGGATGTGGATTGGACGAAGGGGTTTGTAGAATACCCTCCGCGTTCACCAGACCTCACACCACTAGACGTTTTTTTATGGGGATACTTAAAAGACAAAGTCTACGCTATAAAACCTGCAACAGTCGCTGAATTGAGAGCAGCCATTGAACGAGAATGCACACAAATACCAAACGAAATGTTTCGTGATGTTTGCGATTCCATTGCTTCGCGTTATCAGCAGTGCCTGGACCAGAACGGACGTCAGTTTGAAAACAGGCGTTGACAAAACAATTAAATAATGTCTGTAGATTCCATTACATTTTGAAAATGAAATGTATTTTAATAAACACTGCCTTTATAAGTATTTAAAGTGTGTATACATTTTTTTGGGACGCCCTCTATATATATATATATATATATATATATATATATATATATATATATATATATATATATATATATATACCCAAAATACTGCAAGAGAAAAACAAATCTTTTTACACTCACAACGAACAGTGAACTGTTTACGAACAATAAATATGTATTGCAATTTATTTATATATGTAAAACACTGCATGCAAAAAAAACACAAATCTTCTTGCAACAAAAAGAAGAAGAATAGTAAAAAAAAATTTCAACCCTATACGTTAATATTGGGATACACGTCTCTTTTTTTTTGTACTTAAATTCCTTTTATTAATACTAATGTTAATCTTACTTGCCAAAAACACTTTTACTCCAGTTACCGAGATTTCTCTATTTTCCTCTTATTCCGTCTTGAAAGAGCGTTTGTTTTCGTTTTTTCTTTCAGTGTCATCTTGAAAGAGCGTTTGTTTTCGTTTTCTGAGTCCTCTCCAATGCCGACTATTGCGTTGAGCAGAGTTTGGGGAACGTTTCGAAGTTTCTTTCAGTCTTCAATTTCGATACTTCCTCCACTCTTCGTTGTGGGAATTTACGTCAGTGCTATGCGTCGCATATGACGTCCAATTTTCGTAACCAATTCCAATGCGGTTCGTCCGTTTTTCGTTGACAATCAGTCTTTGAAAATCTTCTCCAATTTCGATAATTCTTCCACTCTTCGTTCTGGAAATTTACATCAATGCTATGCGTCGCACATGACGTTTCCAAGAGAAATTAAATTCGTCTCTGCGTGCCCAATAATAATTTTCGTCCTCTCTCTCTCCTCTCTCTCTCTCTCTCTCTCTCTCTCTCTCTCTCTCTCTCTCTCTCTCAGTCCGTTGAGAGAAGGGAATGCTTTTCTCTCGTTGAAGGATATAAAATGACGAGTTTTCCTTTGTCAGTCTTTATTACACAAGGGGGAAAATCACTTTTAAACTATTAGATTTCTTTTCCACTACAGAGCAATTAGAAAATCAAATCCTTTACACAACACTTGTTTAGAGAAATGGTAAAACGAAACAAATGCTTACATCAAAAAGCTAAGGGGCCCAGCCGAACCGGCTGCCCGAAGGACGAAACACTCACTGTCTGCCCGAAGGCCGAGGCGGGGACTGTCCCACTGGTCTCTCTTTCCATTCTGCCCTGGAGAAATCCCCATGGTGCCACGTTTTACAAAAGATTATTAAACTTGCAAAATCCTACTCAAATAGTGATATTAGCAAAATAATTTATATAATTGGATATTAGCAAAGGAATATACAGTACAGGGTGGGCCGAAAGTCTGGATCCATAGGAAAATATTTATTTTAATACATAAATTACAACAAATGGTAAATACTTAAAATGAATATCAACTTTAACTCGTAAATGCGTATTCGTGATACTGTACAGTAGTTCGTACTCCAGTATAAATACTCAAATACTTTTTTATTTCAGCCCAGAAATGGCTTCGAATCTAACAACAGAAGACCGGGTAGAACTTGTGCTCATGTACGCAAGACAGGGCGCTACACACAGAGAAGTTGCTACCGAATTCAATATAAATCATCCTCATAAGCATCCAGTAACACATGCGACTGTTGGCAAGTTGTTTAAACGTTTCAAAGAAACAGGAAGTGTACATGATCGACGGCGTTCTGGTCGTCCAAAAACTGCAACTGATGAAAATACCTCTGCAATGGTATGTGAAACTTTAACGAATAGTCCAGTAAAGTCAACAAGAAGATTATCAAATGAAACACGCATCTCGAGAACGTCAATTCGAAGAATTATTAAAAATCATAAATTCCATCCCAAAGTGTCTCGATGTCAGAGGCCGCCAATTTGAGCTTTTGTTATAATTTGTTGTTTATACTGGAGTATGAACCACTGTACAGTATCACGGATACGCATTTACGAGTTAAAGTTGATATTCATTTTAAGTATTTACCATTTGTATATAATCGTAGTTTTACACTCAACTTCTTTATGTGATTTATTTTAGCCGAAAAGAACATTTAGAATTTAGGTATCTCTGTTTAAGATTATAGATTTGGCAACACTGTTTTCGTTTAGGGTTAGAGAGAGGCCAGATGATCCACTTGGGCATCGAGACAATTTATAAAATATTATTAGGTCATCCCATAAGTAATGCGGCATTTTAAATTTTTTTTTTTTCCATTTTTATCATTATTTTACGGATAGAAATCAAACAACTCTTTGAAGTTATTTATATTTAAATAAATATTTATTTAAATATAAATAACTTCAAAGAGTTGTTTGATTTCTATCCGTAAAATAATGATAAAAATGGAAAAAAAAAAAAATTAAAAAATGCCGCATTACTTATGGGATGACCTATAAAAATTTAACGGATTCATATTTTAATTTATATGAACAGAATAATATCTTTTAAAGGATTAATACTTTGATTTATACAAACAGAATGTGTCGTAACCATGAAGTTTGCATGCAGAGATCTTTTATAAAATAAGTGAAGGAATGTTATTTTTAAGATTTCGTGGTGTACATCTCTGAACGCAGTGTGGTTTGGCTTTTAAACATTCATGAACGAATAAATCCGAAGTGTTTCAGATTGGTTAAAGTTTGTTTTATTTTAATTCGGATTCTCAGAGAAGTAATAAAGCCAAACCACGTGGGGACAGAGGTTTATCACCGAGACCCGACCCCAACGAGAAGGGCAATCCAACGGATTTGGAGGTATATGCAAATGGTTGGGTTCCTCTTTCGCTGGGTCGAAAATTTTTGGATTCGTTTCGCGGGAGGGTGCGACTTTTGTAAGGCAGATTCGAAGACGCTGCTAAAGTTGAACCACGAGGGGGTCATAAACTTGGGACTTCGAATCTGTTAACTATATTTAAATGTATTTTTTGGGAAGAAGGAGGGGTTTATACTCGGAAATCAGGTCCCGCTCCAATCAGGGGGCCCAGGATCCTGGGAAACGTAGTAAAGACGCCTTCTTTCCCTCTTGTATGGGTAATAGCCTTCTGGGGGGACGGTCTTAGGAAAAACAAAGGGTTTGATAGGCTTTCAGAACATTGGAAGGCGGGGTCCTTCAAAATTGTAAAGTAAATTCGAAAATTGTTAAGTTAGTTGGTAGTCGTCCTCCTTGAAGTTAACTGTGGCTAAACAAACCCCCTGTAGACTTGTGGCGTAAGAAACTTTAAAACGGAAAGTATAGCATGTCATTAGCTTACGCGGAAACCTGTGCATAAGAAAGTATTGTTAGCGACCTTAACCGATAATTTGATTGTATCTTAATTAATGTTAACCAACGGACCAAGAGTTTTGTGAACTTTCCATTAGTTTAATTTGGCTCCAAGTAAATGCTAAACGGGGTACGTCTGGGCCCCTAGTTCCTGAATCCGTCAATTTGGGTTCAGAAGTAAGTCCCGTTAGTTGATATACTGTAGTGTTGAAAATTTTGGGCGGGCCGTAAATCTACGGTCCGTACGCAGCACAATTGAGAGTAATTTTGTCTTCTGCAGTACTAAGTAGAATAATTCTTCGAATATCCTGGTCAGTTCCAACCACTTCATTTCTTGTTATTTATTTTTGTTGCACTAAAATATAAAGCCCCTCGATATATAAATTATTGAAATTCAGATAACTGTTAACTTTTTCTTTAGATTTATAATTGAATTATATGTTACAGAAAATTGGTAAATTTAACGATTTAAATTCATATAACTGTGACCTTTGTCTTTGAAGTTAAGATTGGATTGTATTGTATGGAAATTTATAGATTTACTTCAGAATAAACTATTAAATGCATGTACTGTGTCGAGTAACATTTAATAAAATTTATAAGAGGGCGTGTGTTGTTCTAGGTACCTTGCAATAGGCCTCTCTTGTTAGCTGAGGAGAATTAACGTTCAAAGTAGGCTTTTGGAAAGCCGAAGGGACCTAGCCTATCAATTTAAAGGGCCATCCGTTTGGGTAGGCCGAGTCATCCTGGACGAAAATAAGAAATAAAATCACCGGGTACGCCCAACTTAAAGGGTGCCCGTGAAGTGAATTAACGTAATTAAAAGGGTGTCCAGTACCATAAATAAATATACGGGTTGGGCACTACATCAAATGATATTTTTAAATTTTAACATAAATTTATTTTCTTGTGGAAACCCCTTTCCACATATGTAAAGGTCCGCCCCCCCCCCTCGAAAATCTTAGCTCCGCTACTGGCCTTTCATCTCTCAAATTCCATAAATTACCATATATAGATAGTACTTTGCAGAAACCATTTCGTTACAAAAAAAAAATATATATAATTCCCTATATATTTAAATACACAAATACTGCATGCAAAAAAACAAACCTGTCAATTTTTCCCTCTTACAACAAAAAAAAAAAAGAAAAATTGAATTAAATTGATTGTAAACACACACAAACAAAAAATCGTTTTTAGCTCACCAACGTAAAATTAAATTGTTTACAAACAACAAATATAGTTCACCTATCCATACATACACACATATAGATATACGCATACACACACACACACACACACACACACGCACACACACACACACACACACACACATATATATATACAGGGCGTCCCAAAAAAATGTATACACACTTTAACAGCTGATAGCTCAATTGATGTTTCTTTCTTTCCAAGTTAAACCCATTAGAATTAATAATGGCAGTCAGACTAAGCTTTGAACAAAGGAAATTCATTCTAAAATGCTACTGGAAGTGTGAAAACGCAGTTGAAGTGCAAAGACAGTTTAGGAGGGAGTTTCAAACAGATCCACCAACGCGACTTACCATCACTCGAATTAGAGATAAGTTTCAAGCCGATGGAACTGTTCAGAATGTCCACAAGAAGCGTTCCGGAAGACCACGGACATCGACAAGCCCCACAAAGCAAGAAAGAGTACTGGAAACGTATCACCAAAGTCCAAGAAAATCTGTGCGGCAAGCGAGTCGTGAGGTAGGAATTTCAGAATCGTCTGTCCAACGCATTTTGAAGCGCTGTCAATGGGAAAGTTACATTCCAAGATTAGTCCATGCTATTAATGAAGATGATCCGGACCGAAGAGTGGAGTATTGCGAGTGGTACTTGGCACGATGTGGATGTGGATTGGACGAAGGGGTTTGTAGAATACCCTCCGCGTTCACCAGACCTCACACCACTAGACGTTTTTTTATGGGGATACTTAAAAGACAAAGTCTACGCTATAAAACCTGCAACAGTCGCTGAATTGAGAGCAGCCATTGAACGAGAATGCACACAAATACCAAACGAAATGTTTCGTGATGTTTGCGATTCCATTGCTTCGCGTTATCAGCAGTGCCTGGACCAGAACGGACGTCAGTTTGAAAACAGGCGTTGACAAAACAATTAAATAATGTCTGTAGATTCCATTACATTTTGAAAATGAAATGTATTTTAATAAACACTGCCTTTATAAGTATTTAAAGTGTGTATACATTTTTTTGGGACGCCCTCTATGTATATATATATATATATATATATATATATATATATATATATATATATATATATATATATATATATATATATATATATATATATATATACCCAAAATACTGCAAGAGAAAAACAAATCTTTTTACACTCACAACGAACAGTGAACTGTTTACGAACAATAAATATGTATTGCAATTTATTTATATATGTAAAACACTGCATGCAAAAAAAACACAAATCTTCTTGCAACAAAAAGAAGAATAGTAAAAAAAAAATTTCAACCCTAACGTTAATATTGGGATACACGTCTCTTTTTTTTTTGTACTTAAATTCCTTTTATTAATACTAATGTTAATCTTACTTGCCAAAAACACTTTTACTCCAGTTACCGAGATTTCTCTATTTTCCTCTTATTCCGTCTTGAAAGAGCGTTTGTTTTCGTTTTTTCTTTCAGTGTCATCTTGAAAGAGCGTTTGTTTTCGTTTTCTGAGTCCTCTCCAATGCCGACTATTGCGTTGAGCAGAGTTTGGGGAACGTTTCGAAGTTTCTTTCAGTCTTCAATTTCGATACTTCCTCCACTCTTCGTTGTGGGAATTTACGTCAGTGCTATGCGTCGCATATGACGTCCAATTTTCGTAACCAATTCCAATGCGGTTCGTCCGTTTTTCGTTGACAATCAGTCTTTGAAAATCTTCTCCAATTTCGATAATTCTTCCACTCTTCGTTCTGGAAATTTACATCAATGCTATGCGTCGCACATGACGTTTCCAAGAGAAATTAAATTCGTCTCTGCGTGCCCAATAATAATTTTCGTCCTCTCTCTCTCTCTCTCTCTCTCTCTCTCTCTCTCTCTCTCAGTCCGTTGAGAGAAGGGAATGCTTTTCTCTCGTTGAAGGATATAAAATGACGAGTTTTTCCTTTGTCAGTCTTTATTACACAAGGGGGAAAATCACTTTTAAACTATTAGATTTCTTTTCCACTACAGAGCAATTAGAAAATCAAATCCTTTACACAACACTTGTTTAGAGAAATGGTAAACGAAACAAATGCTTACATCAAAAGCTAAGGGGCCCAGCCGAACCGGCTGCCCGAAGGACGAAACACTCACTGTCTGCCCGAAGGCCGAGGCGGGGACTGTCCCACTGGTCTCTCTTTCCATTCTGCCCTGGAGAAATCCCCATGGTGCCACGTTTTACAAAGATTATTAAACTTGCAAAATCCTACTCAATAGTGATATTAGCAAAATAATTTATATAATTGGATATTAGCAAAGGAATATACAGTACAGGGTGGGCCCGAAAGTCTGGATCCATAGGAAAATATTTATTTTAATACATAAATTACAACAAATGGTAAATACTTAAAATGAATATCAACTTTAACTCGTAAATGCGTATTCGTGATACTGTACAGTAGTTCGTACTCCAGTATAAATACTCAAATACTTTTTTATTTCAGCCCAGAAATGGCTTCGAATCTAACAACAGAAGACCGGGTAGAACTTGTGCTCATGTACGC